>VZTD01001486.1:15940-45666 GCA_013397725.1 Rhagologus leucostigma | reverse complement strand
CCGGGAGCGCGCCCCGCCGGCCCGGCCGCGGCGCGAGGGCGCCTCCCTGCGGGCGCGGGGCCGCACGTACCCAGCGCCTCAGGAGACGGAGCGGCGGCGGCTTCCGGAGGTGCCGGTGCTGCTGTCGGTGTCGCTGCAGGACATGTCGCGACCGCTGGCATGTCGCGCCCCTCGCCCGGGCTCAGGGGCGGCCTCCGCGCCGCTGGCCGCACGCGTGATCCCCGCCGCAGCCTGCGAGCGACATCGCATCCCGGGAGGGCAGCTACGCGGACAGGGAGACAGGCAAGGGGGGGCTGGACACAGCGGGGGACGGGACGGGACAGCGGGGGGAGAAGAGCAGACGAGGAGAAGCCGTTAGTCAGGTTGCAGATTTGACAGGACAAAAAGAAATACACTTCAATCGCATGTGGTATGTGAACGGAAATAAAGTGACTACAGTCAAAAGTTCCCCCCCTTCACTTAGAAACAGATTTCAGCTGTTTGCTAAAAGCAGCTCCGTGAGCCCACAGCCGTCCGGGATACGTCTCTAATCTTATCCAGGTCAGGAAAATCCTAGGCTCCCAATTGCCCGTTTGCTTCCAAGTGAAATGGACGGGTTTGAGCTCTAAGGGAAGAGACATCCAACCTGGAAAGAGCAGCTAGAAGCAAACTAATTAACAGGATCAGGGGCAGGAGTTTTCCTGGCAATTTCAAAACAAACATAACCTGGAGCACAGCTAAAGCGGCGTGGGATAAAGCTCTTTTCGCTCCTGAAACAGAACAGCTTCATTCCCAGTTTACCATAAACAAACCCCGGGAGACACTCTAGCAGAGCCCGCCACGGAACGCTCGATTGCTCTGGTTTTTTCATTCACAATTCCCAGTAACTATGCATGAAGACAGCTCTTCAAGCAACCCCAGCTCTATGTAGGACGCTGGCGCGCCAGGCAAAGCAGCCGGCATTCCCTAACTGGCCCTCGGTGCTGGCGGGGAACTCGGAGCGCAGCCCCGGTCGGTGGGAGCCGGCACCGCCGAGAGCCCTGCGCGGCATCCGGAGCTCCGCGCCGCTGCCCCAGTGCTGGGCGCGATCCAAGCTCCCCAGAAAGGCGATACTTACTGCATTCTCCCTCCACATAGTTCCAGTTTAAAGATCCTCAAAGTCATTTCAGTAGATTCCTTTGCAAACAATGAAGTGGAAAATAGGTCCCTTAACGCCTGGATTTCATCCTACAACTTGTTCCCACCGCAGTAAATAGCAGCCCGGCAGCTCCTTATCGCTTGAAATCCTGCATGATCAAGTTTTAGCAGAGCCATTGCAACTGAGATTCGCTCTTTACTTTTGGCAGGAGGCATTTAAACGTCTTCATCTTTTTTTTTTTTTTCCCCCTTTTTTTTAAATTGCGATATTGCCGCAGCAGTTCCCCAGGACGGCAGGGACGGAGCCCACGCGCTGCTCTCGGCTCCTTGGAAGCGGCGGGGACTGGCGGCACGGGCTCCTGGAGGTGCGGCGGGCTCCACCCGGGGCCGCCTGCGCGGTGCTGCGTGCTGCGGCCGGCCCGCTCCGCCGCCCCCGGCACCGCCGCCCTTGCAGGGGCGAAGCTCACGGCCGCCTTGTCAAACCGAGACGAGCCGCGGATACTTTGAAGGCTTCTCCCCCATCCCACCCCCCGCCCCGTTCTGCTTGCACAAGCACCAGCGAATGAGTCAGACGCAGGCAGTCGGGGGAGGGGGTGTCAGATCTGGGGGAACGGCGAGAACACCGGGTTTGGGGCACAGGAGTGGCAAACTCGAGCGCTCTCCCCGCAGGAACATCCCCAGCGAAAGGTTGGTAGCCCGGGTAACCCCAGAGCGTCCTCCTTTCCCTTGATGCAGGGGCTGTCAACCAGAAATCCCTGCCCTGGGGCTCAGGGGAATGAATGCGGAGCAGCAGCTTACACACTAAAAGCAGCCCTAAAAGCTACAGACCACAGCCAAATATCACAAAAAAGCTCTGTAGAAGTTGGCTCCATCTGTGCATCCCTGCTGCTCCATCCTCCTTTTAACATCCCCCATTTCAAAGCCTGGAGCCCGTTTCTCCATCTCCCAATTCCTCTCTCACAGCCCTGGTGTCAGACCCGGATGGCCTTAGAGCAATTCTTGCCTCCCTGCCCACACCACAGCTCACCAATACCTTCCTCCACTGCACAGTAGTGTGCCTTCTCCCTCACTCCATTGCTCTCCTGCTTTTTCCTTTCCACCATCCTGCTCCAGCTGCCACAACTTATTTAGTTTTGCACAAATGAATGTACCAGCTAAGTACCACAGAGGGATGGCCTCTTCCGTGCTCCATCCTTTACAGCCATGTTCATTTCTACACTGAATACTTCAGAGTAAGGCAAGTTTTGACAGACCCCCCACTCCTACGCCAGAGGAAACTTTTGGGTTCAAATAGGATAATGCCAAGTGTCCACTCATTGAAGTTTGCTTTTCTCTACATTAAGACACAGAACACCAAGAAATCTCTCCCAAAGACATTTAACAACACATCAGCTTTACTGCTCTTGACAGTCTCATCACTGAATTCCCCAATAGGTCTATGCCTGTTTTTTTTCCTCCTGTGAAAGATCTCACCTCCTAACTTATTTAGGGATTACTTCCTCAGACATTACATTAGTCTAAGCAAAGCAATTAAGCAGCTTCAACTGCCTTTTTTTTTTTTTTAATGTTTGATGTTTTAATGCCTCTCTGCATTTCACCCTGGATACACATTTTCCCCCTGTAAATATTACAGTGATGTTTGTCACGGTTACTGGAGATGAGGTTGCAGTTCCATCCTTGTGTAAGGGTTATTTTAGTGTCATCATTCAGGAGATTTACTGGAACAGCAGCAAAAACAGATTCAAAATCCTCAAATGCACATGAAATTCACAATGGTGAAAAACTGCAGCTCTAACATTAGCATGCGTTTAAAATATAAAAAGGGACATGGTGTTTTCGGAAAATACTTAGTATACAATATGCTGTGTACAATACACTGGCTGAGTCTAATGGTGTGCAAGACCAATACAAGAAATACCCACATTTTCTAACTTCAGAGCTATATGATTTTCATTAACCTAAATTTAGAAATAGTTTAGCATTATTTCCAAATATTTTTCCTCAACTACTCACATAAACTTTTGTGAAATATCACAATAAAACAGTCCAAAATCACAAATTAGAATTAAAATAGAACATATTAAAAGTGTGTGCAAACACAGTGGGATTAATCTTGGCAATACATACAGAGTCTTCCCAAAAGCCTCACCAAATTCAAGCAGATTTCTGCCTACAGAATTGGGTAAATGCTGCAAAATTAAGACTGCTGCTTTAATAGATGTTCACACTCCTAGGTATATTTGCACAGTTTTAAATTAAAGAGCTGCAAACATGGTAAGAAGTCAACTTCACTCAGCAGAAACAAGAAAACAAAGCCTGCATTTAAGTGTCTAACCCTTGTAAATTTTGTGTAAGGGAACACTTACATCAAAAGCAGTGTAACAAACACCAACATCCCTGCACTTGGGGCATTGAGCATTTTCATGGCCAACATTTATTCTGGAAGGCAGATGGATTGATCCCTAAATGATTTCCTTCTCCATATGGGCAGCTCTGCACTTTTCTAAAAGCAGCTACAACACAAGTTCAAGAAGTTTGGAATCATGCATTCTGAGGCTGTGTTCCACCTGGAGTTTCCCTACCAGGCCTACCTCCTATATAAACACATATTTAAAGGTCAGAAACTTTGTTCTTACTCTGTTCCTTCTAAAAAACCATTAAATTGCAAAAAAAGGTTTCCTCTTTCTGAAAATGACCTGTTGCAGAGAGCACTTGCCAACAGCAACAAGCAGCCAAATTTTCAGGTACAAGCAATGTTTCCAAAGCGGGGTCCGATGATCTGTCACAAGGCAGATTTCTGTCTCTGTTGCTGACTCCTTAGTGAGTGACACTAACTTGCTATTTGCTTCACTGTACCAGCTGAAAGATGCTTAACCTCAGACATGTTAGACAGGTAAATTAAAAGTCAAATTTAACCTCCAGATTCCAGGAAACAACTCTGTAATTTTCCTCTCGCTTTTAGAAAGTGCACTGTTAAGTAAGCTAAGTATAATCATGCTCTTTAAAAAACCAAAATCCTTCTCATGAAATTACACCAAAATTAGTCAAAAAATACTTTAATACATTAGATGTCACATTATTGTCACTCTGCTATCAATAGAGGTAGTCTTCTCTGCAAAAGTTTGACAATTTGAGAGAGATCTCAAACAAATTGCAGATTTCCTCAATAATCCTTGAAACATGAAAACTCCATTGCACACAACTTCATAAGTTTTATGAAACAAAATGGTAATGAGATATTACAGGAAACTGGCTACGTTAAGGGAGAGAAACTCACTTAGAATTCTTTCCAAATTCAAAAATGTTTCTAGTTCCAGCAATAAACTACTTTTACATTTAGGGACTATTGCTGTAAATACTAAATATTTATTTATATGCTTCTGATCTGCCACAGATATCTGAATTTCATCTACCCTAACAAATCTCTCCAACAGGAATCAAAAGTGACATTGATGCAAAGTCATT
The DNA here is from genome assembly GCA_013397725.1 of Rhagologus leucostigma. Taxonomy (NCBI): domain Eukaryota; kingdom Metazoa; phylum Chordata; class Aves; order Passeriformes; genus Rhagologus; species Rhagologus leucostigma. The sequence goes on along the minus strand of VZTD01001486.1, from coordinate 41,085 downwards.
TTTCAGTACCACACAGGATCAGGTCTGAAATGAAAACACTTGACTCAACAAAAACTTAATGCATAGCAAACAAGGATACAGTAACATAAATTTACTTTTGGGAGGCTGAAAAGTTACTTACATGCTAAATGAAATCGAAGTAAAAATGGGAAAGAACTCAATTGTTTTCAAACTTGCTAAAACATTTTGTCACAGATGGCCCTCTTATTGAAAACTGGCATAGCTCCTCATTTGGCAGTGCTCTTTCTTGCACAGTTTACCAAGTCATGCATGAAATGATGGCCTTAAGCTACTCTCAGTTTTGCAAAGGACATGAGCTAGCTGCCATGGAAAAAAGAGGAGGCAACATCACTGAGTGGAGCTTGAGGCTGTTACAGCACTTCAGCTTCTCTGCAAACAACCGCCAGCAAGGAAGGAACACGCCAGGGGCAGCTCAGCCAGAGCTGTTCCTTTCCACCTCACCTCTGATTATCAGAGCTATTCAGGATTAACCAGGATTGTGCCTCTGCCTCTTTTGTAATCAATTTCCCATATCAAATTAATCTTCAGATATATTTCCAAACTCTTCTATGCAGCTCCCAAGAGGAATTCTTTTTCTGGGAAATCACTGAATTAGTCAAATCTAACTCTAAGGGTCAAAACAGAATTTCATAATGAACTATGTACTTTTTAATTAAGGCTGCTCTATTAACAAAGACCTGTGTCACAGCAATGCAAGTCCTGTGAACACCGTATCAGTACCAGTCCCATTACACACTGAACTGCCTGCACAAGGCCTGGGCTTCAGGGAACTGAATCAGGTAAATACTAGTTTAAGACTGCTTCTCTTCTTCTCTCGCTGCACTCCCCCATCAGAAATTGGGAAATACTAGTATATTTCTAATAAAATCTTCTAGGAACACCCAAGAAAACACCTGACCACTGCATGGCCAGTACAGCTTATTCATTAGTGCCTAAAGCAGTAAAGGAACAGTCAAAAATTGCCATTTTTAATTTAGGCAAATATATATATAAAATGTATCTCCTAATCCTCACTGAATTTAGTAACTAAAGCCTTTACAAACCAGAATTTTTTAAAATACCATTTGAAGCCTCCTCTTCAGTTGCCCTAAGCCATACAAATCTGCCTCATGTATCTATCATGGATGGCATGATGAGCCTCCTAGACAAGCAGTTACTACCTAGTACTAGTCTACCTAAGGGATGCTCAGATTTTGGAAGTGTATAATGACAGCTCTTACCTCACATGGAACATCCTATGTGGCCCCACATTTGAGGTGGTCTACCTTTATTTTATATACTTAAAAAGACCCCTGTGTATATAGCTGATGTATATTTTCAAATAAGTTAGAGATTACTATAATTTTGATCTTTTGATGAAACATAGTCCTGTATTACGTATTCAAGGGGCTGGACAGACTTGTTAAGTTTGAAAATAATAATTAGAAAAATACCTTATGAATCTTGAAGATGGGTGAGCTACTTGTCTTTACCAATATTAGTATTACTTGTAAAACAAACTTTCATGGAATATTATGTTATTGCATATAAAATTTGTTTTAACATGAAAAAAATTACTACTTATGACTGGTAAGAGCCAGCAGTGACCCCTCACACATTGTTCATTGGCAGAACTTGTTTGCTAAAAGAAAGTTGTACTGAGTGGGAAGCACCAAGATGCCTACACTGCATCTGCTTCTCAGTGCTTCACTAAGCAAATTCTTAGGGAGTTGAGACTTGTCTAAATCTAGAAAATCAAATTTAGTAAAGGTCAGTGGAAGCTTCTTATCAGTGCAAAGCTACCTCAGCTCTCGCTGGAAGATATTTTTAAGACGAGTAGTATTTTGCTCCCTGCATCCAACCCATCTCTCGATTGTAGGCACTGGCTCTATTAAAACTAGGTGCTAAAGGCTTATGAGACATCTGAGCCAGTAGGAATAGATCCAAGATAGAAAAATCCCCCTTGAACTTAAATTACAGTTCCACATGATGAGTCAGAGCCTTCTGTCACCTATTTCTGCCATACAGGCTACATGGCTTTTGTTCATATACAGGAATGCTATTGAGCCACTTGAGTATGAGTTTTCTTTAAAGTGCAATTATCATGGTGCTTCTAGGTCCTGCATTTTGTCTGCTCTTGCTCCAAAGGAACCCCATTTTTTGCTTTCTGTAGAAAGGCTGCCTCTTGCTTTTCCCTGCCCAAGGAGAATTCCAGGCTGCAGTGATAATAATCACAACTGGGATTATTAGCAGATCTAATTAGTTTCATTATATTGTAGTTGCAAACCTTGACTTAATCTCACTGGTGGAAACAAAGAGCAAGACAAAAGGGGCTTTTTAAATAAAATAACATTAAAACACATTTGTCTCCTACCTAAAATTCAGGCTTATCTTACCCAGATGACCACATTTCTAGGAACTGATATCCCAATCAATTACCATAGTTCTGAAATGTCTTCCCAAGAAAATCAAATGCTATTTCACCTGTCTCTAAACTCTTGTCTGACTGATGGGTAGCTCTGAAACCTAAAATAACTGGCTTCTGCTTCTTATGGCAGGGGAGGTCAAATTGGATGGAAGAAGGAAGGATTCAAGGAATTTTTTTCAGGTTGCTAGAAACACAGGAATGTCTGCTCTCTTGTCTACTTGTAAGGTTACTCATGGAATTAATCCTTAGGAGGAGACATGCCTTTTGTTTGTGGTGGTTTCTTTAAGGTCAAAAGATACAGGTTTAAACAGGTCTTCTCCCAAAAAGTTACTATCAAGAATCCTATTCTTCCCTCCTCTCCTGTCCTAATGGGACAAAAAACAATAATTCCTGTATGAATTCTGCAAAGAGAGGTCAAGGACTGGGAAGTTTCTAGTTCTTCAGGTGGCACAGAATATATTCAAAAGTGCTTTGAGAAAGAATTCGAGTTCAGAGGCTGAGATTAAGAGGATCCTATAGGTGGGAGCCTCAGTTACACCTGGGAGGAGGACACTGACTGCAGACTTGCTGCTCTCTGATCTTTCCAAGCTGGGTCAACATTCAAGAAAGTTCCATCCACATTCAATGACAAAAGCAACTTGCACAAAAGTAACTTGTTGTTTTGATATTTAAACACAGATGCCTAAATGCATTTTAAATTTTTATGCACACAGGTGCATCCTCTCTGATAAACTTTGTCATGGTCATTAGGAATATAAAAAGCAAAAAAAAAGTAATTTTTTTCCAAATAAAGAGCCTTCTATGATTTACTGGAATGACTTCATAAAGCTGTCTTCATTAGAGCAACTTAAACAGAGACAAATTAAATCTATACTTACATTAATGACATTCTTTCCATTGAGATCAACTACTTTCTTAAATACCCTCTGCTAAACAAGATCTGATATATCAGCACAAGTATTAAACTTCTGAAACTCATGAGATAGTCAAGTATATGCTCAAGTATGTATTTTGAACTATAAATATTCCGTTTTGTTTTACCTGACTATCTACATACTGTACAAACATTGAGCAACATTCAAACACATGGAGGGCTGGGTTTTTTTAAGCAGCAATTATATACAATAATCATTTAAAAAATATAAACATCTGAAGGTATTTCACCAACTTACTGAAAAAACCCAGTCCCAGAGCCACTTTCTGGAATTAATATACAATTGCTTAGTTTTTATACACCAATTAACTGTAATCTCACTCGGCAGACGGCTGTATGCTATCTACCCTCACATAACTATTTCTGTTCCCACCAGTCTTTTCTATCACACAGATTCCAAAATAACTGTGATATATGTAGGAACAAGAATATTTCTCTAGTTTAAAGCCTGCCAGATCTTACCTTTCATCTGCAAAGATCAGACAGATTTCTTGCTTTCTTGATTTTAGCCAGAAAGCTAAAATGATGGAAGATAACCAAAAAGAGAAGACTTTCTTTTTAGACTGCCTTGCTGGGTGGGGAACAATGCCCTGTTCCAAGGTACACAACACTGGACAAGGGTTCAGGAGCTACTCCATCTGTGTTTACCTTGTACTGCCTTCACCTTTACATAGACTCTTCTCTCAAAATCCAAAGAAATGTTAGTATTTGCAGGACAAACAGCATTTTCTTATGCAGTATCCCAAGGAGCAGATACTGAATATAACATCTATACTCTTTTAAAAATTTCAAACCACACTGGCTTTATATTCACTCCGAGTATTAAAGTAATAACCACTTAAACTTAGTGATCTCACGGTTGTCCTAGCTCACAGATTTGTTTCATGGTTCCAAGTTTTCTGTGATGCAAGTCTGAAAACTTTAAACATCATATTTTTTACCAAGTGACTTTTCATCTCTGCTCGTTATCAACATTCATCCTTGAATGCAGGTGAAAGAGCTGTTCATCCCAAACACTTAAAGGTTCAAAAACAAAATGAAAAATAGACTCTGTGTTTACTCCTTGCAGAATTTTCAGCTTTCATTCTTACCCCAGTTGAACAAAACGATTTTTAATAACGCTAATTCCTAGACTGGCTGTTTACTCCAGGAGTAAGTTATAAGGTTGAAAGGGGTGAATTTTTTTTTTCAGTAATCCCATTTTGGGGATGGGACAGGGAGATCTTAATGCTCTGAACTAGGAATTGGCTCAGTTTTCAGACAGGAGGCATGGAGTGGGGTTTAAGCAGCTCATTTTAACCCTTCATTATTTTGAAAACGTCTTTGTATCATTTACAAGGGTTCTGTTGGTGCCTTACCTTCTGCAAACCTTTATCAGCTCCACCAGTCATCAGCACACACAGCTGCATAAGCACATTTACAGATGTTCATCTTAGCTCATCTAGAACATCTGTTTCACTTAGTCAAGTTCTGTGCCCTGAAAAACACTATGGTATTTGAAAAAGGCAAAATTCCCTGATGCTGACAATCCTGAGAGCTTTGATGTTTAGCATAGCCAGTTCTTCCCAATTTAGGGTCATTAAAACATCACTGTCATCACTTACACAGGCACTTCTGAGTTCAGTATTACTGAAGAAACTACAGGAGGATAGAGAAACCCCCAAAAGAAATGCCCTCCAAGAATCTTAGTGGGGCATATTCTGAAGAAAAAGAAAAGGACACCCAGCTATCCTCTTAATGACAAAGACTTATATTCCTTAAGATCACCCAAATTATCTATATACAAAACTGTACTATCTCAAAATACATCTTGTCATGCACAGAGCATAATGTATATACTCTAAATATACCCCATCACATCAGGCAAGATTGCTGAATAATTTTGATAATTTTTCTTTTATCCAACCAACCAGACTAGGTCCATGAAGGTTTGGTACTTTTAACACATGTTAAGCTTTCATGTTTCTCTTAGAAGCTTTGAGATAATCTGCTTTTTACTCTGATCTGTACCTGTGTTTTGTCTGTGAATTGTTAACTCAATGCAGTGGAGCATTGGCAGGTCCAATGTCTTCACCAGCACAACAGCACTTTAGTAAACAAAAGTGTATTTTGCTGCCTGACAATTCCATTAACTGCTGAGTTGAACCTCACATCAAGATGATCAATTAAGGCACTTAGACTGCTGAGAGAGAAAAGCATAGGCAGGAATAAAGCTCAGTTTCTAGGGATAAGCAAATAGCATTTTCTCAGATTGTTTTCCAAATAATTTTATAAATGTGAGGAATAAACACACACTAGATCTGACATATCAGCACAGATCTAGAGCCTTTAATTTTATATACAGATCCATAAAAGACACTAGCTTATAATAGGATAGAACATTAAGTCAAAATTCTAACTTAACTTATAAACATTAGTGTGAAGCACTCGATTTCTAAAAGACTAAAAAGGTAGTAAGTTTCTTCTTTAAAAGGCAAATGATTGTCTATAAACTCAGCAGATATTTTACTGATGAACTGCACCAAGGAGATTACTGCAGAAAAGAACTGTTTCCCTTATATTTCTTATATTGAAATTACATTTCGTGTATTCCTGCAGAAAAGGGCATGGGTCATTACAATCTGATTTACCATTTAAAATAAGTTCTGATACGACAGTCGTTCACTTACACCAAGATGCAGACTCAACCTACATAGCCATGTCTCAGACCATGCCCTGCAGCAGCTAAATAAACACACTGACAAGTGTCACACACAGATACATTCCCGTGACTACAGAGAATGCGGAGAACCCAACACATCCTCCAGAAGGACACGTACTCTGAAGGACTGTACATCCATCACCTTTGGAGCATGTGATTGTTAATCTAACCATATGAAACCATGGCTATTCTTAGCATCGAGTACGTCACCATACAAAATGCTGCTCTTGAGGTGTCATATGCTCAGAATAATTTACTTCATTCACAAGAGCTTCTGAATAGTTAAAGCTCTGGCTAAATCCCAAAATTCCGCAATAACTACTCTTATCAAGCTGAACAGCATATTCCAGTGTTCAACCTCCCTCTGAGAAAAGGAAAGGGAACAGTGGGATATAATCCACTCCCTAAAACGGATGGAAAGATGGTCTAAAAGTCAAAGGACAGTAAAACTACTCAAGGGGACAAAAAGCAGCTCCATACATTGCCTTGAATGGCAGTTACCTAACAAATGCTGCATGTCACCCAAGAACAGCAGTCTTGCATAAGCACAGAGCAACTGCACGCTGTACCTTGTTCTATAGGAAAGGTAAACTTAGAACCTCAAGTCAGCTATTTCAGCAGTTACCATGCCTTCCAACTGCAGCACAATGATGACTAAGCTCGTTAAAATTGTCTTCCATACAGGTTGCTTATAGATTCATTGGTACTAATTCCACACAGTGAGAATTCCTCTGTTCCTACGTGGTGTAAATGCCACTCTTCCAGTCTCTTACGCTTCTGTAGGCAGCAGTGAAATGATTCATTCAAACTTTAAATTGTGCTCAAATCAAACACCTAACATTGTCTCAGGCTAAGTTTGAAATCCAGGCCTGCAACTGTACTGCAGCTTCTCAGTTGGCTCTAGAACGCTCATCTATAATGTTTCCTGGCTGGAGCTTCATTATAAATCCTGTTGCATGAGCTAAGGAAAAAAAACCTCTGTGGTTCTGTCCAGCTGTCAAAAAAGTAAGTTCAGAATGATACCAAACATATGATTGGGGCATATTCGTCCTCAGAGCAAAATTCTAGCCACTACATAGAAAAATTCCCCCCATCTGTACTAATATTTAGAGAGAATCAGTTGGATAGAACATCAAGGCAAACAGATTATTCTAATCAACTGCATTATTTTGAAAAATAAAGTCTATCCTATGTGAAATAGTCCAAAGCTACATTAAGCATAAGCAAGTTATTTTAGTTTGATTCTGCATGGAAACTACATTCAAAACTGGATTGAAGATTTCCAGTGCACATCTACATTTATATTGTTTACACAAAAACTGTTTGAGAAGCTATCCACATAGTGTCCACATCAAATTACTTTGTCAAGGTATGATCTGAAACTACTCTCGAGTCATTAGCATGCAGCCTTGATTACTTAGTAGGCATCTAACTACAGGAAAGGAAAACAAATCATGTTACCTCGTGCTGATTTAAAAATTGTTACTGGTGTAATGTGATGTAAACTGACAATGCATTGCAGTTTCAGCACTGCATTGTATCAGAGGTGAAACAAGCAGGCAAAGAAACAGAGCTAAGAATAGCACATTTAACCCTTCAGAGACAGTCACAGTAAGTAGCAAACATAAATTAGGCAGAGCATAGATGGCACTGAAGAAATCCCCTTATTTAGGTCTTTACCAGACTAATCTGCTGGGGCATGGGAACATTTCTAGAACATAACAGCCATGCAGTCACAGCATGTGTGCACATGAACTGCCTTCAAGTACTCTGAAGTACACACACAAGCAAAACAAACACATGATGCTTTTCTCCTCCCTTACTAAGTCTCAAACCCTTTCTGAGTAGAGACCAACATTTCAGTTCACTGCCTGGAGTTTTGAAGTGTTTTGCTTTGTCAAATGCTGCACTGGGATTGCTTTATTTCTCCTTATGCTTTTCTAATCAGTTTGTGAATGCTGTGGGCATATTCTCTGACCCTTGTCATCTACTTAAGAGAATTCCAAGTTTGTAAGTAGAGCTGTATCTTCTTTCCCTTTAAAAGTTTACAACTACATCACTGCCATAGCCTGCCTGCAAATTCCTGGAGGGAAATAAAAATAAAGAGACAGAAAACAGATACAGAGAGTATCCATCTCCTCTCCTCTACACCCAGACCTCAAATAAGATTGTTCAGGTTTTGGTTGCCATTCCCAAAGTCATACCTGAGTTTGTATTTTCATTCTGCTATGTAAGTTTTAAATTCGTGTGATTTTTCCTTTATGAGATTTTGAAAAAAGGCTTGAACAGAAACCTAAGGTACAGCCAAAGCAAGCTGAATCTCACTGAAACACAGGCTTCAGCTATTTCACATCTTCTTAAATGTTAGTGCCATCACTTGTGATGAACCAAGTCTTTATATGACAAGACAAACAGAAGAATCTTTTTACCAACCACTTTTATCCCACTGCTTCAGCACTGGGGCCATGGATTAACTTCAGTGGGTTTGAGTTTGCACCTCACTCCTGAAAATTGCCATCACTTTAAATAGGTGAAAAGGCACTAAGCGTAAGGGAAAGATGCTGCAGCACATGCTCAGAACATAACCTGGCTATAACTCCTAACTCTTCCACATCACATCCTTCTCTTCCAGCAGATGAGCATTGCTGTATGTGCAATCAGCGTGAACCAAATTTACCCTGCCTTCATAAAAATATTTAAAATTTATGGCTGAGAGAAGCAAAGTGATCTCTGTGCAAAAGTCAGGATGGAAAAGAAAAACTTAATGTGTGGAATTTTCTCTGACTAGAGATATGTTCCCCACCTGTATTTCAGCATCTCGCAATCTCTTAATACAGTTATCCAGAAAACTCTTGTGATGGAGAAAAGGAGCAAATGTTTTTCCATCAGCTTTCTTGGTGATGAGTCAGTCTCCTTTTTCCTCAGCTTCTTTATCCTTACATAATATTACATAATAATATAGAAGTGTTCTATTTCCCATCAAGGAATATCTTGCATGTTTTTAAACACATTAAAGCAGATTTATTTTGAAGCTTTGAATTGTTTCTAGCTTCCCCCAAAAGAAGCATTGCAAATATTGCTGTGTAAATGAAGGATATTTTCAGTTCAGTGGTTAATGCAAGATAAGAAAACAATTTTGTGCACTTTAAACCAAAACTTGACTTTGAAGGAAATGCTGGGTTATTAATGGCTATCTTTATCTTTAAATGGCTATCTAAGCAAGATAACATTGTTTCAAAAACATCAGGTCAAAATTATTTATGTAACAACTGGACAATTTAAATAGGCTTAAATAGCAATATAATGCCTTTGGCTGACCCAAATCTGTATCTACTGAATGAGTAAGTGGCCAGAAAAAAAGTATGTCCCAGTTCTACTCATAAGTAGAACACATTAAAAACTTTTTTCTTTATGTACCCCTTTTACTGTCCTGACTTCTCAAGAAAAGTTCTGATCCTGTAGGATCCCAGCACCTCCAGAGAAGGTTCCTCTGCCTTCCTCAATAAGTATTTTGAGGAGATCAGAGAGAGGATTAATTGCTGTTAACCACTAAAAGTACACCATAGCATTTATCTTACAAGCCTTACCACCTGGGAGAGCAATCTCTATGCACTGACTATTAAATACCTTTCTCCATCAGGACATTGTTGGGAATGTTAACCAGTACCTCTGATATCAGAGAGTATGAATAAACAAAACTGCACTTAAAAAAGTATTAGTTGTATCAGGAACTTAGTTTAAATCATAAAAATATTCCCCAATAAATCCAGTTCGAATTAATAGGACAGATCCTATGTCCCAGGGAGAGAAGGCATAATTTGTACAGAATTTCAATATACAATGAGCTCCATGTTAAAACATCAGAGGAACAGGAGCAATGTCACCATAGCAAGTTCAAATTTTGAAGCAAGTAAGCAAAGGGAAAAGAAATTCAGCATTTTATTTTAATCAGCATATATACTTTTAATAGAGACCTAATAATATCAGCAACTCCAAGATGCAATAACCTCATCATTACAGAGGGGCACAAGATTAGTTTATTGATAAGACTACCATGGACACTTACAACACATATGAATATTTTTAATTGTGATGCACAATCACAACAAATTCATCTACCAATGAGCAGATTTTCCTTTTACATAGTGACACCATAATAGCCCACTGTACACTGAAGGAGGTCAGACAGTTTCTCTTTGCCACATTCATTTCTGCTCTTTGAAAGCCATAACATTATTTGTAGATGTCACCATTCTGCACAAATTGAAAGGCAAGACCCAGCCATAAGGAACTATCAGTGCTTAAAGCTGCTTGAGAAAGTCTGTACGACTTCATTTGGTAAAGAACAGTAATTTGTTCTCAACTCATAGGGCGCTGGCTATTCTGTTTGTAATGGATTATTCCCCTCTCTCCATACTTGAAAAGTTGCATTTAGGGTTTTTCATTTGTTTGTTTTGCCCTAGTTTCATTATTATGAATTATTACGTTTGAATCAGCTTTTGACCTAGATCCTAAAAAATGGATATTTCTAAGCAAGCATTCAGAGCTCACATATTCTCAGTGACAGCCACAATTCTGGGACACAAGCTTAGATTAATGCAGAGAGGGGGGAAAAGTATTGAGAAGTGTGTAATGACATTTCTTCCAGCTAATCTGAAACTGAAAGGGGACAATGAGTGAACACAAAAACCACTAGACTTGTAATGAAGAAACAGGCAAAATCAGTAAATCAGCTGTACTAAATAGCTACAATCCAGAATGCTGCATTCAGGGCCAGAAGAAATCTCTTTGCTCAGCAGGAATGAGAAAAGGTCTAGAGCAAGAGCCTCCTGTTTAAAAAACCTGAGCCACATACAACTAATTTTCAGAACTAACAGGATAGCAGAAAGTCATCTAATGGTTTGTTCAGAAGCAAAAATCTCATCACAAATTTCATCAGCTAAAAAAAGTCAGTTTCCACACAATCAGTCCCAATACCCAGCAGATAAAACAGATGGGTCACTGGCCATTCACAGCCCGTTTCCATGATATGCATTCTTGTGGTCTATAAATAACCGAGTAGGGACACCTGCTTCCTGGCAATGCAGTAGAAGTGCCTCTGTTCTTTTCTACTTTCATCATGTTCATTATGGATAAGGATAAAAAGGAATAAACACAATTAAACAATAAAAAGTTTTTCCTTTCCAAGATAATGCATATTCTGCAACTCCAGCCTCAGTACAAGCAGCAAACATGTGCCACCCATTCACTTGACTGAAAACTGTTCATCTCCCAGATTAAACATATTCTGAGGGAATTCATACCGCGTGGGGGGGAGGTATTTTATTTTAATTTTATTTCTCCTTCTGGTAATTGCACTGAAATCACTACTAAACTGCTACTTACCCTTCAAGTATGCGTATTCATTCTACTAAATGTTACTTGCTTTGTTGTTTAAAATTTTAACTCAGAAAATGTCATTCTGTAAAAAAAAAAAAAAATTGGAGAGTGACTCTGGCCAGTGAATTCATTCCTTCTGAAAAACCCATAGGAGCCACTGTTTAGGGTAAAGAGACAGGTAATTTCTGGTGGACCTGCCAAAGGCAACTGTGGCCTTCTGTTGTGGACACAAACAAGCTGGTAAGACAACCTGCTCTCCCAGGATTTCATCGTTTATTCAGTTCCAAACAACTCACCCACGTTTTTGTGACATTTGTGAACATTAAGCATAAGAGCACATGAAATCCACTGAGCAGAGGCAATTGGAGGAGAGGAAGAGATTTCTGCCACTGAACACTGTTCAATTAAAGTGTTTCAGCTGGGCATGTCCTCATCTGCATTGCCCAAAAGCAAAAGCCAAGAGACAATATTCTTTCACAATGCATACAGTCAGCACTACCTGCCAAAAGCCCTTTCTATCTTCTTTATTTCTTTTATTCCAACCACTTGTACCTTTTTTGCAGATCTGGATGAAATAACTCCTCCCTCTCAAGACTTACAACCTCAAAACCCATCCACCCTTCTTCAAGCATCTCACCTCCCACTCAAACATCATCTTTTGGCTTTGTTTACTTTAGATGCATTTCTTCCAAACTCCCTAACATGTTTTCATTATGAGCTAATCAACTTCATTTTCCTTTTGGTTTGTTTTCTTCTCCCAGGCTTTCTCAGTATCTACCTACCCTTCTCACTTCATAACAGAAAGACCATACTAGAAATTTCTCCAAAGGCTGCTCTTCTGGAAAATAAATGTCTCCATAGGGAATACCAGCTCAAATAAATAAATAAAAACCAAACAAAATCCACATTTCCAAATCCCCAGTCAGAAACAGAAAATGGCCCAAAAAAGAAAACACTTCAACAATACTGACCTAAAATACAAAACCTTTGACTCAAAGCCTCATTTTACACAATGCTGAAGAGCCTGGCTCCCAGTCTCAGAGATCTGGAAGAAGATGGTTTATCTCCACGCAGAACATGAAAGAAAGTATCAAAGTCTGAAACCAAATTATGCAAAATGAGAAAGCTTCCTGTCTTGCTATACTAACAGTTAACTACGATTTGAAATGAGAAGAAAAAACAAGGACCTAGGAGGGAATAATCAAAATCCACATTCTTCACAGCCCATACAGTCAGGAAGAATTTAGTCTTCACTAATGACTCATGCGAGTCTCCCTATAATCCCACTCTTGCCTTCTTCTCCAATGTTCTATGTACTGTATCTGTTACATGTATTTTATGAATTTTCTTAAGTAGAAACTTATTTTCTAGCACCTATTTATGAAGTTAATACACACATAAATATAAATACATCGAACAAGCTGCAGACAACTACTTCTGTATTTGCTTCCCATTTTGCATCAGAAGCTGCCCTCAGACAAATCTGTCACACACTTACAACCGAAGTCATTTCTGTCGTCATGTGGGCTGTCAGCCCAATTCCATGCAAAATTAAGTGACAATACAACTAAACCCCTTAAGACTAACTAAGTTTAAAAACAGCCAGCATACATTCATTCACACCACCAGCAATGGCATTAGACTAACTTGGAGTCACAGACTAATGCCCTTCAACCTGCAAGGAATTCTGGCCAAGATCAATAGTAATAACCTGTATTACAAAATACATGTTTGATTTTTCTGCTTAATTGTTTGAACAAAGAGCAAGTAGTTTCCCTTCAACAGAGTCATTTACGAAATGAAAAAAGTTACTGTTCTATTACCAAAAAGAAAAAAAACTTGTGTCTTCACATTGACTAATAATTATATAGAAAATTTAAATGCTCAGATTTTCGCAAGTGCAGAGCATGAATGTCATAGTTCGCAGTCAGTTCAGGTAACTGTGATTGCTTTAGACATTCCTGATCCAGTACTGATTCAGCAGCACTAGAAAACATTTATTTACCACTAAAGCAGTTGGGAGACAGGTATAATGAACCATTTTAATTAACACTTATTCATCACTACAGCATAGATAAAGCATTTTCAAAGGTTTATTTTCCAGCTCTGTATGTGTTCATTTTTAATGATTTCTTTAGCTTTTCTAAATTAATTTAAAATAATTTCCAACCTACATTTAATATCCTATCCTTATGGTCACAGCTGAAATAATGTTTTAGAATGAAAGATGTGTTGCTGTTGCACCCGGGTCAGAGAGAAACGAGGCAGGCAGGATCCAGGAAAAGCGGGATTAATTATCTATTTACAGACCGGTTTATATTCTCTAGGTCGTTTGAATGGCATCAATTGATTGGTCCCTTGACCATCCACCTCTCAGGATGATTGGCTAAATCCTACAACACCCATTTCAAAACAATTCTGCAACTAGACATAACATTATTGCAAAACATTGTACAGCTGCAAGATAAAGGAATTATTTACAAAAACTCGTAGCAGTGTTTTCATAGCTTTCGTGAGAAACACAGAGCTCTCACAGAATGCTGCAGAAAACTGGAAAATTTCTCTGCTGAAGCTTTTCAGTGTCCACAAAGATGGATGATGACCTTCAGTGAAGGGTGGTGCTGAGCATTGCCCTGGTGCATGATTCACACCACAGACCATTCTGCAGCTGAATTTACATTGCTTCTGTGCAGTGCTAGGGACACACACAGTAAACTGCCACTGACTAATGGGCAGTTTCTCTATTTTATTTGCAGGACAAGTAATAAAGCAAAAGGGAATTAATTTGCATTGCCCAAGGATTTTACTCCCTAGCTGACTTCTCCTCTCACTTGGATCCACTTACCTATATGGAGAGGTACCAATAAAGCAAACTCTCTGGGAAAAGGTTCATGAATATTAAAGGTTCCACAGTCAAGCTCTGCAGTAACTGATAAAGCAAGAGACCCCTGAGCACAGATCTTCACTTCATACCCATACAGACCAAAAAATATTAGGAACACCACTTAGTAGTGTTTATATTTTTGCTATGTACAATCTGAGGCAGTAGAACTCAATATTTCAAATCAGAGCTTCTTCTCAAATTCAATATAGATTTCACCTAAGTAACAACTGAATTGTGACACCTTGAGATTTCTATACACCCTTTCTAGGAAACAACATGTACTTTCTCCAGACCAGATTTTATGTATTTTTCAGGCCATACCTTACTTGGGGCATGATTAGATTTGTGATGGGTTTTTTTTTTTGGCCCAGGGCAGGGGTCAGATGTTGCTTGGGTTTGGAATTTTGATATTCACCTATTTCAGTAAAAGGAGCCCTGATGATTTCCACCACTGCTTATTCAAGAATTAACAAAGTTCGGACTCACATCAGATAAGAACACTGATATTCAAGAGACCCTGATTATAAACTCATGGAGAATCTAAGAAATTAAGTAGTAATTCATATTTATGGTTAGACCCTCAAATTTGAAGCCTATCTAAATTTAGTAATTTGCCTCTCTCTACTGTGTATTACTTTATTCCACATGCTTCATTCTGTTGCTAGTTACAGCTTAGCTATTTTTCACATTTAAGTGTATAATTATAAAGTGACCTTCTTACAAATCTTTAACCAAGACCTTTAAGAAGCATGTCAGAAACTGTCTTATCTAAAGCGTTTGAGCTTTGCATGAGATGTAAAAGCAATGGATTTTTGTATATCAGACTTAATCAGATGCTTTATATTGGTATGAAAAGGCACATAATACCAGATACATTAAAATGAATATTTAATTAATTGCTCTTTCAGTTGTCTTTAGTAAGGGCTCAAAACCAAGATCTTTCACAAACCTCTTCCTCCTTCTTTTGTCCTTGTGCCCACAAACATACAGTTCCAAGGAACTCTAGAGCCTTGTGCAAATACCGTAAGAGTACCTCTGTTGCCTGTGGAAAAAGGTGCACCACACACATTTTGGAGATTAGATTTCCTTTTCGTGGACAGGGTAAAATTTTCTTGCCACTTTGTGGTTTTTAAAAGAAATTGGAAAAGGCCTTAAAAACATACCAGATGTTCTAGTGAGCTTCCAAAAGCTGAGGCTACAGTTGTAGCCAGAGTTAGAAAGCGCAAGTGATGGCACATGATACATCAACTTCAGGAATCTGGTGTACAGAACCCTCAATAAAAACATTACAAGTTGTGCAACAGTAAAGCTTCAATGCTTATTTAATCTCAAGAGAATTTCTGTCACAATGGTTAACTCCACAATCGCTGGCAATAAATTTACATCTTCATAGCAAAATCAGAAGCCAGGCAAAGGACAGAGCAATAGAAAAAAATGGCCAAAAACTGAACCCTCTATGTTTTGGATAATTTCCAAGCATAAAAAAACCACTGAAAATTAATGTCTGAATGCTTTGAACTCCTTCTGCTCAGAAAAGAAAACGGATGGGAGAAAATTGCTAAGGAAATTTCAGTGATAAATCAAAGCATCTCTACTGCTCCCATGATCTGACGTACATTATCACAACTAAACCCACCTGATGTACCTTCAAATCCAAGCAGTCACTGTTTCCTTCTAGAATTATGGAAACACGAACTTGTTATTCCCGAAACATTGGAATTCTCTGTTTACACCACAGGACTCCAGTCTAGTCTCCCATCAGTCACCTCATCCTTAGCGTCAATCTTTGAGCAGCGAGTTAATCTATAAACGAACTGCTTTATTTTAATTCTGAGGCAGTAAGATGAGTCAAGGAGGTTGGCAGGCAGTCAGTTTTTCACTGACTTGTAAGCACAACAGGAATTTTAATACCCACTTCACTCATTTAGCTGACCCAATCCCCAACAGCACACTTAAATCCTGTAAAGTAGTTTATCCTTTATTATAATAGCCTATTGCAAACACCGAGCTGTAGTGTTGAACATTTTTGGAAAACTGCCTCACTACCAGTTTTTCAGACAGTATCTGCAGTTCTTCCATAAACATTAAAGCATTATTCTCTTCTAACAGCACATTAAGAAAGGATATAATTAACTTTGTATCAAAAGCATTGCCAAGGTCTTCAAGAGTGGTTAGCATTTTTTAATGAGATATGAAAAATAAAATACTCAGGATTTTTCCTAAAATTGAGATCCCTTTTCATGCATCTCCAAACAAGCTCTCAAGAAAGGAAAACATAGAAGAATCACAATTGTATTTCAAAAAGCTCCTAGCATGTCCAGATTAAATTAATACAGAGATCAGAACAGAGATGTCAAGAAAACAAAAAGCATAAACAAGAAGATGCAAAAACTATTTATGGATTGTCTCTTCTCTGCACAATTTAAGGGAAAAGGTATTTTTACTGTTTTCTGTATCTCACACCAGAGAATGTAACTATCCTGGCACACTCCATATGGAGTCTCAGGGGTTTGTGTTTGAGCTTGAGGTTTTGGGTTTGGGGGGGGTGGTTCCCATTATTGAGATATACAGGAAAACTGAATGAACCTCCCTTTATATTTTGGTTCTCTCCAGCCCCCTCAGAGCAGTCAGCCAGCAAACTGGAGTTGTGAGGATGAAGCCCACACCTCCTACTGCCATGGGAGCAGCTCTGTGCCAGGCCAGAGGTTGAGCTGAACTCAAAACAATATTCAGCAAGATTCTGTTGGCCTGCAGCAAAACCAACATAATATTGCCACTGCCAGTCAGGGATCACAGGCTTCATATGAACCCATCTTTTCAAACCTCAGGAGAGGTCTGCACTTGTCTTGGTCTGTCTGGAGATCAAACAGGAGGTGCTATTGCTCACCTGGTTTTAGTTACAGCTTATCTTTGTGCAATTGTGTGGTCCAAGACCTATTGTTACAGTAACTGCAAGATATTCCTCCGAATAACGTAGCATAATAACAGGTAGTTATCCATTCTAGAATGAGCTATTTACAACCCTAGAATAACAATGTAGTATAGAGTAGCTCAGGCACAAATTGACAAAGGGCTTGACAGTACAAGAACAGGAAATTAAAAGAGATCTCAACTACATTCAGCTCATGAATAGTTGATTACTGGTCCTTAAATGCATACAAGTTTCAGAGCTGGGTAAAACCAGATATGACAAAAAAACAAAGAATAAGCATCCAATATACTTATGTATGCATTATTTATTACTTTTGGGAAATTTAGCTGTAACGTGGAATTCCAGAATCATGAAGAAAGACTAAGGAGTAAGCATGCACTAGAAATCAGGATCAGGCCCAAGAGGGTTCTACAAGAAGAAAAAACCACCATCATCAGTATCAGTTTCCTTCATGTGAAATGTTGCCAGGCTGTCACTTCCCTCCCATTCCTTGTTGAGGAAAGCTGCAACTGTTGACCTTAGGACATAGAAGGGTGGCAAATGGATGAATACAAAAGCAGGGGAAATAAGGGGTAGATACAAAGGTGCATGGAATAAGTTTAACTGTATTATGACTGCGACCCTTTCTACAACAGTACTCCCTGAAATACTTATTCCTAGGCTAATAATAACTCTTTGATTAGATTATCAAGGCTTTAATTAGGCTAACAATAAACTCCTGGCTTTGCCTTTGCATATGAAGTGTTTCTTCAGATCACAAGCTGCACAAGGTGCAGTGCAGCAATTCATGCACCCAGAGGGAGAGTGCACCAGAAGGAATGATTTCAAAAGGGGAAATCCTGAGTGCCAGCTTCTATTTCAAAGCCTCCTCATAAATTTCTAGTTAAACAGCCAAATAAAAGAGATCATTTCTTAAGCAGTTGCATCACTGATACGAAATGTTTTAATTTCAAGCTTTTTCTGCATATGAATGAGGAATCTAAAAGTAATTAAAACCACATATAAAGAGTTGTATTTTTATTACTCAAGAAAAAGTACACAAACTGCTTATTAGCAGCAAAATTACACTGACTTAACATTTATCTCTAAATGAAAATCTGGTAGCAGCTGTGCAGTAAAGACTCTTATTAATAAACTGAAGTCAATTTACTTCCCTAGTCACATGCCTATAAAGTACCCATTTCGGAGATACACTTAAGTATTTTTTGACTTTCTTATCCTGCCAAGAAGTTTTTAGAAAACCAGAGACTTGCTGATCTCTAAAAAGTGGAAGTTGACTAGAAACGTTGCCCTTGAAACAATACATGGGGCTTTTGCAGAAATATCTGTCAAAATTGTTCTGTCTTTACATAAGCTTTCCTACTGTTTTACAGAGAATAGTGATCAGCATACATATGAGTATGGGCTGACACCAGCATTTATACTATCAAGTATAAAAATTAAATACAAGCATGATAAACAACAATTTTATATTTACTTTATAGCAGTCAAATATCAGTAACAAACACTACCTGATGATTCAAAATAGTATTCAGGTTAGTGGATTTTTTTTTTTTGCAGAGTAGTAGAGCTAATGGGCTTCTGTTTTTCCAGGCACATCCATTTTATCTGCAAGGAAGTTTTGTTCAAGCAGCTCAGTTTCTGTTCATCCAGTAACTCAGCTACTTAAGCATCCCTTCAGATCAAATAATACTGCACAATGAAAGTAACTTCAAAATTATTGCCAGAGGTCAAGATACTTTAAGATGTGCAAGGAGTATGGGCAGTAGGACAGTACAATATACACAGATCATGCTTTCATTAGCATACACAGGCACTATGTAGTTTTTCCATTTATATTTCAATAACAAAATTATAAACAAAAATAAGGTAGTCATATGTAAGGAGAACAACTTAGGAAAGGCAATTCTGTTTGGAAGATTTAGAATAGTAATACTGAATACTATATTTGCTGATCTATGCCTTTTTATATGCCTGTACATCTGTGGTAGATCTGTTTTGTGTTCTCGTAGAATATTACCCATCCAGAGCAGGACCTCATTACCTACAGAACACTGGGTCTGCCAGTTCTGGCTACCAGAGAATTAGGAGCCACTTACAAGCATAAACTTGTAAAGTTTCATTGAATTTCAGGAGACAATGGAGGTGTCTACAGTGAGAATCCTACAGTTAAGGATTCCTGATGAGAGACAGTGGACATCCTTCAGCCCACCTATTCTCTGAATAGGATGCAAGTGTTCTGCAATTCAGCAATTCTTTTTCCAGAAACTTCACCTTACCATCCCAGATTTGACTAAAAAGAGGTGGAGAAGAGGGGGAAAACAGAGGAGGGTAGAAAAGATATTTAAAGAAAGGTTTATTTTGCTCACCTGCCACAATCCTAGTTCACAACTTCACTGCCTGCAGGTAGGACACTATGCAAGCAAGGTACTGAGTTCAATCATACTTCAGGAAATCCTGTTCTCTAAAATGTTTGATCCAGAGAGTTTCTGAAATAAAAGAGTAAATCTTTTAAGTGCAATAAGTACAGAAGGATTTTCTTATTACTGTGTTACTGCAGTCAAAAATCAAATACCTGAGGTTCACAAACTGCAGGCAAGTTAGAACCAGTAATATATTTGAACAAATGCTTGAAAATTATTCACTCTAATGATGCCATGAGGTGATTTGACTAGAAACAAACAAACAAAAAAATCACCTGAATACTTATTATGGCACATTCCACAGCTCTGTAACTGCTCTATATAGAAAAGCAATTTTTTTGCCTAGAACAATATGTATATTAACTAAGCATCTGAAAGTAGGATGATATGGCAATCACCTTTAAGATCTCCCAATACAGATTAATATTCAAGTTTTAAAAGCTGAAAGCCACAGCAAACAATTGCAAATACAGCCCCAGGATGAGCCACGGACTACACAGTGCTGTGTTATGACACAGGAGCTGCCACATGAGCTGTCAGTGAAGCAAGCCATGCTCTGTCCTCTTCCCCCACAGACATTAAAAGCAAATTTAGGACAGGCTGAAGTATTTTGACAAAAGTGCAATGCAAATCTTAGATGTTGTGTATTGCAGAAGGATTCATAAGTCTTTGCTCAAGACAATTGCATTATTTATATAAAGAACTAGATTACTATGTGCTATATCTTATACTCATGGAATGGAAGCCTGTGAAAAATCCATACTAATGGAATTTTATTAACACTTTTTATTTCTACTGTCATTATAAGTGAGGTCTACCTGACTAGCACAGCCAAAATCTTCTTCACTATCTGAAACATATTTCATCTAGTAAACAACAAAAAACGAAGTAGTAAATAATCAAACTTCATTAGAATTTGCAGTTAACAAAGTAACTGCTAAGCTTCATTTGAACCTCTGGAAACCACTGCACATTCTCCAAAAGCAACAGCCATTAAGTAGGAGCAGCAAACTGTATTTTTAGTAACATGACAATTCACACACAATGTTCTTCTGCAACCAAAGCTCTGGAAACAAGAATAAGTGAAAAAGGGAAGGCTATAAAAGAAAACACTTAACAGGGGGGAAAAAAGATCAGGAAGTACAGTATTGAAGAATAGGCAAAAAATATAGCTGCTAAAATTTGGGTGAAAAAATTTGTCAGGGACATCGAGCTGTTATAATGATGGAATACTTCACCCTTTGAGATCTACAAGAAAATGACAAAATAGCATTTTTCCCTTGTTCTATGAAGTCACAGTAAAACAATGACAAGATTAAACAAAGCAAGGAAGGAACACTGTAAATATCACTGAGGTATCTGTTTCGCTATCATATACTTTCAATAATTCATGGACAAGTTAATTTAAGTATTTTAGAGATGTTATAATCAGCCAACTATTCACTAGCAAGTCACTACAGCCCTGCAGTCACATCTGAAGTAGCTTTAATTTACCAGCAGATAAGTAATGAACTAACACTTTAAGTTACATTATCAATGTTATGACATTTCAGTAGAATTAGGACCTGGTCTTTAGTCTTTTCTATTATGCATCTCATGGGGAGATACATGGTAATTGTACTCAGTGTGGTTATGTCTCCATTCCAGCTTACCAAGAGACCCAGCTTTGACATTTTCAATCCTTCACTCCACATGGATCTTCCTTAGGGTTTGTTTATTCTACAGTGGCTGTTGCCAACAAAATATGGTACATTAGTCTGGGTTTTTGGTTGGTTGGTTTTTTAAAGGCCTACCAAACCAGCACAAGACTGAATCATTTATCATGTTAGTTAAATTTCTGACATTCTCTGTCAGAGATCTGAAGTTCTATTTAACTCCTCAAACCACCCTCCCATGTCTCACAAGGAGATGAGTAAAGCATCTAGTTTCATGAGTAAGCACATAGCTAAAGCCAAGAAATTAAGTAATTGCTCATCTCTGCAGTGTGTTGATAACATAACTGAAGCATGCACTGCACCTCTGAAAATGGAGGCTGGGCAGGATCAGCTGCCAAGGTCAGACTACAGATAAAGCCACCATTACCAAAAACCATAGTTACTGAGCTAGAAAGCAAAATTTCTAAGTGAAATCCTGAAGGAGTGGTACTTGCAATGTCAGAAGTAGTAGAATTTAGCCAATACCTTCATATAAACCAAATGTTTAAAAGCGTATATTAGCTGTTGTATTTACAATCCCATTCCCTGTCTCGGCCTCCCAAATAGAAGGCTTTGCAAAGCAGAGCCTGCACACCCAGCAAAAGCCTGTCTCTGCTATTGCCTTAGCATTTATCTTCACCTTAATACAGAGTAGTTAACAGAATAGTTTGATGTATCATTTGGACAGAAGCAGCTGAGCAGATAAACCTGTTCTGGAGAATGGAAACTTTTTTTGCATTGTGTAATTAGAAGCAATAGGAAAGACACTGAACATGTCCTCATCAGCTGAGGAAGTATTCTATTAAGCATTTAGGTTAAAGCACATAGGCACACTTCCCTTCGAAAGTGGATAAAGTGTAAATGCAGGGAAGAAAGCTGGATGCAGTTTCATGGCTAGCTTTTCTAACAAAATTAACAGGATATGAATATTTTTGCAAGGTAATGTTATTTACAAAGGCTAAAGTCTTCCTGTTGAAAAGTCATACACTACTAAAAGAATAGAATAGAAAAGCAAATCATTGGCAAGAAAAGTTCTGCATAACTGCTCTTGAATGAATTACATCAGATCTAAAGTTATTCCAAAGTAGCGTAACTTATGCTTATAGAGTTAATAATTTCTGTTACACAGTTTCACCTGAAATTTCTAAGGATATTAAAAATATAGATTTAGATATCAGGTAAGCTAGGATAAAGTTCAGCATTTACAAAGTGTGATCTGAGACCAAGAGCCACAGTACCATTACTGCCTCCTACTTTCCAAACATCTACTATTAGATTCCTCCAGCCATTACAGCAACCTACCAAGTCACATATATTGTCCTTAGAAAACTGTTCATTTCAGCACAACTGTAGACCTAGAAAGGGTGATTATTTTAAGCAAATGCCAGTATTTGAGAAAATCACAGGTATTAAGATTATTTTCATTCTTATTTTACTATGCAAGGAATTACTGGAAAGATGAAAAGCCATTAAAGCAGTTCACTTCTAGAAATGGATAATTTGCACCTCTGCCAACTTAATAATTTGAAAGAATAAATAAAAGAGAAATTGGCAATTTTCACTAAACCTATCACATTCCAGTCACCAAAGCAATTGTCAAGGCACAGCAAGGGCTGGTCATTCCCCACAGGCCAAGGAGCAATTGCACACCAGCATGGCCAACAAGGCAGGGGTCTTACTAACCAAAGGCAGCAGCCAAGCAAGAGAGCAGGGCAGGCTCAGCCAACAGCCCAGATCATCAGGCAAATCCAGGATGGTAACACAGGTCCAAGGTCAAACCAAGAAACTGCTCTGCATATGAGGATCAGGCCAATACCAGGACATCAGCCCAAGGGTCAGGGTGCTGCTCTGTAGGACCCACAGCAAGGCAGGGCACAAGCATGGCCACACTGAAGCTCACCCACCAGCCCAAGAGAAATATGGGCTGAAGGCTGAGTTTATATAGAGCCTGGGCCCGTGGGTGTGGGTCCAGGCCTCAGGTGAAGCTGCTCAGGGCCATCAAGGCTTCAGAGAATTGACAGCATCAGTCAAAGCAGCAATTCTAGAACCTGCATTTTCCTCTTTTGTGATTTACTTATTTCTCTTTAAAGACTGCCTGCCTTCTAAAATAAGGCAAAGACAAGAGTCTCATTTTGTCTTTGATATTGCAGCTATGGCATAGTCTGGTGTGTCAGCTTGTTCTGACTCATCTCTATTTAAGTTTGTCCTGGATACTGTTTGCTTGCTCTGTATTTGCCTATAATTTACTCTCTCTTCATCTATCAAAATCTGTTAACCTTTCCTGGTCTTCCAATTTCCCCTCCACATATTTCTGTCTATTGCTGTTGTTGCCTACAGCTGCACTCAATCACTTTCCACCCTAAATGTTTCCTGCCATGATCTATCTTTCTTTTCTTACTCCATTCTCTCTTATGTATGCTGAATAGGAATATGAACTTCTTAATACACAAGTGAAATACACTTTGGGTTTGCCTCTTAAAAATAGCCTTCTTCAGGGGCACTTTTAATAATATTCCAGGAGCAACCTGCTGATTCTTAGTTCTGAATACCAATTCAGATGCTAAATGATGCAGTAGGTGGATTTTTTCCCCAGTATTTAAAATAGCCAATTACTAACATAAGTTAGTTTCTCCCACTTCCATGTCTGAGATACATTATCGTATATTTCAAGAAATTAAAAAAGACATTGCTAAATAATAATGGAGTGAATTCGCATTTCACCTTCTCTTAAACTTACTCTTCAAGTGGTTTTGAAAGCCCCAATGCTATTTCAGCATTCAACAAACATAACTGGTGACTATCTCATATAATAGCACGGGTTTGAATGGGCTGAAATGATACCTTGAGGCAGACTCCAGAGCTTTGCTATAAACAGCAAGTGTTTTTCTAAGAATGGGAATCTTCTTTACAAACATGGACAGTCACACATGGTAGCCTTTGTATCTCTTCCGAGTGATCAAATTTCAATCACTAAATGCAGAAAGCATTCACGTTAAAACAAATTGTAATATGCAGTGGTAATTGATCTAAGGCAATTGAAAAGGCTTTTCTCCCTGAGCTGTTCTACAGCTCAGGGATTAGAAGTCAAGACCTCTATTTCCAGATTCATGCTCAGCCCATTAGCCATTGTGCCTCCATCTCTTTATTTTGACAATGTAAGTGAAAGAACATACAGTGCAACATAACATCCACAGCATGCAGTGGTCTCAACTCAAAACAATGGCTTGAAAATGAAGATAAAGACACTTATGATCCCACCCACATATCCATTTTCTGGATTGTTCCACAGTATTTCCCAAGAAAGCTTTTTATGAGACACCACATGTAAGTGCTTGCCTTATTTAGCCCCCTGTCCACAAGAGCAATGTCTGCCTTGGTGACCACACAGCTGGGAGACACTGAGCCCCTCAGAGGAAGGATTGCAGAGCCTTTGCACAGACCCTTTGACTTCTGCAGCCAAAGCAAGACACAGTCTCTCAAAAGCCAGCAGCTCTGGTATTAGGGTTCTCTCTGTGTGAACAGGCCAACCATGCAAATCTGATTCAATGATATCTTTGTTTTGAAACTTGCCTGGTATTTTTCTAGTAGATTGAAGTTTTTTTACGTAGGTGTTAGTGGGAGATGAGAAATTTCATCAAACAGTCATGGTACTTTCTCAGTCTTTAAAAAGAGGCATAAGTCCTTCTATGTGCATTTTGATCACCAATTTATACAAAACCATACTGTTGCGGTGCGCCAGTCCACCTTACATGAATTGGGTGGACTTCCCG
>VZTD01001486.1:0-15843 GCA_013397725.1 Rhagologus leucostigma | reverse complement strand
GGTTCCCTTCTGGGTCTGCATTCTTCTGTCCTCCGGGGCAGAGAATAAAGCCTTGGATTAACACCACAGAGAGTCTCCTCTCTCCTTCTTTGCCTCCGCCTGTTGCCTGGTAACACCAAGACTGCGGCCCGACCCCTTGTGAGCCAAGGGCAAAAGGCTCCTCAAGGAGTTACCACCTACTGACATGGTTCTGCCAGCCTGAACGGACTTTCTTCCGGGGCTGAGGCACCTAACCTGTCGCCTGCCAGTGCCACCGGGCGGCCAAGCGGTCAGCGCGACACCATACTACTTCTTTTTACTTTAATACGTCTCAACTTTTAAAGATTTTTGTTTTAAAAAGGAGCATTTAAAATACTTGTACTGTTTATTGTCATTGGAAGGGAGCAGGAAATATCTATAAACCAAAAAGCAATCCAAAACCAATTAAAATCATTGTTCCGTTGTACAAAAAAAATGCAAATCAGCATAAGACCTAGGGGTCCTGCTCATAACAACTTCCCTGCTTTCCCAGAGCCAATAATCATGTCTCTCCTGCAACAGTACAAGAGTATCTCTATTAACATTTACCTTATTTATTAACATTACAAACAGCATGATTCCACTTTGCTAACAAAGCCTACACAAGGCAAGATGGACTGGCATCTCCACATCCTGCAACTTCTGGCATGAATGTGTAGTCAAGAGGAAAAGATGCAGGATCTAAGTTATGAACAACAGGACACCTTGAACATAACAAACACACAGATACAATGCTAAACCTGTTTCAGTATACATGATGCAGTGCCAAGTTACCCATTCTAGAATCATGTGTTGCCTTTTCTCCATCATGCAAGGCTCAGCCTTGAGATGCCAGAAATTCACTACCTACTGAATTGCACAACTTCAAAGTAAATAAGTCAAACAGGAAAAAGCAGGGACCTAAATCACATTTCTCCTTCAAAGGCCACAGTGACTTTTCTGGAGTAGCAAGCAGTCCCATCTAATAATGCTGTGTGACACTACTGCCTTGAGATTTGGTTTCACAGTAACTCATGGATTTTGCTAACGTTTCTTAAAAGATCTTTTCACTTGCATGACAAATGTCACTGATCTGACCAGCCATAGTCAAGCTCAGATACATTTTTTGAGTGCACTCTACCAACTAGTTTACTCTCACTCAGAGCTACAATCCTGTTAACACCTTTTCTTCTCTGGTTTTATACTGCCTATGGAATTAGCCTGAATGTATGGTAAACCCTGCTAACACAGAGCCAGACACTTAACATCTTAAGGGGTTTTTCTGCCTTGTTAGCAAATTTATCAACACAATACACCATCAGATTGACTCCAGAACTGATGAGGAAATCAGGAGGAGAAGATAGCTAAGTATTTATCTAACTAGGGGGCAGGGGAAGAGAATTACCATTCATTCCTTCCTCCCAGCAGCAGCGAGCTATTAAATTAGCTTAGCCATTCATGTGTTCCCAAAACAACCATGATAATGTATGTCAGCATTACCACAGCCTAAATCATCAGCCTGTCCATCACATGTGTGCTGGCTCTACACTGACCCAAGAAAGCTGACTTGGAAAAAACAAAAAGCACAGTGCACATCCTGTTAGTCAGCTCCCTGAACAAGCTGTGCATGGATTATATGCGTGCCCTGGAAAGACACCATGAGACTGCGTCACATGGAGGGAAAGGAAAAGGTGGAACCACGGCAGTGTTGACTTGAGTTGCTTTAAGCTGTTGTGTAACAACAGGTAAAACTACTTATTTATTAGCTTTAAGTGATTAGAAAATAAAGACTTGAATGAATCGGATTCTGGCAGGCTGGATGCATACACAATAATTGCACAGACAATCTCAATACAAAGGTAGGCTACCCTCAGGCTTGATGTTTAATGCTACCTAACTTACGGTATTAAGGACAAGCCACAGTGTGCTTTCTAGATGAGACACAAGCCTTTCAGTTCAGGCCTTTATTTCAAAGAAAAGTGTGTCATTCGCTGCTGTTTTCCTAGCCAGAAGCCCCAAATTTTAAAAGGCTGTCAGATACTTTTGCCAAAGGAAGCAAGTTAATGACTGAAAGATTACATGACTAAGGGGAAACAGGTACAGCAATAAATCAAATATATGAAAATACGAGAAAACAGTGGGAGGGTCAGAAGTTCTTCAGTCTTAAGCACTTCTGATAGTGCTAGGCTTCCCCAAGGAAGGCAGCCGTGAAAACCTAAGATAGAGGCCATGAGACTCAAAATCTCATGTGCATTGATCTTGCAAGCAAAAACAACTCAAAGACTTGCTAGGACCTCAAAAGCTCGTGCCTTGTCCCCAGCCTGCCAGCATCCTCATGAACCCACATGTTTAAGCAAGACACTGTGCCAGTGTCAAGTCCTCAAAGCTGCCATATCCCATGGTTATTTGTCACCCCCACTGCATAGACTACTGACTGTCCAATTGAAGATGGCCAAAAGAAACCCCAAACTTCTTAATTTGGAAGACTTTTACTCATTATACTCTAACGTAGATGGAAAAGGTATAGTTATTTTGAAATACATGCACATGAGTAACGTGTCTTTATCACAGCTTACTGGTTCTTGCTAAATAAAGGCAAACATACTTTCATTTGCTTCTATCACCACACTAACAGATGTTGAAGGAAGACAAAACAAAGGAACAAAACATATGGAAAAGCTTGGAAGCTAGTCCCTAGAAAAATGACAGATCTGTGGAGACAAGTTTACCTTGGAGCATGCCAGCATCCACTACTGGTGCAAGAACAGGTCTCAGGGCTTCCGTTTGGGAAGATGTATGAAAAGTGTGCTGACAAAGATGAAGAAAATAACTTTTGATATTACAGACTATGAGCACTCAAATAGAACATAAAGGAGTAAGAATTACAGAGAGAGAATATAATCTATTTTTTTAAACTGACATAGTAGCATCATGAGGCACTTGTACCATTTTTCATTAGTATTCTCAGTACTCATGCAGTGCACAGTGCAGTTCATTATTGCAGTCCAGGGAAGGTCAACAAAAACAGCACAATGAACTCTCAGCGATTTTTATCCTGAGATCCCAAGTCTGTAATCCAGACAGTGCTGATTTTAAGGCATAGTTAATTCTGGCTACACAATTACCAAAGTCCACTTTCCATAATATCTTGACTCCTGGCATTAAAGCCAAACACAGACTTTTACTTCAACAGGTCAGAGAAGGTATTTCTTTTCATCTCTTACAAGTACAAGAGAATGAATGTTTTTTCTCCAGTGCACTGTAATGCAGGTACCCAGTAAAATGCCTTTTGTTCAGGAAAATGTGGCCAATTCATCTGATTGCAGACGTCACAATGTTACTGACTTCACAAGAAAATTCTGTCCTTAAGGGATGACATCAATTTTCAGTGTGCTATTCTATATGCATTTAAGTGTAAACGAGAATGAATAGCTACAATTTGCATTAAATATTTGCTGAACTTGTTTCCTTCCTTGTACACAGATTTGAGTTGTAACTTTCTCAAATCTGGGAGTCCCTGTATGAAGGAAATGTGTGGATTTTTTCCTGCTGAAGATAAAGGCAATTGTCAAATACTGTGCTTAGTCAATGAACTGGTCTGGTTTTGGTTGGGGTTTTTTTTTTGGTGGGGTTTTTTTAAACAGCAGTGGGATCCAAGAGTCACTTTGCATTTAAAATTACACTTTAAATTTAGTGGAATAACTACTGATGTATATTTAGTTAGGTCTGACTGCTGTCTGCGGCTAGCATGGTGAAAAAGAAGCACATTGATACAGCAGTTACCGGCTACATCCAAATTTGTAGATGAGAACTGATACTTCTGGAAGTATCTTTCATGTAAGAAGTTCATATTTTAGCAGGATAATGGTACACCTAACATTCAAGACAGAAAGGATAACAAATATCAAGTCATTAAGGACTTTAATGTGTTAAAGCAGATAATATGCACCACAGAAAATCTAAAGAATATGCTGGAGAGCTCCACAAACTATATTCATTTGTAAATTATTCTTGAAAAAACTGGTGAAGCTCCGGATTATTTCCAGAAGGAAAGCAGAAGGAAGCTTAGTGCTGTGTCTTTATGTCTAGGAAATCATAAGTCATTTGGCCTTGAAGTGCTCTTCAAGCAAGCAAATTACGGAAGGTAATCAATAAACACAAAAATAAAACAATTAAGCAAAATTATGCTACCCAGCACCATTTCAAGGAAGTTTGCTTAACATGACCACTGACTGTCTGATGATATATGCTTTCCAAAGTTTTGAAACAAATACCCACACTCTGCAAATTTATGTAGGCCATTCAGTTATTGATTAAAAACAGTTATTTTCACTCTTATTCTGGCTAATCAATATCATTTTAAATTAGTTATCCATTAGATCTCTTTGTGCTACTCCACACCTGTAATAAGAATTTAGACAAAAAAGTTAAGAGTTGGTAGATAACAGCTAAATGATTTATCAGCCCTCTGCCACCACCTCTCTACTTATTTCCATTTCATTTCCCATCTTTCACCTTACTTTATGACACTTAGTGCCTGTTAAAAACCAACAAAGCTAATTCTAAGTGAGGCGCTTGACAGGCAAAAGCATCATCTGAACAGCTGGACTGAGCTACTGTACAATTCAAGTTCTACTCTTCTACTTCATGTTCAAAGTTTATCTTTTTTCTCTATTTTCCTTGCTTCAAAAGGTAAGAAGAAAAAAAATTAAATACATTTTCTTATCAAAAACTTACACTACACTGAACAGGACTTCTGCAGCCAGTGCAATTTGTCACAGTTAAGGAGAACAGTGGCATATTTTCTTTTTAGTAATACTTCAAATGTCTCCTGATTTAAAGCAAGACTATATTGTCAAATAAATCTTCATACATCATCTTAGATCTGCCAGCTCTTTATGTGAAAAGTATATTTTTCCATTTGGGGTGGATTCAAAATTTATTAGTCATATTTAAGCATGGCAGCTAAAAACAGAGGCGCATATCATATCCTCTCACAGAGATGTGGAGTTGAGGGGAAAAAAGGTTCTCAGATTTTCTGCATGAAAGGCTTTTATTTTCCCCTGGTTGTTTATTGCCTTTAGCTCAGGGAAACAAGTTTTTCTCTAGCTCTTAGGGATATTTTATGTAGCTTTGTGGGTTTTTTAAATCTTTTGGACAATTACAAACTTTAGCTTAATATACCTGCTAGTTCATTCATGGCTATTAAAAATCATCTTTTGCTGTAAATAGTTCTCCCTAAACTAGTATTCCCTAAATGAAGGAATACATTTATTTTATGTGCATTCCTTTTGAGCTGTTTTTCAGTAAAATAAGAGATGACTCCTTTCACACTCTGCTTCCAGCCTTTGAAGAAAAATCTTGTATCCAGACCATGCAGCAATTGCACCACCTGATGGACCTATCAATGGAATCCCAATTATCCTGCAGATTTTTCACAACAGCAGGTCAGAACTCAGCTCCAATTATCAGCCTGATTAACCATGGCTTCAGCAAATTTTTGAGTTAAACTCAAGAACAGACGTGTACGTACAGAACAGCACAGAGTAGATACTGCTGATATTCTTGATAGCCTGCTTGTCATTACAGTTGGCAATTGATTGACACGAAGGTGAAGCACAGCACACACAATCTGCCACATTTTTAATACTGATTTGGAAAATGTTTAGAACTGTGACTACTGTTGGAAAATTAATTTTCTTTGTTTTGAGATTTTTTTTTAGCGTAGGTGAACTACAGTAACATTAAGGAACTGCATTCAGTTTTATTTAAAATGTTCTTTCCATCAAATTCATGTACAAAGATTTGACCTTGTTATTGCTTCTATTTTTCCCTATAAAACAGGGCAGACCGTTATAAATATGTCAGAATTCTGGACTGAACTGCTGGTGTCAGGGCCTCTAAGGATCACCCTAACTTCATAAAAATTACTTTAAACCCTAACTTCAGGACCTTGGTTTAAAATGTGGTCAGAGCTGAAATTTTCACTGCCAAAATGGTGAAAACTTTGGGATTTGGTCCTTTAAGAAGGGTAGCACTGACTCATTCATTAATTGATAGTCTACATCTACATTTTTAGCTATGCTTGGTTTTGCTTCCTCTTTCACATTGTGTGACTTTTTGAACTGACTGGAAACTGACAATCATCTGCTTCCTGACTAATGCAAATTCAAAACTGTCTGGCACTTTTTAAAACTGCAATCATTAAAACTCTTGGCTAGATAGGTCATATTAAAAAAAGGCAAAAAAAAAGATTCAGTGTATTTTCAAAGACCTCTCTAGAAAAAAGAGCAAACAAAAATGTGTTTGGCTAATGAGAACCAAAAGTCAATCTATAGTAGGAGGCAAGACAAAGTGGATGAGTGGTAAACAAATTTCTCTAATAAAATTTTCAATAGGACTCATAATTTAATGAGGCATTTTAAGCCTGTCACCTCTTGCCCGGAAGATGGAGCACTATGCTAAAATATTACAAACCAAGAAGCCTAAGTGAACTACCCAAAGTATAACATTATCCCAATAGACTTTTGGCAGCTTCACTTCTGCTGAGTACAGCCCATGGGGCAAACAACACCTCAATGCTCTGGGAGAAAAGAAGAGGGCCTGGAAGTGCTCAGTCTGCTCTGAGTCCACTGTCACACCTCGTCCTTCCAGCCAATTTCTGCCACTGTGGAGCAGGCAGAGTGCTGGGCCAAACTTCCTTCTTTTCTGAGTCTTCCTACAGCTGCCCCAGCAAATGCTGCCCAGTTACATGATCACTCTAGAAGGTAATGAAGCATCTCCAGTGAGAACTCGAAGTATTCCTAGCACCTCTCCTGAGCTTCTGTGGGCAGATTCAGAACACAATGGTCTTACCAGGCATCAAAACTCATTTGGAGAGGAGCTTCTGTTTTTCTTTCCTTTGAAAGGCATCTAATATATACATGCAATCAACGCTTTAAGAAATGACCCTACATGAACAAAACTGAAATAATCAGGGCATTCCCTTCAAAACTGTACTACTACTCTGAACTTAATTGCTGATGGAGACAGAAGTCAAGGTCTGACCTCCAGTCAGGACACCGAGAAGACACAAGTGCTTTTACCTCCCCCCAGAGGACAGAGAAGAGGAAACTGCTGCATAAAGATGAAAAGTCAACCCAACTTCTACTCATATGTGCTCATAAAATTTCTATTTGATTTTTAAACAAAGCTTGAAAACACCCATTTAAATAAAGTATTTGATGTAGTATGTAGAACTACACAAATTTATCATGCATTGGGCACAACACAAATGTAATACAGTGTATGAGTTTGCTAGTGAATAAGCTTGGAAGCTTAAAAAGAAACAAGTTCTGAAAGCAACAACTTGATATTCTTCCCTGCTCTCTTTAAATTTGTAAACCAAAGTAGCAAGTAAAAGGGTATTTATTATAGCTCAATTCAGAAGGAAAGAACAAACAGCATAGAGCAAAACAAATTTTAGTACAACAAAGTTTACTTTGCAAGACGTCCTCTGGGAACCCAGCAGAAAAGCCTGCTTGTACTGTTCCAAAACCCAGATTATATCCACATGGGAATGCTTGGTTCTTCCCCCTGGGCGGAGCATCTCACAATGGGGTGACGTAATTCTATGAGTCATGTGGTAGGTCCTTGATTGCCCATTAAGCAGAGATAGTTCCCTGAGGGAGTTATCAAGGATGAGTCATGGTAGGAGATAACGAGCACAGCCCCACCTGTTTTAACAGCTTTTGGAGATGATAATAGAATACATACTTTTGGTTACATCTTATATTGTAACCTAGGACATGAAGTCACATGAGTCTCTCTGTATGTTGGGTGTTCGTTTAATGGCCACTGAGGAAAAACACATGAGATTTTACACTCTAAATACACTTCCCTGGGAAACAAGAATTACCATGTAAGATTGTAGTCGGAGCAATGATGGAGCAACGAAAGAAACTGGAAACATAATAAATCATTCTGATTAATGGAAATCATTCATGTCACAGACCTTTCAGAGAAAAATAAAAATAAACCCCAAGCCCCTGTATTTCTGTGAGTTTTTGACTAAACCCAGCAAGACAAAAGATTATAATTTGAAAAAGGTCATCCATCATTCCTCTGTGCTGCTACTTTTCACCTAAGGATAAAACAACAAAAAAATCTGAATGCAAATGATTACATTTTTAAGTGTTCAAACAGCCTTTCATCCCAGCTTTATTTACCAACGCTACTCACAGCAGACTGCATTTGAGAATTTCAAATAATTTTCCTTCCAAAAAAGCTCCACAAGCTATTTTTGAGCTAATAAAACACTATGCATAGTTATGAACAGAAGATAAATATGTCCTTAGACTTACACAGCCTCTAAACTACCATTCTAATTTTCATTAATAGCTTTGAGTATATATGTAAAGACATATTAAATTAATGTTACTATAGAAAGTGAATGGTATCATTTTATAAAAGGGCCAGTATTTTAGAGAGGTTAGTGCTAGTGCTCTTAGTCTCAGCTCCTCACACAATTATGCAAAGCAACAGCTTCTGAAGACCAAACAAAACCAGGGCAGAATCTTTTCTTGTACATAGATGAAAACAACAGTCCCCTTTATGAATGTACATTTGAAACACCCTCACTTATTCTGAAGATTTAGAGTGCACGGAGAGGACCATCTGAAAAACTGTCACAGTAACAAATGCACTCAAAATACTGTTTCCAAATCAATCATTGGATTAATCATTAGTGCCCCACAAGCATTAATGCACTACACCACCATTAATAAAATATGTTAGTGTTCACAGCTGTGGACTACTCTGATATGCAAATAACAAATCTACTAAAATGAAGCATCTCGGGAGCCTCTTTTCTTACTGCAATATCAAATGTTTTAATATAAGCAATAAATCATAAAATGTTCACTGGGTTTAACAGAGCAACAGAATTTTTAATGTAAGTCCTAGATATCCTTCAGCTGTTAGCAACCATTATACCCTAATTTAGTTTCTTAAATACCTACTATATGGCAAAATGGAAAAGCTTGAGACTACGCTGTGAGGAAAACCTAACCAGCACACTCTGGCATTGCTGATGAAGGAAACAGTTTTGTATGTCCTGTCATCCATGGAAATAAACAAATCAACATGGAGCAAACAAATGGGTTTATATTTGTAAACACTGACAAAGCAACACTGAGATTTTACGATTCAGTTTTGTGAAAAACATAATGTTTCTCTTTTCAAAATTTTAAGTATATTTCACAGTATTTTCTGCTGGGTGAATACATCTTCATGTCAGGAAGGTAGCAGGACATTACTGAGATGGGCTGTCTTACCCTGGAATTTCACACAGAGGAATTTTCCATGCCTACAACCAGTTTAGGACAGCTGGAGCTTTGCCACTGCCACTGCTATTCAGCTGTTCCTGACAGAGGCCCTCTGTGTGGGGGAATGAGCACAAATCCCAAAGTTTGTGCTCTCTCGAGCAGACAGCAAGGAGCTACAGCCTGTGAATGCTTCCAGGACTTTCTCTTCCCCAAAGCCAGCTCTAGTGAACTTCACAGGACAAACACTAGACCTGTATTCATTACAGGAGTTTGTGCATGGAATAGGATTTGCCAATATGCTCTGCTGGAATAAAGAAATTCCCAGCTTGAACTATAAATCAACATATAACAATTCCATGTGTTTATTTCCAAGAAGCAATAAATTATTTTAGAAACAGAAAGCATGCAAAAAAATGTATTCTGACTCATCATAGACAACAAGACAAACGCTATCTCGTTCATATTCCCCTCAGCCTTTTAGTAACACTCATTTCTAGCAGATAATTCCTGTAACTGGGATTTGTCATCAGGAAGCTGTATTTCCTTAATTTCACCTCAAGTGTGTAAGTATCTCAGAAAAGTTTCTTCCAAATGCTGTGTCCTTTCTCCCAGATCACCCCGCTGGGGCAAAACCCATGGAATTGCGCTGAGCTTGGCCCCAATTCCAGTCAATGGCCCCCACACCCTCACAATGCAGCGTGAGAGCTGCCCTGGTGCACGGCGAGCCTCCACGGTGTCACCAAAAACCGGGAATAAAACTCCTTAACAACAATGTAGGCTTAAGAAGCAGGGCATGACTTTATCAGAGCGCCAGATGCACAGTGGATAACTCCGCCTAATGTGGGTTCACGGCTCAAGAAGGTACACCCACTTATTAGCCAGAAGTACACTTACTGTGTGGTTACACACGTGCTTACAGAACCTTCTGCAATCTTCCACGTGGCACTGATTTTCCACCCTGGTTCTGAGAGCTGCACATGTTTCTGAACAAACTGGATTGGGCCGCCTGAGCTCACTACTAAACTCGGAACGTTCCACGGCGCTACACAAAGTTCCCTTAACTGTTACTGCTGCCCGACCGATTCACCACACTGCGAGGTCCACACTCTCCCTGGGCAGCTGTTCCACAGCCCCGCCAGCCTCAAGGGAAAGTTCTTCCTCGTGTTGAGGTGAAACTTCTTGTCTTTTAGTTTATGGCCATTGTCGCTGGGCACCACTGAAGAGTTCTTACAGGTAAGAACTGATGACTATTGCCAAGGTAAAAGTCGAATTGGTAACCAGCCGCTCATGAGACTTCCAGGGGTAATCGAGGGAGTTGCGACATGCTGCGGGCGGCGGCGATGAGGGGCAGCACCGGGCGGGCACCCCACGCGAACACCCATCGGGGCCGGCCGCCCTCGCGTCCCGGGCCGGTCGGTCCCCTCAGCGCTCCTGGGGCAAGCCGGCCGGTCTCGTCCCGCCGGCCAAGGGGAAGGCGGCAGTTCCCGTCCTCCTCCACCACGCAAGGTGCCCGGGAGGGCGACAGATGCAAGCTGAGGGAGCGGCTCAGGGCAGCTCCGCGTATGCCGCGACAGCGGCCCGGCCCGGCTCATGCGGGCTTCCTCAGGCGGCCGCGGACGAGCCCTGGGGCGGCGCTTGAAGCCGGCTCCGGGCTCGGCCCATCCTCCCCCGTCCGCTCTTCCGGTTCGCCTGCCCAGCCCAGTCTTCTGTGTGCCCCCGGGCAGAGCGGACGTGGAGGGCTATCGCCAGGGCTAGTCGCCTCATTCTGTAGCGTCATGGAATCATCCAGGGTGAAAGAGACCTTTAAGATCATCCAGTCCAACCGTCAAACCAGGACCACCATAATCACCCCTAAACCAATAAACTGCATCACCCAGCACCAAATTCAGACGTCTCTTAAACACATGCAGGGATGGTGACTCTAAAACCTTGGAGCCTCTCCAAACTGCTTGGCTTTGCCAGGGCCAAGGAGGGGTTTGGTGTCGGTGGGTCGCGCTGGGGTGGGGGGCTCTGAGGGCAGTGAGTTGGGAGCACGGGCAGGAGCAGCAGCAGGGTTTGCTGCCTTATGGTGAGCTGTGACCTGTACCATCAAAAAAGGTGGTGGCATTGCAGCAGTAAGCTCTTGTGAATACCCAGAAGTTTTGCTGTAACAAGCTTGTGAAAAACTCACAGGGTGAGTGTGGTCGCATTGGCATGAGGACACATTTCTGCATGAAAGGTGAATAGAAGACTAGTATGTAGGGGTTATGTGAGATTTTCACTAAAAAATTGAACACGTGTGACTGAAACAGGTATCTTTAAACCTGCATTTCAGAGAGAGGTTGAAACGACAAGAGTCTCTGATCACTGGCAAGTTGGTGAAAGGCTGACAACAGGGTGGTGGAAAAGTCAAAGGGAGAAAACATACAATCCACTTAATGCACTTTTCTTTGTCAGAAGCCATGGTATTTTCAGCAGAGAATGAACAAGCACTGGTTGGATCATTTCAATAAAATCTTCCTGGCTGCATAGCAGACAGGTGACAAATGAAGGAGTTCAAGGAGAGCAAGGCTAGGGAGTTGTCTCAGTATGTCCTTGCTCTGAGGCCAAAAGCCAATCCATTTTAGTAGTCTGAGGAGGCTGGGATCTTCTGTGCAGTTTGCAAAAACAGCGTGGGTATAGCATGTGATGGAAAATCTAAAAACTATAGAAGAGTTTTTTTCAGTTTTTTTCAATTTCTTCAGATTTTTCAGTGTTGCAGTTTCCTGACACAGTGTGTTCATTGCATCCTACAGGAATGGGGCTGCAAGTTGCACATGCCCAGAAGAGAAAAAATTAGCGTATTGAGAAGTGTTTGGAAAACATGATCTGCAAGAAAATAGTGAATACTTTGGAAAATTAAAGACTGAATGAAATATTGATCTTCCATTAGACAAGAGAGCTTCTGTGCAGATGCAGGAATAACTTCATGGTCCTGGAGGATAGGATGACTAGTAACCGGCTTAAATTGCCAGTCACTTGAGAAGTGTGAATTTGTGAAGACTGCAACATGTTTTGGAGTGGCTGTGGAGTTTCAGATGGTGTTGAGACTTTTGACAAATGCTTGCCAGGGATAATACAGGTATCATTTATCATTCCATTGGCAGGGGAATGAGCCAGTGACCTAGTGGGTACCAAGCAGCTCTGAGTGCTTAACTTTGTCGTCCTAACTTCTCAGTCATTTGGTATTGAATCATGTGGAAAATAGAATTGAATCTAGGTGGACAGGAGAGACAGACACTTCAGATGAGAAACAGCTGCCTCTGCCTTTGAAAATGAGATGACAGGTAAACAACATTAAGAGTATTTTTAACTTGCTGAAGTTAAGTGGAAGCAATAGAACCAACACAGCTGTAATTTCTATCAATCACATATTGATGTTTCCTATGAACAAAGGCTTTCTGGCATAGCTTGTGAGTGTTCTGTGCTGACCTGAGTACAACTGAGAAGTCTGAACAAGCAGCACTGGGCACTGTTAGTGCAGCTCTCTGCATTTTGCTTAGTGTTCTATCCATTGTCTAAAAATTTCTAAAACTAATGGGGGGACACTCTCACTTTGAATGAGACTCACACTTTGAACACTCACATTTTTGACAACTTGATGTTTTCCTGCTCTAAAATTATTTAAAATGGGATTTATTTCAAAACCATAAAAAATAAAGACTTCAGATATGAGTTACGTCATGCATTTGGTTTTAAAATGCAGTTCTTTCTTACAGGACACAGAAGAATATTTGCAGAAACATTTGAGAGAAAAAAAAATCCATGGATCTAAGGAATCAAAAGGAAGCAAAAGAGATTAGTAAAATGAGGAATACTTCAACAGAGAAGGAGATTGTATATGGCTGGCAAACTAGAGATCATATTGGTTTACACAAATCTCAATTTTCTAATTAGAGTAAATGTTTAAAAAGTAATGTGCTTAGCTCTGTATCAAGCAGCTTAGTAGGGGAATTGTTGCTCCAATATCAACATGAACTTGGTAGTGGCTGTAAGGTATTACCTCACTATAAACACTAGGTAATAATTTCCTCTATGAAATGTTACTTTTGTAAATGTAGGAGAGACATTTCATTTGCTGGTAGTAAGAAAGAGTGTTTCTCAACTGAAGATGGTTCTGACATGCCTCTGAGGACAACTTCTCAGCTGATAAGGCTTAAAGAATCCCTATTCCTGGGAAAGATTTTCCGTGATATGTCAAAAAGCTCTTAAGTAAAACAGAGATGAGAGGCATTGGCCCAGAATAGAGTAGGAAAAACCTTCAGGCATATCTCAGTGTTATTTCTGCAGAAAAAAACCCATTGGCTGCTTTTACTTGTTTGTTTCAAGGTAGAGAGCATGTTTCTGTCACTGGAAAAGGAAAAAAAGAAAAAAAGGAAAGGGGGTAAAATAGCTCTCAATAAGTATCTAATGCAGTTTAGAAGTGAGAAAATTACTAGCAGCAATTAATTAATCAGTAATCATGTCTCTGTCCTCCTTGTCCCTCTGTAGGCTTTTGTCTGAGGTTTTGGGGTTTGTTTCTCTTGGCACAAAATACTATGTCCCCATTCTATTTCAAAATCCAACTGCTGCAGCAATTTAAGGTGGAACATCGGTAATTTGAGTGATAGAACTCCCCCCTCCACTGCCCTCCGTTGTAATTACTTATTAAAAGAAATTTGAAAGGTTGATGGTGGTTTTTTCTTTATTTTCCCTCAGGGGACACTGAAAGGAGGCAGGTAATCCCAGTAAGCAGAGGAGGTACCCAGTGTAAATGTATTAACGTTACAGATGAAAGCAAGAAAAAGAGTATTTGTACAATGGCAAAAAATAAAGGAAGTCTTTTGGCAAAGGTAATGTGCAGTGATTGGAATGTTTGAATTGTTTTGTGTTCAGTAGAAAGCTTGATTTTATTATTTTATGGTGATGTGACTTGCACTC
This sequence comes from Rhagologus leucostigma, assembly GCA_013397725.1. Classification (NCBI taxonomy): domain Eukaryota; kingdom Metazoa; phylum Chordata; class Aves; order Passeriformes; genus Rhagologus; species Rhagologus leucostigma. Next base: position 1,603 of record VZTD01001486.1, on the reverse strand, counting down.
CAATAGTTCAGCTATGCTGTACTGCTTAGAGCATTTTTATGACTGCTGTATGTCCCTGAGACATCTAATTCCAGCACTTTCTTCCATGGAACTGAACTTCCATTCTGGTGCTTCCCCAATGTATGTTACCCCTGTGACTCCAGGGGTCAGTCCCTGATGATGCAGAGGGACTTCTGCATAGAAAAGTGGGAGGAAGGTACCAAGGAGCTATGGACACAGAGCTTAGGTAGTGTTTGGTGGTAGTGGGAAGGTTGAGGAGCCAGATTTTGGGGAAAAATCAGGCAATCAGCAGGACTGGGGAGAAATATTTGTGCACGCATGCACACACATGAGAATGCAGGTACTACTGAATTCATTGATTAGATGCCAGAAGTCTTTGGGAGAAGGGAAATTTCTGTTTTAGCACAGAGGCAAAAAACAGATACTTCATGTAGCAAATAATGATCAGGAATCTTTATGTTTTTTAGTGGAAACCTTTTCCCCTAGGGAATACATTACCTGTCATAAAAGCTTTATTTTCCTGACATTAGGATGCACTCTAGTCCTTCTTACACAGCCATTTTTTTCCTTGTAGCTGGCATCATGAATATATGTCTGATGTGTAAAATTAACAAATAATTTTAATATGAATAATTAAAAATATTTATAAGATATTTTAAATGTTACTATTCATCTTTATATAGCCATTAGAATTTTTTTATTTCTCAGCTTAACAAGCTTCACTTGCTCATGAGTACTCTGCTTGAAAGTTGCCTCTCAGCAATTTTTGATCATCTGTCCTGTAGAAAGTAAAACCCTTAATTTTGTATGTAGAAAAATCATAAACATTTAAAAAATGTTTAAAGCTATATTTTGCACTGCGTGGTAATACAAACATACTGATTTTACCCCTTTAAATTTTAGAAGGTAGGCATATTGTGACACCTCCTTTATGTAAAGTGACTTAAGTCCAATGGAGAGTGCCAAGGTACAAAATTCTGTGGCTTGTACCTGCCAGAAATGCCATATAAACAATAGAAAGAAAAGTACTACTCTTCCTGAAACTTTGAAAAATTTTAAATTTAGCACTTGTTTCATGTAGGCATTTCAGTGAGTTTAGATTTTTAGATTTGTAACCCACCTTTTCTTTATTCTAGATTAATCTTATGACTGGTGAGCAGAGGAATATTTTAAGTAATGACTTCTCTAATCAAGAAGTAGAACGTTTAAAGGGAAGAGTTGAACAAGTAGAGTGCACCACAACCCACGAAGACATAGTTAAAAGAGCACTAGTAAGTTTCTTTGCATAACTGTGTGAATTTTTTGTGTGTGAATCACATATGACTATCATGGTACCTTAAAGGAAGACCCCAAAAGTATGCAAATTTTTTATTTTGTGTGACAAAGATAAGTTAATAATAGTTCTATTTTCTATTGCAATTCTTTCACTGTCTGCTCTTCATACAACAGTAATACATAACTTCCTTATTGCAGGTGAACTGTGTTAAGCCCTGCCGTGTTTGTTCTCTGTTGCAGAAGAAGGTGTCTGAACTGGAGAAGGGCATTAATGCTATCCTGGTGCTCCGGGAGGAAGCCACCCCAGTGTCGTACTTGGACACGAAAA
>VZTD01001485.1:1445426-1713705 GCA_013397725.1 Rhagologus leucostigma | reverse complement strand
ATCAGTCGTTTGCTTGCATATTGCTCACTGATGTTTAACTGTTGTACGACAGTTAATTTTTGGTAGCTTTCTTGTAACGATGGAGTCAAGATGAGTTAAATCCTGTTGTATCTGAAACTTTTAAAGGAACACTCTCCACTCTGACTTTAGTTTTGTTAAATTTAAGTGATGTTAAGGCTAAGTTCTCTCAAGTTTTAGTGTTGTTAAGTTTAAGCAAAGTCAAATTTAAGTGTGTTCAGTTTAAGTTCTGTTATTTTGAATTCTGTTAAGTCTTAAGTTCTGCTGAAATATGCACATTTAAATTGGAAGATACAGTTCTTCTGTTATAGAGGTAAGATTGAACCGATTGAAACAATTATGATGAAGAATCGGTAAGCAACTCTTTAAGAATATAAGATAGTAAATCGTAAAAATATGTGACGGTGCGGTTTGTTAGATCCTTAAATTCAGTGAAAATTCTATGGGTATAAATGTTCTGCATTGGTCAATTAAGATAATTATTCATAGCAATCTTTGCTGTTTTATCTTTCATAGGTAGCAGAGGAGGATGAGTAACAATTCCAAATTATGGGTATTATTGATTGTAAGCTGTTTAGTGCTTTCTTTCTTGCCTTTTTTTTGCTTTATTGTCGTATATACATACATGTGTGGAGAAATATGATCTCGATTTCTTAGATCAGTTACTGTTGCTGTATTAACGATTCTGAATATGCTGCTAATGTCATAGCATAAATTTACTTTTTATAAAGGGCATTATCCATAGGATATTATTCGATGTTACTCACATGCATCTCTTTGGTTGTTTGCAGTTTGTTCATGGTGCCATTGACTACTTAGCTAAGCATAAATGACAAAGCCGGCTGCTTTACGAACTTTCACATACTGTCGTGTAGCTATCTGCGAGACATGTATCATTTTCAGAAACTTTCCGAACTGCTATTAATAAAGGCTTTTTTTTAGGACGTGTTAGGGAAACCCTTCCACTTAAGGCCTTGGCTCTGGCCAAGCTCTGGCCCTCCCTATCTGTAGGGAGGTATGCCTACAGCCCCAGGTGGGTTTGCACTAAAAATGTAGTCAAGTCACTTTGGCTTGCCAATTTGGGCTTATAAAAGCTGGACCCCCTTTCGAGGTAAACTTGGAAGCCTTGCCCAGGAAGGTTCCTCCAGGTCCTCATTGTGAAACAGGGCTCACCAGCTACTGCAGACTCTGGGTAATGGTACAGTATTTAGGCAATTGAGGGTGTATTCTTCTAAATTGCTATCCCTTTGTCATGCGCTATGTATTACCTTGCTTATTTTTGCTCAGTGTGAGTTTATTGTTTTATTACATATATTGTCTTGCTTTCATGTTGCCTTCATGTTCATAGGGAGAGACACGCGTGTTATCAGAAAAACAAAGAAGGGAGAATGTGGCTCCTCAGGAACATTTAGATAATGCAGTATTTACACTAAAGTTTTTGCAGGCAGATCATCAATTTTGATCCCTAGCAGAGGGCTACCGGTCTGAAGATTTGCGTGTGTGAGACCAATTTCTAAAAGGTTTTATGTAAGGATCCACAACTGGGTGTGCAATGGCAAGGCCTAGCTGAGTTACTAACCTAGGGGAGAAGGTATGCATGTGTTTTATTGTCAACAGGTCTAAAGTGGTTACCTGCTCGACTGGACAAACATCGATCGCCTCCGAGGAGATGAGGCCCAGTGAGAGGAAAAATGACCTAATCACCATCCAGCCCTTGTAGCTAAGGCAGGAGCAGGGGTAGGACTGCCAGGAACATGGCTGTCCCCGGAGGCTTACCGAGGGAGCCTGTCAACTGCCTTGTGCCCCACTGCACCCACCATCGTGTTATTGTGTTCCTGCTGACCTTCTTCAGCTATTCCCTGTTCCATATTTCCAGAAAGACATTCGGTAATGTTAAAGTCAGCATTTCCGGCTCATGGACTCCCTCCTGCCTAAACAGCATGGCCCCTGAGCTCCAGCCATAAGAGCTTTGGAACAGCAGCCATCTATTTCCAAGTGCAGAAGAAGCAGCTGTCTCTCTCTGGGGACATTGGACACTATTGCCGTACCCAGACACGAAAGGACCACACAGACCCAGCTCAGTCAGGTAAAGGCCGAGACCATCAAAAGAGAGTCTCATTGTTTATTTCACATCATATAAATCTGCTTCTAGGAATGACCATGGATTGGAGGATGAAGTTACCACCTCTCCAGCCACACTGGTCAAAGGAAAAGACCATCAAACTTTCTCCGCCTCAGGAGAAAGAATGACAACAAAAGAGAACGTTAGCTAAACATAACTTATGTTTACAGAAAGTGCATGAGAACTTAATTGTGTTTACAGAAAGTGTGTGAGAACTCCATCACAGAAATGAAGACATCAAAAGACTGCAAAACTCAGGGCGACACACTATATTTTTGTTTTCCTATGCTGCAAGTCTCTTTGTCAGCAGCATGGTTGTTCTTGATGGGTTTTTATTGACTGTGATCTGTATTCCATGTATCTTATCCTGTATCCAGCAGATGACCAGTAATAGTCTTAACAAGATAATGGCTTTATAGGTGCAGACTGTTTTGGCATTAGAGTACATGAACTCTTGTCACAAAAAACAAAGGGGGAGATGTTGCATGAAGGCCTTGTTGCCTTTGTAAAATCATGGCTCAGGCCTGTTACTTCGGCTGAGTGAAAAAGAACTTTGGGAAAGAGACACAGCTGAATTAAGGGTAGGAAAACATGCTGCGTGACCATCGTGTGCTCACACCGTGGTGTATGGTGGTTGGTTGAATTATGTTTGTTGTGCCTTAAAACTCTGTAAACATAACTGGCTAACTGCTTAAAAAGGCCGGGTTTTTGCAATAAAGGGGCTCTCCTTTGCACCTGCCTGGGGACTTTGCGTCGCTCATTATCACAACACAAAATTTCGGCCAAGATGTGCAGATCTGCTTTCATTTTGTGTATTTGCAGAGCTGTTAAACAACATCCCGGTATTTAACAATTCTGAAAATGCACAAAAATTGTGTTTTTTAAAAAAGAAATGTCTTAATGAAATTGAAAATTTTGTTTCCTAAGCAGCTTTTTTTCTTGTAATCACAGATTTAGTAATTCCAGGATTTTTTTTATTATAGCAGCACACTGGCGATTTCTTATGCAAACAGCAAAAGCCACTCAGTTACTCTGTGCTTAAAATGCTCTTACTAGTAAAACTATTTTGGTGTGAAGGGTTTTCTTTTTATTGCTTGTGAACCTAATTACTGAGTAATTACAGTTATATTAGTTCAGAAACTTAATGCCACTTGTTTTACTTCCCAGTGGGAGTGATTATAATGGCAGTTGGGAGCACTGTTGCAAAGACTTTCAAACCACTTTAGATTTCTTTTAACAGTCCCTTACAGTGCACAGTCATGAAGCACAGTGTGATTTGCTTGAGAATGTCAGGGATAAGGAAAGCAAACAAACTTGATCTTATGCACAGATTCTTTTAATTAAAAAAAAATTTAAAAATGCGCTGTCTGCACATTCAAGCAAATGCTGAAAGCGCCAAACTCATCTGAAAATGTCGAGTCCCCACCCACACAGCAACAGCTGACAGAGGCATATAAGCACTGCAACTACCCAGTGGTCAAGTGGAAATCTGATCACAGGAAAATTCACGTAGACTGGAAAACTAATTTTTGCTACTGGAAACAATGCAGTTGGGGTAGGGGCACCAGACCTTGGGGGAAGCCAAGTGTGAGCTAAGGAAATGATAACTATTTAAAACCTCTCCCTGTGGCCTTCGCACTCAAAGAAGGGCATGAAATACACGCAGAGCTTAGCTCACTGTTATTAAGTCCTGGGTCCTCCCTAGTGCTGGAATACTTGGTCTCACAGCTCCTGTATTTTCTGTCATTTGCCTGTGGAGTAGAAACCATGGCTCTATGTTAAGCATGTAGACTCCTGTGTATTGTTCCCAGGACTAACAGAGGAACCGGGATTAGTTCTCATCTCAACAAAAAGCAATTTGAACTCCTGGCTTTCAGAAGAGTGTCCCAACAATGACAGAGCGGGAAGTAAACATGAAAGATTATCTTGGCAACTGAGGAAGGCAAAACATGGGCAAGTCTGCTTGGGTACTCTGTCAGGAAAGGAGGAAAACCAGTCATCTGAGCCTTTCTTGAGTACTTTATGGATCTTCCACCTGGTATGCCTGTATAAGTACGAGTAAGAAGGGAGAATGCATCTTTACCATGTATTACCAAGCAGAGGAGCCTAGGTGAGGGCACCAGCCTCCGGGTTCAAGTTTCTCTGTCACTTTCGCTGCCCTGTGAAGCCCTAATCATCTTATACAACGTGGAGCAGTTCAGCAGGAAGAACACAGGCCTGCCTTAAGTGCATGTGGGCGACCTCCTGTGGTTCCTTCCACCCTAAAATAACCTGTTTCAAAGTGAAACTGTCTGGTTCAGATTTCGCTCTCCTAACCCTGAGGATTTCATGACCTACAGGAAAGTTGTAGTGTGCAAGCATCCTCCCAGCAACCAGATTCAATCCAAAGTCTCTGACATCTTGGGAGGACATTTTACCTGACAAGAGGACTAGTCAGCAGCAGAGAACATGTGCTGCTGCCATAAGAATGCTGCAGGAAGATGGCCATGTTACATTTCTGGCATAAACACTGTGACTTGGAGCCTTACAGGGTAGGGAACTCCCTTTGACACTTGTCAAAGATTAAGAACAGAGGGGAAAAGGTAACCGAGGGACAGAAAGACTCCATGTGGGTTTCTCTCACTGAGCAAAAGGAATTTATGGCATAGGCCTGACTCAATTCGTGAGTTACACGTCATGACATTCCAACACAGCTATGGGAACAGGATCAGTGTTACTCTGTTTTTGTAACAACTGAATGAGACAGCATTGCTCAGCCCAAGATGCAGTGTCATTCCAGCTCGTGCTGCAGCCTTCAGCGAGGAGTTAAAGGAGCTTACAGTAATTCCTAGAAGTAGGGGAAAAAAAATCCCTCAGAGTTGGAATGTCTTCAGTATTTATTCTGGAAGGACTGGCTAGAGACATCCATGGTTGCCAATTTTTTTTCTGATTCTGTTGTGTGAAGAGTAAAGCTGAGGTTGCTCAAAGGGGTGGTGAATACCCCGACACAGCTGCTCGTGAGTGTGGGGGCCAAGTGCACTGGGAGAGATCCAACTGAGAGATAAACCTGTGGTGAGAGCCTCCCTCACAGCACTGTGCTGTGCTGGTGTTCTCCAGGACAGGCAGCCAAGCTGCTGGGAGCTGAGCATGCTTTGAGGCTGTTAGATCTGCAGCTGGACTCTTCTTAATGCACTGAGTGGGATGCAGGCGAAGGAAGTTGAAGCATCCTCTCACAGCAACTCACTGCCATGAGAGGAAAGCTGACTCCCAGCTGCCACTGGAGTACTTGCCAGAGTAGCGATTTTTCAATAGCTGCTGAGTACTTATGTTTTCCAAACCGTTGTGGTATTTTCCCTTTCTTCCTCAAAACCACTCCGTAGTGTCAAGAGGCCAGTCATCCATGAAACAGAATCTAAGTGTGTTTTAGTTTTGTGAATGGGCTGCTGAGCAGCTGGTGTCAAAGGAAACCCCTAAAAGTCAGAGTTCGTTTCTCTTCTATTTTTTTTTCCTTCACTCACCCTCACAGAGACCAACCTCACCTTGGGTGGAACAGGAAAGCATGGCCAGGCTTAGCCTCGTGCCCATCCCTCAAAAGGCGATAGTGCCAGGTGTCCCTCAAAGAGAACAATGGGCATTTTTGGGAGCACGAGTGTCAAACACCAGGCTCCAGGGAGTACTAGGAGCGGCAGGTGTCCCTGCCCATGGCAGAGGGGTTGGAGCTGACCCAAACTATTCTGTGATCGTTTCCTGAGGTGGCGAGCTGCGTGCCGCTTGCCGAAGTTCGTTCTTCCCCTGACCTGCGGGGCTCCCAGCGCACACTAAATTGATTTACTTTCAGCTTTTCAATTATCGGAACTCACCCTCCCTGATGTAAGAGCAACACGACAACTTCTGCCGCCAGCCTTTGGTGGAGCTGGGCCCCACAAACCCCTTTCGCGGCACCACCTGGCACTCCAAGCCCCTGATATGGCATCCGACACCCCACGGGGCGCACGGGAGGTGGCCGCCGCGGCTGAAACCCCCTTTACCCGCGGAGTAGAGGAGTTCCCAGAAGGAACGCCCGGGGGGACTTCCCAGCGGAGGGAGTGGCCACCAGTGCGGGACTCAGGGCTGGGCCTGCGAGGAGCCGGGACGGGACGGGACGGGCTGCGCTGGGCGCGGCTTCACTCGACTTTTGATTTTCGTCTGGGCAGAGATCGGGTGGGCAGCAATGTGGCTGCTTGCTTCTCTCCTGTGCCTTACGTCCTTCCTGGGTAAGCTGTGAGAGGGCGGTGGGGACCCTTCCCGAGCCCCTTCACTTTTCTCCCTCCCTCCCTCCCTCCCTCCGTGCCGCCCGGGGCGGCGGGAGCGGGGCCGCCTCGGCCGCCGCTCCCCGGGCATTCGGACGGGCGTGTTGGGCCCCGGGGAGCGGCGGGGGCGGGCGCGACAGGGATGTGGGAGCGGCGGGGGATCCCGCGGTGCTCGGGGAGCTGCCCCAGCCGCCGCCGCTCCACCACGAGCGCTGCTGTGACAGTGGCTCCGTGCGCGGGGCGTCCCTGGCCGCTGGCTCGCTGCCCTCCCGAGGGCTGGCCGGCACAATCGGAAGGCCGCCTCTCTCCCGCCGCTAAAACTAGAATTACATATCGGCCATCAGCACGTTCAGGAGCTCACCACCCTGCTCTCGGCACGTTCCTGTGCCCGCTTTGTTTCAAACTTGTGTAGACGGGAAGCTTGGGGTGGGGATGTGATTTTTATGGTACCCGCTCACAGGGAGTTAATTCCTGCCCCGCTGAGGTTACCCCGCGCGGCGAAGGAAGCAGCAGCACAGCACAGGGGCAGCCTCCTCCTCGTCGTACGGGGGCGCACGTTTGCCTCCGGGGCCTGAGGTGTTGAGGAAGTCAGGAAACCAGCTTTAATTGTAAAAGTATTCTTGTCATCCCTAAATGTGAAATGCTGTTTATTTTGTATTCGGTGTTCCTTCTTGGTCATGGACAAAGCGTCAAAATTCTCAATCGTTTTGTGTTGGTTTGGGGTTTTTTTTAGTAGTTGGGGTGGGGTTTTTTTGTTTGGTTTTTGTTGTTGTCTGGGTGGGTTTTTGGTTTTGGTTTTTTTTTTTTTGTTTGTTTTGAGGGTTTTTTTTTTAGAAGTAAATTCTTACTATTAGCTGCTGTTGAAATACTAATTGAAGGCCTTCTTAATCCAAATGCCACCACTGTGCCTGAGGAGCATAACCCTTACACCCAGAGCCCTTGCAGTGGGCTGTGAACATGAGAAGTATAAAAAAAATTTGCTCATTTTTGAAATTGAAGATGGGTGTACAAACTTTCTTGTTGTCATCAGATCGAGCTGCTATTGCTAGATGGGCCAAAAAGCATGATTTAGTCTATGAAGATCTTCTTATCATTACTCTACTCTAAGGGATTTCTTCTGACTTTGGGGTTTTTTTGCTTTGGGAGTTTCCTGAATGTGCCTAAAATAGGAGCTATTGTATCCTTCTGTTTAAAAAGGAACTTCTCTGCTGCTGAGAGTTCAGAGCAACTCCCTGTGATTTCCTCCTCATACCATTCCAGAAGTCTTCAACTTGTTTTATTTAATTGAGATTGTGAGATCCTATTCTGTAAGAGAGCATTGGGGGTCCAGGCGTGCAGGGAGGACCAGTGGAGAAGCCAGGACACTGCCCACCTGCATGAGTCTGTCTGCCCGTGTTAAGCCTTAGCTACAATTTCTTATCTCACCTGCAGTGCTTTTGCTGAGATGTCTAAATGAGAGTGACTAAGGCATGATTAACTGAGTGTCGTCTTGTAACTTCTTCTGCAGTCAAGGCACTTTGTTACCTTGTATGATGTAAGCTGGCATGCTGCTGCTACTCTGAGCATCTGAGTCCATGTGCTATAGACTTACCCAGACAACAAGATTCCAGGTTCCAGAGAACATACAATTCAAAGGCAGAGGTGATGGTAATTGGACAACTGGAGAGGGTAATTGTGGCCTTCAAGTATCATAATGTCCTCCTTTAATGAAAAACTTAACTAGTTCTGTTGTCTTCTCTGTAGAACTTTGATTCCAAAGTGGTTGATTAGGGCAGGAGATCAGGAATGCAAACTCTTTACTGTTGTTCACTAAACTAAATAGGCATGGTTTCACACCGTGACTTTGTTTGTATGCTTGCATTATTGCTGTTATGTGTGTGTTGACTGTGTAAATGTTTCATGTTAATTTTAACAAGGTGAAATAATGTGTCATCTTTCTATGTGAAAATTGAGACCCTGAAAGTCAGACTGATCTGCCCAAGTGCATAAAGTAAATCAGTAGCAGTTTGGCTGGGCATGCAAGTTTCTAAACTTGTGAACACCTGTTCTAAACACCAGGAACCTGTTGGTAGATCCTCATCCTCTTTCAGCTTTCCCCTCCTGAATCCCTTCTCCATCCAAGTTCAAAGCACTGCACTTATCCCAGTCATGTTGCTGAATGTCTGGAGTAGGGGAGGAGATGTGCTTCTTTATTCCCCTGTGGCAGCCAGAAGCTGCAGTGTAATTTTGGTGTCTTCAGAATTCCTACTCGCCGCATAGGGATTCCTGCTTTTCACAATGCCAGGCCAAGTCAGTTTGTTATGTGATGAAACCTCAGACTTGTCAATGACAGTGCAAAGCCTTGCCTTGAGGCTATGGAAGGACTTTGATTTTAGACCTACCAAGAGCGTGCTCCCTCAGTTGTTGGAAGTTCAATACAAAACTGTGTTCACATTTGAGATCCTGGATGTTGTATGTGGGTGGAAAGAAAGTCAGTGTGGTATCTATGGCCTAGTTTGGTGAAGGAACCCGCTGAGAGATCTTTGCATCCTCCCTGTAGGAGGTGAATAAATAATACCACACCACCAGCAGGATTGCAGGGTAAGCTACACCTGTGGGGATGTTCTGTTGCACTGCAGATGGCAGCCAAACTTTTACTTGCTTTAGCTGTGTCAGGATCCTGCTCCAAAAGCAAAGGGGATATGGGAAGTAAGCTGCATATATGAACTAGAGCACCTAAAAGCATTCTGTGTCTGTAGTAAGGCTCATCTGAAAGCCAGACAACTCTTTCAGTGTTCTGAGCATCAACTCTTTTTTATGCAGTATTACTGCCTTCTAGTTCTTGCATATTCAGATGGATTCCTTAATGCCATTTTCATTGTATCCTTGCATTAATGGTTGCTTTGTCTCCCAATTCAACTTCTTTATAAAAATTGAGTTAAACTGAGAAAACCTGGTTCACCTAAAAGCAGAAGTTGCCATCTCCAGTACTGAGCATAGACTGACAACCTGAGAGCTGATAAAAATTATTTTTGTTTCAGACTTCTGAGAGTGACCAGCATAGAAACCAAACTTACCTCAATGTGGCTTTTTGTTTCTGTGTCAGTAGGCAGTTCAACAAGTATGGGCTGGCTTTTTTTTAATTTTAAAATTTCCCATCTTTTTTTCTCTGTGCACAGAAATATGTGCTCCTTTTCACATTTTTGTTGATCAGAAAAACACGAGGATTGCTCAGTGTTTCTTCTGTGTCTCTCCACTCCATGAGAGATGTCGTGGGAACTACATTACAAGGCATTGGGATGAATGGGGGAAAATCTGGACTCCTAGCAAATTCAGGTTGTTTGTGGAATGTGGTTATTTCCTGTGTTGCTAACAGAAATGTCAAACACAGTTTTAAATAGTATGAATGGAAAAATCAGTTATCAGCACTGTAAAGCTGGCACCTGCTTGTGTTGTCCTGTAATCTTACTCTTGAATTTTCCTGAAGAAACAGAGGAAGTTATAAATTCCTCACAGAGGAGAAAAAAAATTCAAACCAAACCTCTGCCCTCTGCTTAAAAACTCTTGATAAAAGCTGAGGCTGTTATGTCATATTAAAACCAAAATGAAACAATATTTTTGCCATTGCTATTTAACACTACGGGATGAACACAGAGTGAAAACTTTTCCTGATGGTTTCTTGCCTTAATGTAATTAATGGTCTTAGACTTTAGAAAGCCAAGATCATCTGTGGATTACATACACAGACTCCTTTGATCTTGGGTGTGTTAAAGGTGTTCATAAAAAAAAAAAGTGCATGTAGTTTTGTCTAATTTTGGTTTTTTCCTTACTGGTCCTCCTATCTGCTTACAGCCTCAGAAGAGCCTGTTGGCTGTGTTCAGGGTAGTGTGACTGTAGGCTGGCTGGGTGATACAGGGTTTGTGAGAGACAGAGGTTGTAATTTGGAATATGTTTAAGCTGGTGTTGCCACAGGTCGAGAACAGTTCCTCTCTATGGCATCAGTTTGTGCCACCTTTTATAAGTAAGACTGCAAAGAGGATCTGGCTGAAAGTGAACTTGATTGAAGGAAAAAGTTAACAAGACTGATTATTTTCTCAGTCCTGTTGGTCATGGAGGCTACATAAAGACTGTGCTTGTACAGCATAGGAAGTGCTGCTATCTGAATATTGTGAGTAAGTGACCAGAGGATTTGGAATCATAGAATGGTTTGGGTTGGAAGACACCTTAATGATCATCCAGTACCAGCCCTCTGCCATGGGCAGGGACACCTTCCTCTAGACCAGATTGCTCAGAGCCCCATCTAGACTGGCCTTGAACACTGCCGGGGATGGGGCATCCGCAGCTTCTCTGGACAACCCATTCCATTGTCTCTGGACTGATTTTGAACTGCTGCTTTTTTTCATAGTTCAAGGTAGGCTTAAGTGCAGAGCAGTTCTGTCCCTAAGCAAAGCCTAGAGATTGAAAATAATCAATACTCTGCAGGACACAGTGATCCTCCCTAATAGTTCACTGCTAAAAGTGGTGCTTCCCAGTCCTCTCCCTCCCTGGCCTGTTCCAGTGCCCAAACACCTTCTGGGTGAAGAACTTTTTTCTAATATCCAACCTAAACCTCCGCTGACACAGCTTCAGGCCATTCTCTTGGGTCCTGTCACTGGACAGCTCTCTTCACCACAGAGATCACTGTTTGCCTCTCCTCTCTGCCTTTACTCTTGTTTTTCCCCATTTTGCTCACTTCCACTCCATTCCCACGCTCAAGCGCTGGTGTTGCCACAGTGAGTCACATCCGGGCATGACAGTCCTTCTGTGGATTTTTTTGTCATCTCTTTAGTTGGAGTGGGGGTTGTGTCAAGTTAGCTGCCAGCAGATTGTACTGTCTCCATGGCTATTTCACTGCAGGAGCAGGCAGACAAATACAAGGGAGAGGGAGGTAAGTCCATCCCCATGCTTTTGGTCACCAGCATAGTTTAAAAATGACTGTGTAGCCTTTGTGTGGGCATGCTGCATGTTGTTATGCCCTTGCTGAGGGATGTGACTGAAAGTATGGATTTTGTAGTGAGGTGTTATAAGCAAGAGTGTTTGAGATCCCTTTAAAAAATCACTGGCAAGGGTATGAGTAAAAGTCAGGTTTGATATTAAGCGACAAAGCACGACAAGTTCGTTGGCAAGATTCACTCTGCTACTTACAGGACAGCTAAGGCATAACAAGGGAAAACAAGCAACAACAAAACCAAACAAAATCCAGGCAATCAAAACAGAAATGAACTGAGAACTATCTAAGATGTGTGTGTGTTTAGGTGTGTGTGTGACAAAAGACAGTGCAGGCAAGGATAAAAAGGAACACAGCCCAACAGCTTAAGAACACTCAAACTTAACAATACTGTAACTTAACTTATACCTTAAGCCTAACAATTTAACATAGGAAAAACAGTTAACTTACACCTAACTTAACTTACAACTTAATTTATAGCTTAACCTTAACATTCTAACAGAGGAATAACACTTAATGACATTTAACCTAACTTACAACTTGGAAGCTATATGTAGCAACTCAGCAGAACAATGTTTAGCAACACGTAATGTAGCTTACAACTTATGTTTAACAACTTAGCAAAAGAACAACACTTAGCAGCGTTTAAGTAAGCTTATAACTATAACTTAGCCTTACTTACAGGCCTAACCAACTTAGATATCTGAGGTACTTAAACATCTAAGAAAGCAGCATTTCTCTCGGATTTGCTATAGCATATGCACAGGTGTAGGCACATAGACAGAAACAGTCAGTACAAGCAAGGTACCTGAGAAAAATTCCCCTCACAGGCCGGTGAAATACTCACTTTGGGTGCTTTTGCATCTCCTGACAGGTGACGGATCGGGCCTGTGTTGGTTTGAAAGACAGGTGTCTGCCAAGGAAGGCAGGAGCCTCCCTTGGGATGGAAAATGCAAGCCCCTTCTCTCTGAATTATTGTAATTTTGAAATTAAAGGGCTCTCAGGCAATTATATGAGAAAAAGAATAACAGCTCTTTACTAATATATATAAATATATAACAAACCAATAATACAGAAACACTGGTTTAACCTGACAGAGTCAGGGTACGACCTGACACCCTGCCGGGCAGGGTGGTGGTAGCAGTTCGATTAGGTGATAGTTGCAGTTCTCTTTGAAGTGGTTCTGTTGAAGCAGTGACCTTGTAGAAAAGGTCTGATCCTCCTCAGAAAGTCCAGTGGTGGTTGTGTAGCTCTTGTCCTCTGGGAACCCAGTAGATAAGGCCACTTGTGCTGTTCCAAACCCCAGAATATATCCACGTGGGAATGCTTGGTTCTTCCCCCTGGGCGAAGCATCTCACAGTGGGGCGGTGTAATTCTGTGAGTCATGCAGTGGGTCCTTGCTTGCCCATTAAACAGAGATAGCTCCTGGAGGGAGTTATCAAGGATGAGTCATGGTAGGGGATAAGAACACTGCCCCACCTGTTTTAACAGCTTGTGAAGATGATAATAGAACACATACTTTTGGTTACATCTTACATTGTAACCTAGGACACGGCCTCGAGCAGTGAGGATGTTGGCCTAGGACATGTTGCGTTTCGGCGATCCTCCAAGTATAGCAAACCTGAGGGTTTGCTATCTCTGAGAGGCATCCCACTCAGAGGGACATTGCTGGTCACAGCCCGCTGAGGTCCAGGAGAGCTCAAAAGGGTCTCATTTTGGACCTCTGTTTATAGGGCTGCAAGAGAATGGGCTTTAGTCATAACAATGTTTCATACTGGCCACAGTGTGGGTCGGTACTTTCTTTGGAAGTGTGAGAACAGGAATATTATGCCATTCGAGAAAGAGGAATATTTTCCAAGACCGGTCATAGGGAAATTGTTAGCAATTCTTGGAAGCAGACAGTATTTCTGATAAGCTCGGAAAAAGCTGAGCCCGAGGGCTGTTTTCAAGGCCAAGGCCTAGGAAGCGTTTCTCAGATCGCACTCCAACCTGGAAAAGAGGAGGGGGGAATGCACTACCACNTCGAGAAAGAGGAATATTTTCCAAGACCGGTCATAGGGAAATTGTTAGCAATTCTTGGAAGCAGACAGTATTTCTGATAAGCTCGGAAAAAGCTGAGCCCGAGGGCTGTTTTCAAGGCCAAGGCCTAGGAAGCGTTTCTCAGATCGCACTCCAACCTGGAAAAGAGGAGGGGGGAATGCACCACCACATGAGAGGGACCCAGGCCTGTTGTTGGGTGCCACCCTTAGGTCCTGCCTTTGCTGATGTGTAGAGCTCTGTGGGTGCAGGCAGCTCTGCATTGTCCAGGAGGAGCAAAACATCTCTGTGAACATGCTGCAGTATGCGGGACAAAACCTCTGCTTTGGGTGTTACATGTAGGATTTGCATTCATTCCTGCACAAACCTGATTTTTGTCTTGCAACAGCCTGGGTTGCTGTTACAGTTTATTGTCATCTGTGTTCTCTCTCTCCTGGCTGTAGCTTTTGCCTGTGTTTTTACACCATGGCACTAAGTGCTTTCTTACTGGAGCTTGGGAAGTGTGTTGTGTTTGTGGCCTGTGGGGGAATTAAGAGGACTATGGTTGGTGAATATTCTCATAGTCCTTGTAGACTGAACATTTATTTCAGGGTTTTCTGCACCTGACGGTTTTGAGGGCTAGAAGGGAACATATTTGTCCCTGCTAATTACAGTTGCTGGAGGAATTATAAATTTTTTAAAAGCCTAAAAAGGGGGGAATTGGGAACTTCGAAAAAGTAAAACAAAAATCAAATATTTAAAAAGCCTTGCTCCTGAGGCAAACAGTTCCTTGCCATAAACTAATCAGTGAGGACTTTTCCACTCAGTTTCAGCAGATGGAATGTTAGTGTTTTAATGGTAATAGGAGAGCCTAGCTGCTGCCTGTATAGACCTAATATATACCTATATGCATTTCAAATAGGTATTTGAGACCAAAAAAATTAATGAAAGCATTAAAACTAAAACGGGATTAACTTACAGACGTTCTCCAAAATAACTAGGCCTTATATCAGCTCCAAGAAATATAGTGAATAAATTCAAACCAGGTAGACAAATACAGTAATGAGGCATTTATTGCTGATAAATTGAGTATTATGTTCTACTTAGTCTGAACTGAATATGGATACCTTTAGCCTGCTAAAATGCTGAAAGAGTCAGAATTAGTCTGGGGAGTATTAAAACTCAGGTACAGCACTGGGTTGTGTGGGTCTGGCTGCTGGAGAAGTGGGAGCAGAAGATGGTGTAGACAAGGTGAGGTGGTGAGTTTGCAGAAGAGGCTTTGCCCACACAATGTTAGCTCCTCTTTATCTGTGACACTTTGAGCGTGGGATTTGACTGGAAGGAAAGAACACAAAGACTTGGCATAAGAAGGAATTTGGAGTAGGTTTTAGGAGATACAGGAGCAGTTAGTCTGATGGTTACTGTAGAGGCTACTGGAGGCCTTAGCACAGCACTATTTTGTTGTGTGAACTTTATCTGGGAATAATAGGCTACAATACAAAGAGAGGGAAAAAGCAGAGAAACAAAAGAAAGGGCAGTTCTAGCCTTCCAAAAAGAGTGTGTGAGAGGGTGGTTGTCACTTCTCCCTCTTTGCTCACAACTGTGGAATGAGAAATATGTTTCCATATAAAATGAAATAGAAACGATGGGAAAGGGTTCCCTAGGAATTTAGAAAACATGATGACACATTCTTTCTCCAGAAGCTCAAAGATGCGTGGTTATGACCTTATGCAACATTTCTGTATGATTTCTTCGAAAAAAGGAAGCTGACAGCACTGAGTGGGAGACTTCTTCATATTTTCACTAGACCAGTGAAGCAGGGAAATAAAACCAGAGCTTGGATTTTTTAAGATGGGAGGAGATGACTGTTATCCTTGAGGAATAACCATTCCTTGTCCTGCTGCTGGGAGCCCTGAATGCCCTTAGGCAGGAGCTCTTCAGCTCCTTGCTGCCAAGCCTTTGTTTCACCAGCCAGCAAGAAGAGAGTGTGCTGAAGACAGCAGTGCCCCTTGTGCCATGTAGAACCTGTGGAGAGAAAATGTGGGGGTTTTTTCAACTCTGCTTTCCTTCAGTCTCATTCCTGGGCTTGAAGAAGCAAAACGTTTGCTCTCATAACTCCAGCCTAGCACTTATGACTAACTGAAAGAGAGTAAAGACATGGAGCATTTGCCTGGATCAACACCCAAGCTTAGGAAGTTATTAGTGGTTGGCTGAGCAGCGGTGGCTGTCCTTGCTCGTGTTTTTAGTCCCCAGCAAACAGCTGCTGTCTGTCCTGAAGGCTCTAGTCAACAGCCACTGTGGTTTGGCTTATGCTGATGTCAAGCCACCACAGCTTGGTTGTATCTGTGAGCCAAGCTACTGAGAGGTAGAAATTCACAGTGGGAAGAGCAGGGAGTATTTCTCTATACTAGGAATACTATAGGTCCTTAGGCAGTGAGAGATGGCTTCTTGAGGAATATGTGCTCCTGGAAATTGTCTTTATGGAACAAAGGTCTCTAACAAGACTCCAGGCTTTGTCAGATCAAAATAGCGTTCCACCTCACCCAATATCTTGCAATCTTGTGGTCTCCAGACACAAATTCCGGAGCTCCTGCATTCTTTTTTCTTCTGGAAATCGTTAATTGAGATGGGTGGAAAGAGATGCTCAAGTGAAATGTTTAAATCTGCCTAAACAGGGTAGAATACAAAGAAAGCGGGTAGGTTGTGTTGAAAAGATGTGGGAGTTGATAGCTTACCCTGATTACTTCTACCGCCTGTGCCTGGAAAAGGCCACCATGTGAGTGCAGACAACAAGAAGTTGGAACGCTAATGGAGCAAGAAGAGTGCTTTAATGGGTAAATTGCAAACAGATTGGATATTCCATAAAAAGCAAGGCGTGGAGAAGACCTGTGTGTGCAGTTCTCTACCCAGGCACACAGAAGTGCGTTTCTATTGCTTGTCTTCAGTGTCCTGTCAGAGAAAGTCTGTGTTTCTGTGGTGTGGCAGAAGAGCTGACGAGCACTGTTCCTTGCCAGTGGGAAAGGAAGGCCTAGCTGATCTTCTGTCTGCTTTCATATGGAAAGGAGATAAGATGTGGAGAAAGATGGGTTATAGTTTGTTTTCTGGACTCATATTCAGTGTAGGGAAGACTTTTTTTGGTGTGATAAAGCTGTAGTATCTGCACTGGTTTAGGAACAGTAGTAAGTTTGCATACAATGATGGCATGAGAAGCAAGGGAAGCACAGAATGGTATAGGAATTGGTGGGTTCATAAACTGATGTTATTTGGGAATAAATTAAAAAAGATCAAACCCAAAATAGTAGCTGTCACTTGGAACCAGTTGGCTTGAGGAGTAGATATCTGAAATATTTGTTTCACCATGCACAGTTACTGTTTAAAAGGAAGATTTACATTGTGCAGATTGAGAATCTTGACTTAATATGAGACCTCATTTGTATCTTAACCATGCCCTTCCTTCAATGTAGTAGTAAAAAGTTACCAGCTACTGTGGAGCAAAACTGATTCCTAAGTGCAAGTGTAACTTGAACTCAGTACCAAAGTGTTTTTGTCTATGTTCCTGTCTGCCATGGCAATGATCTTGCAATTTTTTCAGAGCCGTTTGGAGCTATTTGGAAGTAGGATGTGATTGCTGAAGACTGAAGCAGGGACACACAGATGCTGATGGTTTAAAGGTTGTGATCCCTTCCCCACAGCAGGATTTTGTCTGTTAGATCAGTAGGAGTTTTTTTCCTCACAAATGTAGCTGTTTTCAATGAAAATTAGGGAAAATCTCTTCTCTCTCTTCTGTTGTGGTTTGTTCATTTATTTATATTGAATGCCTGGGCATTTTTAGCAGAATGTAATTAACTCGAAACTGAGAGCAGTAGAGATTTCTGAATAGCTTCATTCTTGTTGACAGCTCTGCTAGATCTCAGAGGTTGGGATGCTGTTGCACATATATTGGCTGCGAAATAAACTTGCTTAAGTGACATTTCAAGGGAAATCCCTAATACCCCCGTGATTTCAGAGCAGGTGCTTTGAACTCAGTAGCAGTTTTGTGTGAGAAGTGTGCTTTTTCCTAACTGTGAATATTCATGCTGGAAAAATTGTGGGTTTTTTGATCAGCAGGAACTTCAGTCTGGGTGTTCTGCAACAAGATGTTAAAACAGAATTTGCTGGTGACAATTCTTCATTTAATATTTTTCACCAGATCATGGGCAGGAGGCCTAATTCAAGTGAACAGAGGGAAAGTACTGAGGATAGAGGGGCTTAGGATAGGGAAGATCATCAGGGCAGTGATTCTGCCTGGGACCAGAATGTGGAAACTGGATTCCTTTGCTGTGCCTGTCATACAGTTGTGCTGACAGCCTGGGTTTGGGTAATCCCTAAGTGATGCATGCCTTAGTTTGCAACTTTGTGATGTGCTTCTAACCTAAATTTGAATGTATCTGATATTGCATACGGCATTAGTCAAGAAGTGTTTTATAAAATGATTATTAAAGTAACTTTTTCTTTTTCCCCCCCCTTATAGCACACATCTACTGTGAGGACGTGTTTGGCATCATGGGAGAAAATTTTACTTTTCCAGTAAAAGTAGGCAAAAAACTAGTGGAAACTACCTGGAAGAAAAACAAGGATAAGGTGGCTGAATGGGAAGGGCAAAACGAACCAACGTATTTTGGTCCTCTCCGCAACAGGGGTGTGCTTATGGAGAGTGGGTCCTTGACTATAATTAACTTGGAGAAGGATGATGCTGGCGCATATGAGTTACAATACTGGGATTCTGTGAAAGATCACTACTTAAACTTCGTACTTGTTGTGTTAGGTAAGTAGTGGAAGAACTGCATAAAGAATGTGAACCACTTTATTCACTTTAAAATGTCTAGAAAAGGGATTGCATATTTGTCACAGAAGCAAATAGAAACAGAGGGGGCTGTTCTTTGTCTCAATTTTAAGTTGCTTAGGCACTTTGAGCAAATTTTCAGAGGTGGCATCTCATTTGTGTGCCCATCATTACTCAACCTTGGAATGACTTCTAGAATGTGTGTAGATGGCACACTGCACTTTCAGGTAGACAACCAAACTTTTGGAGCAATCTGACCAGGTAATCCCAGACATTATGTACCTATTAAAGATGTTCCTGCAGGCATATTATACGTGCTTGAATATCTGTGGCATCATCCTGTGCAGATCTACTCAGCCTCACTAGTAGTCTTTGGGAAATCTACGTGACCAGTGTGTCTATTAGTCCTATGGACAGTGAACCATGAGGATGCTTGGACTAGGCACGGGAGAACCACAAACAGGTGGTTCACAGGTCACTTTCAGAAACACATTCCTCTCTCATGCATGTGCGCACACTCCCCTACACTTTTGTCTATGCACTCTCCTGCTGCTTTTGTTGCTCCAGCCCTTGTCCTGTGCTGAAATTCTATATAGCTTATAACTAAAGTAATACAGAATGTTTTCTCTCCTTCTAGATCCCCTTCCAGAACCTAAAATAAGTTGCAACACCAGCGATCATAAACTTGTGTTAAACTGCATTGCAAATTTCCAGGGGCCTCTGAATTACACTTGGAAGCTGAGTAACAGTACACAGAGTTATCAGAAGCAGGAGCTTTCCATCCCTTTGCAGGACGTTGATACTACCGCACACGCTACATGTATCATTAGATTCTCACAAACGGAAAGGAGCTCTGAAATCTCTTTGATTCAATGCCTTCCAGATGAAAAAGGTAATGAATGTGTCATGTTGCAAACACAGGTCTGAGAGGCTTGGCTGGGGGAAGCAGCATGGCCTTTGTAAGATTTCTCCTGACTTCCTGGGAAGTTGAATTTAAAGAATAAAAAGTTGAATTTAAAGAAGAAAAAGACAAATCAGAAGTGATTTGTCTGCTAAAAGTGTGTATGAAGTTTGTGAAAAGTATCAGGTTGACAGTTTGATCCCCCTAGAAAGATACTTTTTGCAAGGATCTCCACAGAATAAAACCTTTAGCTATGACTTGATTGAGTAATAATAAAGATTAGAAGGTCTTAGAAGATCTCCTCTGAACCTTCTGGCCTTATGTAATTAATGCTAATGACTTTTCCTCTTTGTACTGCTCTCCACGAATTGGAGTGAAACTATTCAGCCATTTCAAGTGAGTCATCTAGCAGCCATTAGATAAAATAATTTCTCATCTAGCATGTGCATGAGTCAATGAGCATACTTCTTTCCTCCTTCATAGAGAGGTATAAAAAGTAGAAAAGAGAGTTTTCCTCCTTTTGCTTATTGCTTTGGGACAGCCTTCAGCTTGAGGCTTGCATTTTTAGGGTTTTTTTAAACACAGAGTGAGGACATGTTTGGAACCATCTGGTTTGTAGGGTGTTTGTGATAAACAGCTATTATAGCATTGGCTTTCGTGGGTAGTGAAATGTAAGAAATATTAATGTATAGAATATGTTAGGAACTATTATGTGCAAACGTGTTAAGAATAACTTTGCTTAACATAATAAATATGCAGCTATTAACTAGTTAACATTATAACTGGGGTCAAAGTTACAAGGTGCTTATATAGCTTGAGTTATAAGATACCAGTATAACCTGAATCATAACTTTCTATACCTATATAATCTGAATCGTAACTTTCTATACCATGTAATAGCTAGTATATAGTTAACTAACAGCTTAATGCTTAAATAAACGGAAACTCACTACGTGAATAATCTCAAAAATAGCAAAGTATAGCTATATTGGGAAGCAGCAGGATGTACTAATGAGAAGTTGGCAAAAGTGAAACCAATTAGTCACAAAGTAAAGAATTTAAACTGATTGGATCCAGAAAGACCTAGGAATACCATAACTGCGCATGCTCCAAAGGCAAAGTTGAAAAGTTCAAGATGTGAGGAAGACCTGAGCCTTTATCAAAGAAGACCCTCACGATCATAATATGCATGCTCTAAAAAGGCGAATGGGGGAAGGAACTATGTTAATCCTTTCTAAAAAATGTAAATTAGTTGTCAGAAAAACTATGCATTGGGGTTTATTAATATGCATAATGTTAAAGCATATAACCAGGAAGTTTGTGTAAGTGTGTGTGCCTCTGGCTATGAGCTATGCCCCCAGCACTGTTTGCTTTAAGTGACTTTTGTCCCCTATTGTCCCTTATTAAATTTATAAAACCTCAAAAAGAGGAGCGGGCTTTGTTTCTCACAGTAAGGCAGTCCCTAACTGACAAAATTTCTCATTTCTGTGCAAAAGTGTATGTCATGGTTTACTGGTGTACAAATTTTCCTTTACTGGAGTTTTGTATTAGGAACTTATTAGAAATGAGGCATATGGTGGGTTGACCTTGGCTGGCTGCCGGGTGCCTTTTAGGCCGCTCTGCCATTGCCTCTCCTCTGTGGGGCAGAGTGGAGAAAATATGACAAAAGCCTCATGGGTTGAGGTAAGAACAGAGAGAGATCATTCAGCCATTACTGTCACAGGCAAAACAGACTCGACTTTGGAAAAATGAGTTTAATTTATTGCCAATCAAAATCAGAGCAGGATAATGAGAAATGAGCAAATCTAAAACACCTCCCCCAAACTCCTCCTTTCTTCCCAGGCTCAGCTTCACTCCCGATATCATCACCTCGGCTCAGGGGGAGGGGGAATGGGGGTTGCAGTCAGTAGTCAGCTCGTTACACATCGTCCTTCCTCCTCAGGGGCAGGACTCTTCACGCTCTTCCCTGAACCAGCATGGGGTCCCTCCCACAGGAGACCTCCATGGACTTCCCCAATACAAGTCCTTCCCACAGACCACAGTCCGTCATGAACCCGCTCCAGTGCGAGTCCTCCACAGGGTCACAAGTCCTGCCAGCAAACCTGCTCCAGCACGGGCTCCTCTCTCCATGGGGCCACGTGTCCTGCCAGGACTCTGCTCCAGTGTGGGTTTCCTATGGGGTCACAGCCTCCTTCAGGCATCCACCTGCTTCAGTGTGAGGTCTGCCATGGGCTGCAGAGGCAATCTCTAATCCAGCACTTGGAGCACCTCCTGCCCCTCCTTCTGCACTGACCTGGGTGTCTGTTGGGCAGATTCTCTCACCTATTGTCACTCCCCTCTCACCCTTGCTGTTGTTGTCCAGCAATTTTTCCCCTTTCTTAGAAGTGTTATCCCAGAGACGCTACCATAGTTGCTGATGGGCTCTGCCGCTACCAGCAGCAGATCCGGCTTGGAGCCAGCTGGTATTGGCTCTGTCTGACATGGGGGCAGCTTCTGGCATCTTCTCACAGAAACCATCATGCAATGCAAACCTGATACAAGATATTTGCTGAAATTTAATTTGTTTGAAATCTGGCTCAGCCTTTCATAGGCCAAGAACTGGAATAGCCATTGCCTTTCAAGTGGTGATGTGCCTTCACTGAAATGAGGTACTTAGCATGTAACTGTCCTGGAGATGGCTTAGGGTTTTGCTAATAACTGACTCTGGTGCATTAATTTATTGAGGTTACTTTTAAAAAAATAGCTATAAAACATATTTGGGGCTGTATTTCTACTGAACTAGTGTATTGTACCATTGCTTTTTAACTAACCAGTCTTTTTTGGTTTTGTTTGGTTTTTTTTAAAGGAGGCAGTTCTTACATACGAAACAGATATGCTATTATTGGAGCTGTAGTCCTTATTGTAGCTGTAGGAATCCTGGTATTCCTGTTCTGGAAAGGTATGTATAACACTTCCTAACAGCTTTATGTGCTTCAAGATTATGCTCATCTAAGGGTCTGTAGAATGTCTGAAAATTTCTGACCATTGGATGTTTTGTAAAAACAGTAGAAGAAACAAGTCCAATTTAGGCAAAGACTGATCTATTTGAAGGAAATAATGTACTGAACTTGCATTCTGACACTGGGCTCTGAGTCCTAGGAAACACAGCAGTTTGCATTTGCGTATTTCTCCTTCAGACTAGGTGTTTGATTTACTGTGTGTTTCTACTTACCAAATGCTTATAGCCTCTTCCATTCCCACCTGAGTGTGTTTTCACAGCCTTTTCTGAGAGCATCATAAAGCTGCCCTCAAGATCACATTTACTGTTGGGACAGGTTTGTACCAGGGCTGAATATCATATGCCGAGTCTAATCTGACAACTCAGTGTGGTCAACTGATAAATGAGACCTTCTGTGCCTCCTGTCAGCCTGTATTGCCATCATCTTGGAGTTCTGCGTTTGTTTTTCCATCCATCCTTACGCTGAATTCAAGTATCTTTTCTCTAAGTCTGACAGTTTAATCAGAAATGGTAATTGTAGGCTATCACTGTGTATCTTTTTCTGCCACATTTTTGGATTTCTGTGCCAAATTGTCTTCTGGTTTGAAAAAGAGGGGCACACCTTCTTTTCTCTTTATGTTGGAGAGAGTCCCAAACAGGAATACATTTCTTCAACCTGTTCATGCTCTGCATGGAAAATTTGTGTTGACTTCCAGATGGGGTCACCGCTTGGAGCTGGCTGCAGGGTGAAGAGTACTGGATGCATCTCCTATCTGGGAAGGACTAACTGATGATATTCTGGAGGGAGGCTCTGATCAGGACATAAATAGATACATATTGCATGTGGACCTTATGCTTTCCTGCTCATTGTCAATTTAATTTCTGCTGGCATGGACTCATAAAATAAACTAGGTGGGAAGACATCTCTGGAAGTTTCATCCAACTTGCTGCTCAAAGCATGACCAAAGCTAGATCAGGTTGCTTAAGGCCATGTGCAGTCCAACTCTGAATAGTTCCAAGGATGGAAATTCCCCAGCCTCTTTCAGCATGTGTTTTAATGCTGAATCGCTCTTGTAGGGAAGGACACTTTCCTTATTTCTCTTAGGGATTGCCCTTTGGCAACTTCTGGCCATTGCCTCCTGGTTTTAGGTTCTGTAGTTCTGAGAGGGGTTTCCTTTGTTTTCTGTAGTTAGTTGTAGACTGCAGTTAGCCATCATCCTCTTAGCCTTCTTCTTAAGGCTGAACAAACCCAATTCTCTCAGCACCTCCCTGCACAGCTCCTGCCCCTAGACATCTCGGTGGACGTTTGCTGGACTAACGTCAGAAATTTGGTGTTTTTACATTAACTGGGAGACTAAAACTAGAGAGAGTACTCCACATGTGGTGTCACAAATATTGAATAGAGAGGAGGAATTATTTGTGTTGATGGGCTGACTGCACTTCTGCTAACACTGCTAAGCCCAGTATTTGGAAGCCTTCTACTGCAAGGGCACATTTTTCTGAGTGATGTTCAGCTTGTTCGTGCTTTCAGGTCCTTTCCCGCAGAGCTGTTTCCTAGCCAGGCAGAGCCCAGCCTGTAGTGGTCCATGAGATGACTTCAAGAGATTCAGGACTTTGTTTGCCTTTGAATATCACATGTTTTCTGCCACCACGTTTCTCCAGGTTGTTGAAGTCAATTGGAGTGGCAACCCTGCCTTCCAGCATGTCGCTACTCTCCGCAGTTTGATGTCATCTGCAAAATTTCTGAAAATGCCTTCTGTGTCCTTGTTCATGTTGGTGGTGTTAAACAACACTGCTCTTGGTGATAACACACAAAGAATGTCACTCAAAACCGACCAGCAGTTAGAATCAAAGCAATTCAGTTGCTTCCCTTGAAACACTGAGGGTTTGAACATGCAAGAAAATAAACCTGTTATACCTTGGTAGCATAAGCATTGCACAGATATAATCAAACAGCAGAAGAGATTTGCTGATTTAAGTACAAGACTCAGAATCAGAAATTGTTAAGCTCTGCCTTAGATTTGATTAGATGTGTTCTGACTTGCTGTCGCAGGAGACCCATTCTGTTGATCTCTCACTGATTGCCTTTCCCTCAAAACAGTATTTCATTCTTTGTTCTTTCTCCAAGTCAAATATTCAGTTGCGTGTTCTCAGTGAAGTGTATTTTTTTTTGTTTGGGGGTGGGAGAGGGGGATGGAATGGATGGAGGCTGTCAACAAGTTTCCAAAGGCACAAAACTTTATTTCTGAGTCATTTCTCCAGGTATTCTATTTGTTTGTGTGCAGGTATAATTAACCTTGGAAGAGGAAGAAAGACCGCTCAGAAGAACAGTCCAGTGAATGGCTCAGGTAAGGCAGTGTCACAAATGTGTGGAAATCAGACTGTTGCTTGGTCTGGGCTTGTGAGTTTTTATTCTGTGTCAGTGTAGTCTTTCATTGGAGAAGTAAAGGAGTAACTTTTCTTTGAGTGTAGTTATTTTTTGCAGGTCATTAATACGTACTTTCTAAAACAAATACATTTCTTTATAGGAGAACATGAGCAACTTTTCCTTGGGGACAGCCAACAACACCCTCACTCAGAGGCAGGTAAGAAACCTGTATTTTAGGGTATTAATGTTTCTAAATATCTGCTGTTGGTTGGAACAGGGAGTCCGATTTGCTCTTTCCTTTTTCGCGGGTCCGAGCTTTTGAATTGGTTTTCAGTGTGTGCACATGCAGACTCAGAATCTCAGTTGAGGTCCAATATTGGATGATTATAGGGACCTGCACTTAGTGAATGTGTTGGTGGGGCTGGCGAAGTTACTGACAGTGAGTGGGCTGAGATTTTCCTGGTCAGCAGCTGTCTTTGGAAGTGAATTACCTTTCTAACAATGGAGGATTGGGGCTGGCCTCAGGATGAGTGCTGAAAAAGTGCACACTGTAGGGCAATCTGTCATTCCTCTCTTCAGATCTCCATCTGGGCTTCTGCTGTCCATTCTAATCTCCATTGGGGGTTTTTTTGGTTTTGGGGGTTTGTTTGTTTGTGGATTGTTTTTTTGTAGTGTTTTGTTGGAGTGGTTTTGGGTTTTTTTACTTCCGTAATTTGCAGCGAGATTGTTCTGTTCTCTGGCTTCTTGTGTTTTGGGGTGTGGAAATCACTCTATATAGTGAGCAGCTAAGGAAGGGGACAACTTTAGTCTGTGCTCCTTTCATAAGGGTGAATTTGGCTATCATGTTCCAGCTTTAACATATATGAGTCTTGTTGCCAGGACTGTGGTCTGTTTTTAGGAACCAAACTAAATTAACCCCCAAGGCAGTCAAACAGACTGGGGAGAGCAGGGGAAGGTTCTTAAAAAGTATTCTGTTACCAGGCCAAACAGTGTCTCAGTGGGAAATGGCTAAAGCTTCTGCCGTCAGGTGCAGGCTCAGAGCCCTCCTGGAGTGTTCTGGTGTTGAGTTCACAGTGCCTGCATGTGGGCTGCTCGCTCTGGTACCTTACATTTGTTAAAGCTGTGGTTCGAGCCCGTGGTTCAGAGACTACTGAAGTCGAGACTATGGATGAATCTGAAGGTGAAAAACGGAGAAGGATGGGTAGGAAAAAACACCCAATAAACCACCCCCCCCAAAACCTCATTTTGGTACTGCACTTAAATTTGCTTTAGAATGTTTCTATTAAAGATTCTTTAGGGTCTGCAAAGAGGAAGGGTTTAAAGTTACGGTGTTAGTGCAACACAAACATGAAGTAAAAAAAGTAGATGCAGATTCTCGTCTCGGCTGTCTCTGGCTTTTTATGGCAGATCTGTGCAGCTTTATCAGTAGATCTACTTCAGCAAGACTTTTGTAAAGTTGTAGCATAAATATCAACGATGTTGGTCGTGGTCTGGGACCTTTAAGTGGTTACTGGAGGGAAGTTGAGCTTGAAATTAATTTTGAGTCCTTAAAGTGGCATAATGTACTGGTTCTCAGGAATATCTGTTAAAAGTGTTATAATGAAGTTGTCGCTTTAAGGCTAAGTTGCATATTTTGCAGACTATTGTGCTACCTCCATACACATTTCTGGAAAAGAATTTCTGTTTTCTTGCAGCTGCATTTTCACAAGCTGTTTATTGTGAGAGTGAAGAGCCTGAAGCAGGTAACAAGTGAGATGGAGCCCTAAAACAGAGGAACATGAAAAGGGAAAGTTTTGCACGTGGCCTTTTGAAGTCCAGTCCATATTAGCATGTTCTCAATATAGAGTTTACCATTCCCCTGCTGGCCTAGAAGAACCTGTTGCCTTAGGAACAGTAAATGTTGATGGGTAGATCAATAGAAGAGAAGTCAGAAAGACCTGGAGCCTGTGTTTGGTAAACAGCACAGAGCAAATACCTTCTTGGGGCTTCACCTTCCCTCTTGATGAGAATGATGCTGCTTACTGTGTTTGCAAACCATTTTACCATCTGTGGGAAAAAGAACTAAGCATGGAAGAAAGAACCCCTTTTTACAGTAAATAAGCAAATTACCCTTTTGTCTAATGTTACCTTTTATTTGCACGCAAAAGAGTACCAAGGGTATTTCTATAGGATGTCATCATGGGTAGGTGGTCTTTGCTTTCTGCTGGAAAGAAACCTTCAAACAGGACCTTAGACAATAAAATGCTGTGGCTTCAAAGCTTTGTATTGGTGCCAAATAGACACCAGCCTCAGCACAGCAATTTAGAGATGGGATGCTTACCAACTTGCAAAATTCGTATTTGGGAGATACTTCATCCAGAAATGTGCTTCTCTAAGGAAAGAAGCCTGCTGTATCTTCCATCTGCTTTATGCTTTAGGAGACTTTTGACTGCATTCACCAGGCAGCTAAGCAAAGCTCCAGTTTTGTTTTCTTAGTCCAGTCAGTGTAAATTTCAAGGAAGTTCTGGAACCTGCATTTTTTCTAAAAGTTCTTTTAACTCCAAAGGGCTAGTGAAATTGAACATTATTGTTCAACTTGTGAAAGAATGTCAGTTTTTTCCCCAGTCTCTTACACTAGTGATTCATTCACTCCCTAACTCTTCCACCATTTTCACAAGTGGCTGATAATAAGGGTGTTGGAAAGGCAGAAGCCTTTCCTATGAAGGAAAAAAATCACTAGTGATGACAATAAGGAAAAGGAAACTCAGAAAAACTCAGAAGCCCCTGGAGTTTGCTGCTTATTCTTCCTGCATGAATTGTAATGGGTATAGGACAGCTTTTTTCATCTAAAGAAATAGGGATTGTATAGCCAATGGTGAAGGTGTGGTGCACTGCGGGATTGTCTCATCACTTGTGTGACTATTTCCGTATACATAGACATGGATACAGGAAAAGGAGGGTTATTTTCTGCCTGTCTTAGAGTAGAAAGGAGTGAAACACACAGTTCAGGCAAAAGAGAAATCAGGTCCATAGATAAAGGTTGTCAGTTTGGACACGAGATGCAGAAAATAAAATACTTTCTTTTGTTGCAGTATAGAACAGGACCATCAGGAAGGGGAGTTAGTGCACCTCTGTGCAGTACACCCAGCAGCATTTAGGGAACAGGCAGTCACTGCTCTCTGGGTGGGAAATAGTAGGCAAGGCTATGATGTTCTCTGAAATGTGTGTACAAAGCAGTTTCAAGTAAGGCTTCTGCTGATAGCACAGCAGTACTTAACTTGCAGAGGAGAAGGTGTGCTCTGAGCCCTGGACTGCACAGAGCAGTGGCCTGTGCTGGGGAGGGGCAGAAGCAATGCAGTGTGCTCCTGAGGGACTGTAGTTGTTCTCTGATCTCTTCAGACAGAGAATTGAATGAGGAAGACAGTGCCCTGAAAGACAAGCAGATAGTTAAGAATGGTGTCAATCAGGAAGGTAAGTGCCTGTTCTATGGAGCAGTCAGTGCTACTCACCCAGTAGGCAAACTGGCCATGTTCCCTTCATAGAATCATAGTATCTGCTGGGTTAGAAGGGATGCATCAGGATCATGGACTCCAACCCCTGTCCCTGCAGGTGACACCCCAATAATCACGCCATGTACCTGAGAGCATTGTTCAAACACTTCTTGAACTCTGTCAGGCTTGGTGCTGTGTCCACTTCCCTGGGGAGCCTGTTCCAGTGCCCAACCACCCTCTGGGTAAAGAACCTTTTCTTGATATCTGGCCTAAACCTGCCCTGACTCAGCTTCATGCCATTTCCTTGAGTCCTGTCGCTGGTCATGAGAGTGAAGAGATTGTACCTGTCTCTCCTCTTCCCCACACGAGGAAGTTGTAGACTGCAGTGAGGTCTCTCTTCAGTCTCCTCTTCTCCCAGCTGAACAAACCAAGTGACCTCAGCTACTCCTTGTAAGGTTTCCCCTTCAGACCCTTCACCATCCTCATGGCCCTCCTTTGGATGCTCTCCGATAGCTTTTTTATATTGTGTATACATGTAGAGCTGTAACTAGCAACTCAGTCTGATGCAATACTGCCATACCTTGAAGCTGAGCAAGGCAGGGGACTGTATTTGTCTTCTTATCTCTCTTCAGACACCTTAAAGAAGAACAGCAGCTTGCTGGACAACCATGCAGATGACTGTGGCATAAGCGAAGGAGGTAAGTACCTGCACTGTGGAGCAGCCTTTGTTCACTGTGACTTTTACCTAGTGCCACCTAATGGGTGGCACCATGGGTGCTGAGTGCCTCCCGTGCTTGGCCTTTGCAGGGTGTGTAAGGGATCATGGAGACAGTACAGAGTCAGGAATGGAGGAGAGAAGGGAGGTGTTGGATGGTGATCCCATGGGAATGGGGCATGTTGGCCAGGGTTACTATTGTTGCCAAACAAATGGCCCAAATTTCAGCCAGATTATTCTTGATCCATGTGGGCCGGAGAGTCAGAGTGTTGTGAGGTCCAGGGTTGTCTGAGTATTGCCTTCGTCCTTGCAGAAGTGACCCAGGATGCAGAAGGTGGAAATGGGGAGCACCTGAACAACTCTCGCAGCTGCAGTAAAGAAGGTATGTGAGGGTGGAGCTCTCTGTCTTGGTAGAGTGTGCTGACTGACACAGAGGTTGACTGTGAATAGTTTTCCTTTCTTGGAAGAAAAAGGAAAAATGTTGGTTTGTGTGTCATACAGTCCTTACTTGAGTGGTGTAACTGTGAGCATCTCATACTAGTTTCTGCTTTTTGTATTGTAGATGAGTGGTCACCAAACTTTTTGTGATTGTCTACCACATCAGTAAAATACTTTAAACGTGCACACTCATTTTATATATATTTATAAGTTATATACATTTATTACCGTACTCAAATGTTACATACAATATAAAATATGCACAAAATAAAAATTAAGAAATTATAGTGATGAAGTAAATAGTATTTTTATTTTTAAAATTTGATTACTGGTGCAAAAATATTTTTTTCCTGCACCACAATGGATTGCGTTGTGCACACCCACTTTGGAGTCTGCTGGTGCAGATAATCCATTTAAAGATTCTCAAAATGCATAGCCATGTGAAAGCAGGTGGCACCTTACTGCTGCAGAGTTTTTTGTTCTGCCGCGTTTGATACCTCTGTTGAATTACCAGCCAAGCAATCATGTCTAAAAATTCTGGTATTTGCTGAAGACAATGTTGAAAAGAGGGGGGGAAAAATCTCCAAATGTGAGGAAACATGGGTGAATGGAAGGGTGGGAGGGATTTAGGACTGAGTACAAAAAACCTGACTCTGTGATGCAGACAAAACTGCTGATGAAGCTGTCATGAAAAAAGGGAAGTATAGCTGCAGAGGAAGCTGTGGTGTGTTGTAATAACTGAGTCAGATCCTGGTAGTTAACAATGAGTAATACTGAAAGCCAAGTGAAGTAAGTCAGTGTATTATTCCTGGTCCACGTGACGTGCTGCTTTGCTGGGCTAAACTGTGCTCCTGCGTCACCCTTAAAGGTTTAGCATCTGCAACTGGTCTGTTGTTATGTCATGCTGAGGCACCAGATGTGGCTGGGCTTGCTTTGGTGCTGTTTGCAAACCATGTGAGAACAGAACCTTTTGCGTGTCTTGGGGATGGGGTATGAAACCTGATGCTTATCCCTGCAGCTGTAAAATGAGAGAACCCTGTTTTATGTTCAGACCCTCTCACTGCACAGACACAAGGAAACGGCACACAAACACACCACACACACACAACTGGCTTTTTGCTTGTGTTCTTTAGTGTCATCAGCAAGGTAAAGCAATAAACCTGCTTGGATTTTAAACATAAAAAATGTTTTAATCATAAAACATTTTTTATCACAAATCATAAAAATACTTCAGGCCTATCCAGGAACCTGTGAGAACCAGAGTAGGGACAACTTTCTTTTTCTCATTGTCTACAGAGTTGAGTACCATATGTCACCAGAGGCTGCTAGACCATCTCCTGACATCCTAGGTTGGAGTGATGCTGAGGTGGCTCCCCTTAGAGAGCTGCTATGTGTGCTGTGTGTGCTATATGCTATGTATGTATGGAAACACCAGTGTAAGTGGGCTTGTGTGTGCTTTATTGGAAATCAGCCTGGTTAGAGGCTGATGCATGTTGCATGTGATGAGTTAGGCTGGGCACTTAGTCTTGAACTTCCAGCACTATAACTTCCCTTTGCCTTCAGTCTCCTTGCTTGTCAAATATGAGCTGTATTTTCAATCCTAGAAAGAAAAAACTCCAAAAGCACCTGGCATTACTGTGTGGAAGAAATAGCAGCAGCACATGTGTGTGTGATGCACAGTTGATACTGAGATCATAGACATAAAACATTTGCATAGAAGTGGTGTCTTAATTGCCTGGTTCTGTGATCCAAAGTCATGGAGTCAGAACAACTTCAAGGTTACCAGATGCTTAGCAGGTGGCTGGCAGTAAGTAATAAATGTTCTAACCGTGCTCTAGTTGCAGAGGAATGTGCCTAATCATAAACAAATAATTTGGGTAAAATGTTTAGTGGCTATCAGATATTATGGGTCTTGTACCTGCTCTAACTGGATTGTTGTGAGTCACGTGACAGTGTCTGGGTGCATCTTCACACCTCATTAGTATTTAAAGCTTGCAGTGTTCTTATATAGCTAGTTCAATTTCTAGAAGAAAAGACATAGTAATTTACCTGTGTGCTTTTCTTACTCTTTTGTTTCAGATCTTAAATCAAAAGCAAGTAATTGCTTTGTTGCCCAAACAAATATGGAAGCGAAACGATAGAACTCAGTGCTGAAGGAGGTGCTACTTTTTCCCTTGAAGGTCTTCCAGGAGCAATGAAGTTGTCAGAGCTTCATGAAGAAGCACTTCGAAGACCAGCTGAACTGTTTCCAGTGCCTATTTTTCTTTCCTCAGAAAAGACAACCTGCTTTTCTAGTGCTACTATGGGAAGACAAATAGGCCAAATCATGGACAAAATCTTTTTAATTGTTTTGTGTTTGGTTTTAACAAACAATGCCCTACTAACACACCAAGGCCTCTTTGTAGTTGATATTTAGAGATTTACAAAGCTGTATATATATTTGCATGAACGTGGACAAATCAAAAACTGATTAGCTTTCTTTTGCACTTTTTTATCAGTACATTTTTACAGTCAGAAATAAACTTCAGCAGATGGATGGAAGTTTATCTTTTCTAGTCTTGGTTCTCCAACAGGAACTCAATACTACAGACAAAGCTATGTCCTAGAGTTGGCAGATGCCTGGCAAACTGACTGGCTTCTGACAGTGGTTCACTTTGTGATTAAACTACATTTCAGCTTGTTGTTGCACTGGAACAAAGCTGCTGTTAACAGCGGGTTTGGGCTTTTCCTAAAGCTTTTTATATTTTTTTAACTTTTAGGACTTTTTTTTAATGCCTTATCTCTTACTTGACATTTTTTCTAAGAATGTCAGCTTACTTCTATTCATTTCTAAGGAACAATAGTATGTCTTCAAGTTGCTTGAGACTAGAACAAAAACTTGAAAACTGAGATCATATATATAATGAAGCTCAGAAAGAATCAAAAAGAAAAACACCATGCATTAATGTTTTCAGAATATCAAGCTATGGAGTGTTTTTCATTATGTTTACATGCTGGTTGTTCATGCAAGTTGAAAGCCATTTTACTTCACTTTGAGCTTGGTACATGTAAAGAATCATGAAGGTTTGACACTGGTAACCAGCGATCAGAAGCTCCCCCTTCAGCTTTCCCCTTGTTTCAACTTATGCCCTTTCCACTCACACCATTTCTTCTGCTATTTGCAGCTGTACTGCATGAGTGTTCAAAAGTCACTTTTGGTAGGGCTAGACCCTTTACCTCTACTGCTGTACATAAATATTTATAATTTATTAAGGAAGTATGCAAGATGTAAAAAGCTTTGCCATGTCTTTTTGTAATATATACGTGCAATTTTTATTTAACCTTAAAAGTTATTGACTGATCCCCAAAATAATTTTAACTGGAAGTGATGTATTTTGTATGGTTGTTTTTTTTCAGTAGATTGTTTGTTTGGTTGGTTGGTTTTTGGGTCAGTGTTCCTAACCCAAGTGTCCTTCTCCATTCCACCTTCAGTGAATTTATCATGATAATGCTGTCTGCTTCTTAGTAAATTTTTAACAAGTCTCCACAGAAAGATACCCTTTTTCGTGTGTATTGTTGTAAGAGTAAACCTGTAGCTTGTTTGCCTGCTTGGGCAAAGTCTTATTTTCTGTTATTAATGTGAGAAATAATAGTAAAAAAATGATTGTCTGGTAGAACTGGCTAGAATTGCTCCCAGAAACGATACCAGTTTGTCTAATGGTCTCCATCCCATGCAATTTATTACTAAACAGCACAGAAAGGTGTCATATAGTGTGGTTTTGAAAATTCTTTGACACCTGCTATAATTGACGTTGTTTCCAAAGCAAGAAGCAACAGCCTTCAAAAACAGAAAGTGGTTGTGGTTAATTAACCACAGTTGCTGGAAGGCTTCAGAATAGTTGTTGTAATTTTGGAGCTTTATCAGAAGTAGAAAAATCCATTTACATGGCAGGCTGACATAAAACTAAGAACTACAGGCTCTACAGTCTCTCCCTGCCTGCTTTCACCCTTTTACCTTGCACAGTGTCTTCTGTGCATGAGAAATTTCTGGTAGAAGTGCAAACTGCGGTTTTCAAAGCAACAGTGAAGCTTTTTTTTTATTGGTATTGTTGTTTCTTTGGATTTTGAGGAGTAGATTTTGGGGTTTTTTTTCCTCTAAGGATGTGAAGTCAGACATTTGGGAGAATAAATTCACCTGACTTCCTGCCAGGTTTGGTGACAGTATTTGCAATGCCATTTCCCATGTCTTTCTCTTCAAATGTCTCCTCAATAACTAAAGAAGAATAAACTTTTTGTGAAAAACTTGTGTCCAATCTTACTTTGCAGCGAATGGAAAAATAGGCAGTTTTCAATAGCTAGGAGTCGAAGCTCACTTGAAATGCAGTTATTTTTGGCCTGTGAACAACTTGAATCCAGGAAATGCTGACTGTATTCCAGGAAGTGAGCCTGCCCTCTGACATCCCTGAGTCTCAGCACATGCTGGTGGTAAGACCTACTTTTGCTAATAAGCAAAGTCACAGTGAGTAGAAGCTGCTGCTAAGTACTTGTGCTCACAAGATAGAGCCTGACTGATTCCTTGGTCCTGACTCTCTTTTCTTTGTACTAGCTTTAACCTATGAAAGCAGTGCCTACAGGAGATGTTGCTCCTAATTAATCCCAGAATAAATGAGATCAGAGCTCGATATCTGCTGTAGAGCTGAAAATGTGGGGTTTGGTCATCAGATGAAACCCACAGTTGTGCAGGCAGATTTGTGTTGTGCTGGCACACCCAGCTTTCAGTTGTTTGCAAATACACTGTGCTGGATCTTGCTGAAAATTTGCACCTTCCACACATTGTCATTGGCTGTGCAACTGTTTGGAACCATCTCTAACGGATTCCAGTGTGAAAGCAGTCCTGCGAGTTGAGAGAGCCTTCATCAGTGCCTAAGAGCTACGTTCATATGGAGCTATACAAGCAGAGTTGAGAGGACTGGCTTCCAGGAGCAGGACTGCAGCAGAAGCTAGGGATAGCAGGAACACCAGCAGGCAGCATGGTTTTCTTGTGAGGAGATTTGTATCTGTGCCTTAAAACCAGGGACTGATCATGCCTGGCAGACTGCAAGGAGGTGACGCACACCCTGTGTGGCATCCTGCTGCTGGAACACAGGTTTGCAGTGCTCTACATGCAGTAGTAGGGTAATTTAGGGACACCCAATGCAAAAGGGTGAGGTGAGCTTGTGTGCTCGACCATCTCTGGGTGCAGTTTGAACTGGGGGGCAGGTACAAGGACATGAAACACTTTTATGGACCCTAAAGAGCATGTAGCAAGATTCTGAGGAACTTTGCCTTAGGCATGACCTCAAGGGAACTTTCCTCCTTAAAAGGTGGTGAGTAGGGGCATCATGTTGGCCAGTGTGGCTTAACAAGTGCAGTCATGGGAGAAATCAGTGTATCCTGTGCTCAAGGGCACATCTAAGTTTATAATCTGCCAAGTTTTATATGATCCAAACATAAAACTTACATAAAATGCAGCTGCTTCTTCATCCCTGTTGGATATGTGAGGATAGGCCTGTGGGTCACAAAGCTTATCAATTTTTTCTAGCAGCTGTGCCTCTCTACCTAGAAAAAAAAAATTCCTAGCCTTATAAATTGCAAGTTTCTTTCCAATTTAGAACATGTTTTCCTCTTCTGTCATATCCAGTTATATTTGTTTACCATCCCTCTTCTTTGGGGAGTATCAGTGCACTTCAAGTATGCAGTTTGGATCCTTTTTTTGCTTCCTGGGGAAGACGGGGGAGAAGAGAGTTTAGAGTTGGACCAGGAAGATGGAATGTGAGCGAACGGAGCAATCAGTGATAGGTGGGGGTAAGTGCAAAGAAGGTCCAGAAATTCTGTGCAGAGTACTGCAAACCAGACT
This sequence comes from Rhagologus leucostigma, assembly GCA_013397725.1. Taxonomy (NCBI): domain Eukaryota; kingdom Metazoa; phylum Chordata; class Aves; order Passeriformes; genus Rhagologus; species Rhagologus leucostigma. The sequence goes on along the minus strand of VZTD01001485.1, from coordinate 1,678,749 downwards.
ATTTTAGGGCTACAGAGATAAATTAATCCCAAAATAACTTTTTGAAATGCCTGCCTTTTACTGCAGTAAGCTATGTCTTACAGTCCTAACAACAGGGGAGCCGTGCCTTTCCTCTGATATCAGTGTTTTCCTGCTAGGTCTGGTTGAGAATTACATTTTCCAACATTTCACCTCCAGATGCAAATTCTCAGTTTTAAGTGAATGTTAAGCTAACCTAAATAACTAATTAAACTATATTAATCAAGGAAGGTCCTTGGTGGTGATGGTGATGGTCCTTGGTGTCTCTGGCTGAGACTCAAGCCAGAGGACTGTCTCAGAAAGACAACACTTGAAAAAGAGGCAAGAAGGTTTAAGGGCCAGACTGGCAGCCTGAAGCTCTGTGTGTCCGGGTGACATTGCTCTGCTGGGGCAGGACTTAGACCCAGCAGTGTAGGAAATTATTCCCAGCTTCCTTCTGCTGTGTGGAGTGTGAAGCTTTCTAAGGAAGGCCATTGATTCAGAGGAAGAGAAAAAGGCTCCTTAAGATTAATCACCTATGGATTGGCTGTTTTGCATTAAGAGCTGTAGGAGGCAAGTTGCTGTCCACTTACTCAAAGGACATTTGGTGAGTAAGGGGGTGATTTGCCCTGTGGGATGGTTTGTTGTAGATGTTTTCAAGGGCCAATACGTATATTTTTTTTTCCCTAGAGAAATTAGAAATTGGTGAAGACATTCAATGTTTTACCTTTTCTTCAGAACAGCTGAAAGAAGGGCCTGAACCACTGGGGGAAATTATTTCACCAATATTATTAGGATTTAGGGTAACGCAAAGCCAGCAGGCAGGATGGGCCAAAGCTTGGATTTAATAAGAAAACTATAAGGAACTGGCTGTGGGACTTTGAAGCCGAAGGTCTTCACAACTGAGGGCCAGCCCAAGGGGGTGGTGGACTTTTTCCCTGTGAAAAGATGTTGTGACTCAGGGATGCTGCAGATCACATCTCTCTTTACATCTACTCTGAAGTGTGCCAGGGTCCTGAGAAAAGTTTCACTGGCTTCCAGTGGTGTGGACCTTGTTGGTTCCTGTGGCCAACCTAGCAGGCAGAAAGCTAATGGGAAAAATACCTGATTTGGAATCACTCTTACATGATTTCCAAGTAAATAACTGCATGGAATGCAGCCAGCCTACAGTTCTCAGGCTCCATCATGGCTCTGAATCATGCCTTTTGCTCAATAGCACTGATTAAATATGAAAGTCCTCTGGTCAACTCTGGAGTATATTAACCAGAACTCATAATATGCTTTTCTAATCACTACGGTGTCACAGTGGTAACATGCATATGGTGAATTGGAACATTGTAATCATTAGTAATGTGCTCCACAATAATAATTATTTGTTATCTGGTTGTTTTTCAGTTCTCTCTTTCTGAAGCCAAATAAATTAGGACAGAAGTTCACCGCAGTGGCAAACACTGAAAGACTAGAGACTGCTGAATTCAGGATTTTTTGCAGTCTTCCCTTATTCCCCCAGTTCTGAAAATAGACTTTTATTTTCAGCAGATTCCTGTTGTTGGTAGAAAAATGATCTGCTTCAACATTTTGTTTGATTTTTTTGCATTAACTTCGTGTAGCCCACTGGCTTTTGTGCATAACCCGAGATGTACTTTTAAGTAATTCACTTTCTTTCAGATGTTTTTGAGTTCTAGTGTTCACATCATAGCATCTCACCATTTCCCAATCAAATTTTCTGTGCTCTAAGACAGGTGGTGGTGCTGTTCCCTTTCAACAGATGGGCAAACTGGCATACAGTGAGGCTACAGCCAAGTCTGTCAGAAGCATTTACTGACTAGGAAGCGTTCATGACTGTGACTTGGCTCTCCTGCATGCTTCTGCAGGCTTGGGACCTTCATATGGTTAAGGTAGAGCTCTGCTCAGCTCCAGTTGCACCTACAAGCTACTAGCAAGGTCTTTCATTGCTCACGTGGGAAATAGGGAATGCACAAACAGCTTCAGTATGGCAGTCATGTATGAAATCTGTTCGGGGAAAACTCCATGTGTGTAGGCAGCAGAGAGGTTGGGGTTCCCCATGCTCTTGTCCTCCCTTTACGCTAGAAGGAGAAAAGCTGGTTATAAATGAGCAGTACAAACTGGTGCTTTGACTTGGTAGGAGAAGGCCACTGACATCTGGAAGTCTTGGGCTTTGTGTGTGTGCAAATGTTTATTTTCTGTGTGTGTGCATAAATGTGTGCGTGCACCTGTGTATTGAGCACTGCTCACACAGGGGAGGAAAGTATACTGAAGAAGGTTATCAGCCTCTTAGTGTGCAGGAGCTTTTAGAGTAGAAATGGTTTAAGTTACCACAATATTTGTCAGTGGAACAGTGCTTGTGCTGGGCTGTGAAGTGCTTGGGGTCTGTTTTCCCTAGGGGTAGTGGTCTCCACTGAGTTGTGCTGGAGTAGATGTGGGGAGAGGATCCTTTCATCTTCTGAGACAGTAGGACAGCTAAAATCCGTGCAGCTGCCAGCTCAAGACAGACATTTGGTTGGTGCTTACCTTAAATACATATTCAGCTGAATGTTTTGGTTTATGTTCGGTTCTGAGCATGGGGAACTCAAACAGATTTACAGATAACATCCAGTTCTTCAGAAAGGCATTTAGCAGCCTTACCATTTTTTTTTCCCGCCTGCCCACCTCCCACCTACATCTGCCCTGTTCATGCCGAGGATGTAAAATGTCACCTTGACAGTTCAAGTGCGGCAAAACAGCAAACAAACATGAGTAATGGGAAATCTCTGTCTGAGGCTGCCCAGCGTGGCCCCACCTGCCATCAGTGAGAAAACATGGGTCCGAGAGAGAGCTTGCTGTACTGTCTCAGCCCCTGGAAGACCCATGAAGATGGATGCAACCCTCTGCCATTACCATTTTAAACTCCTGCCTTAGGAGTAGAGCTCTGTGTCCATGTGTGTTTGTGTATGGAGAGGTGTGTGTCATTACCTAGGACAGCTGTGGGCTCGGGGAGACATAATTCCAATCTCCCGATAGAACTCTATTTTCCCTCACAATAGAAGTTCAGGAATTACAAGATACACTACATATTTTCATTTGTTCATATCTAAATTGTCCCCAGATCCTCAGGCTGAGGATGAATTCCAGTATAATACCCTGTTATACATGTGTGGTGGTGGCATAAGAATGCTACATTATATCTCTGGAGATAATTACTTTGTAATTTCACCTTTTTTGTATTTTTCTATTTGTAAGCATGCAAGATGCAAGACACTGCCTCTGTAATGAGAACTCTTTCACCCATAGCATAATTTCTTTCCCCAGCATGCCATAAGGACAGTAAAAGAACAATGGCTTTGGCAGCTGTTTCACCCAGCCTGCACAAGTGGCATTGTTGCCGTTTTGAGCATGTTTCTGTATGGCAAAGGTATGTAAAACATCAGACTTTTCAAAAGCTCTAAGTGATTTGAGGTGTCTTACGTTCTCAGCATCCAGCATCAAACAGGTTAAGGAGCTTGTTGGGATGACACCGTCGAGAAGCCAAATGTTCACAGGGAATTACATTATCGAGACAGCATCAGTTATACCGAAACAATAAAGTCATCAATTACCTTGGGATTGGCTTGAAAATCATAAAACCTTCATGAGTAAAGACAAGAAACAGTGTGGGGCTGGAAATCCGATAGAAGTAAATACCAGACTGATTCACAAAATTAGGACAGCTTGTTTGCAGCAGGTGGGAACTTGGATGGCAGAATTCTGGCCGAAGTGCGGCAGAGCTGGACACGCAGCTCTTCCCTAGAAACGTTCCCCTGAACTTGACTGCAACTTTGTCCACTGTGGAAATATTTCCAAGTGCTTCTGATATGACTGGCCAGCAGGCACCGCTCTAACATCAGCAATTGCTTGGCTGCTGTGGCATCTGACAAAGAGCCTGTCACAATCCCTTCCAGTTTCCTTTTATGGGGGAATGGTGTCCCTACAGCTCAAGGCACCAGTTTGGAGTGTATTTACCTGCTTCCTGACATAGGGAAGGGGTTGCCACAAGATTTACCCTTGGTTACTGCAGGCAGTTCTTGGACTTCTCCTGGGTTTCAAGACACACAGATATAGCAATGAAGCATTGCTGGCAGGTAGTTGGACAGGAGGGAGGTAATTTTAATAGATGATTATTTAATGCTCTGAGCCTGGAGGTTTCCAGAGGAGCTACCTGCAAAGAACTGGGAAAACAGATTTCCTGAGGAAAGGCTTCTGCTTACTGAACTGGATTTTAGCCCTTGAAGTACCCAGTGACTTGCAACCAAATGCCCATGGGTAAATGTGGTCTGTGTACTCCTCAGCCACATCTAGACATGACCTGTTCAACTGCACTTCTTTCAATACAGCTGCAGCATCCCTTGCGCCTCTGTCTCCCCCTCCCACCCCTCACTGCCCTTCCCTCCATCCTCTGGTCATACAGGTTTTGATCCCAGGCTGTTGAACCAGTGCAAAGCCTGCATATTGCAGACTAGCTTTAATTAAACCTCCCAGCCACAGAGGTAGTTTAAACAGGTACAGCTGAAACTGACTGAATTATTTCTTTACTGCCTTCTGGGCTCAGACCAGAGCAAGGGTCCTGCTGCCTCCCTGGAACAGGTAGGGGAGGGAGCTGTAGGAAGAGGGCAGAGAAGGGACAGCTTTGTCACCAACTGAGTGACCTTTCTGCTTTTTGGACTGAAGTGGGACCACTTCCTCTGTGTGCTGACATTTGCTCCAGCCCTGTTCTTCTGTCCCTTTCTTCATCTCCGCTTCACTTTGTAATTGCCTTTTGTTTTGTTGGTTTACTCCACCCATCCCCACGCTCCTTCCCTTCAACATCTCCTCTCCTGGGACTCCTCTGCATGAATCTGGCCAACACAAGAGGCAGAGAAAGGACAGACATTGCTCTGCTTTTGTTACCCAGTTCTCCTCATTCCTGTATGTTGGGTCTGTGTTATTTGAGATCTCAGGCCACTTACGGCTTCTGTTTGAGAAGGGAAAAAAATGTATGAGGGTCTTTTTCTTTTTTCCTCTTCTTCTTGCTCTGCAGATCTCCTGGGGTACTCAGAGTTTGACCTCTGTGGATTCTCACACCCTGGCTGGAGCTGAGGGAAAATCAACTCTTGAATAGCACATAATTTCTTACTGATATTTTGTGCGTCATTTTGTTACTGTGTTTATGCAGTTGTTGCTTGCAAACAGCACGTTTTGAGTTTGGCTCGATCTTCTCACCCCTCTCCTCTTCTCCACCCCGTTTTTGCCCTCTTGTCTTTGTTTGGTCCTAGTTTTGTCACGATCTAGACAGACTGGAGACTTCCAGGCTCCAGAAGACCTGCATTTCTAACGTAAGAAAACAAGTGGAAAAACGCTTAATCTTTTTCCATTGGACTGAAATCCTACAGGCTCCTTAATCTATTACAAAGTCACGTAAAGGGCATAGGCGGCATTTCTTTTACTTTGGCGGTCATCTTTAAGGGGGGCAAGGGGTGGAGCAAAGACAATTCAGTTGATAAATCAAGAAACCAAGAGGTAGGATTCCTGATTTCTGCTCTTGGAAATCTTTTGCCACTTGTTGCCTGTCTCAGAGCTTGTCACTTACATTTTTTTTTGTCAAAGTTTACCTAGCTGTTAAAGAATAGCTGTTGCACTTGCCTGCAGGAGGTGATTATGGAAAAGGTAACATTTCCCTTAACGGCTGAGCTGCAGTCGATTTAATTTGCAGTTTGTTATGAAATGGTAGGTATTGTTTTACCTCTCTTCATCCCCAGGCTGGGGGAACAAGCACAGAGAGTTCCAGAGATAAATGGTGAGCTAAATAATTACAGGCCTGGCTCCCAGGGATGGTTTGAGGATTAATGGCTGTTTGTACAGCACTTCGAGATCCTTAGCTGAAATCTGCTTTGAACTCTGGGGCATTTCAGGCTGCAGGTGATGGGTACCCCCAGGCTCTGGCAGAGGCCAGCACTCAGAGTATATCAGATCTTTTGAAGCAGACTGCAGTTCCAGGAATGTGGCTGGCCAGGCTCATAGGGGAGGTTTATTTTAGATCTGGGAAGTGCTCCTATGTAGAATGGGAAGGTGACAGGGAGAACCTGTCCCTTCAGGCTCATTTCTTTTAAGCAGATAAGGCTGCTTGGAAGAGAGACCTGAGGATTAATATATCCAGTGAATGCTTCTCTGGCCATCTTTCTGGTCTTTCTGTTTATTAGCAGTGTTCCAGCTGGTAGGAAGAAGTCAGTGCTCAGCTGTCATGGATAGAAGAAGCAAACAGTTTGAGTTGCCTTCTGATGCCAGCCAGAGCTTCCTCGGTCTTTTCTCCTGAGGACCCCATGGGTGACCTTCAGAGGTTTGCACTAAGCCAGAACACTGCATTTCAAGTCTTTGGGGCTAATATTCCATGAATGACCATAACTTCTCTAGGCTGGGACATTTTCTGTCATTATCACAAATGAGGAAACTTTTCTGTCGGGTGCCTGCGAAGTGTTGGAGTGCCAGCCTGGCTTTTTCAGCCCTAGAAGGAAGTGCTGAGAGCATTGCTTTCTGATCTTGCAGCAGAGGTTTTCAAAGGGGAGGCTGTGCTGTGGGAAGCAGTGTAAGATAAAAATGGATCCAGCAAGCTCGCACTTGTTTGACTACAGAAGCAGCCACCAAGGCCAGGCACTCGGGGAAAGTTCTCCCTGTCCTGTGGGAGGAGCACATGCATTTGGGAAGGTCCTTGAGCGCAGCAGCCACCAAAGGTGCAGCAGGGAAGAATCTCTCCCTGGGTCTCAGGAGTCCCTCAAGGTGGTGCAGGGAGCAGTTCAGTGCTCCCAGCATGGTTCTGAGCAGCAGCTGGTGGTGCTATGTGACAAGGCTCTCGTGGCACTGAGGTACAAGGACTGCCAGGGGACTGACTGTGTCCCTGCAGTGGCCGTGGGGAAATGCGACAGGACATGCTATGGCTGGGGAGTCTGCACTGAACAGATGCAGTGAGTCCATCCCAAATCCTTTGCTGTTCATCTCATAGTGTGGGGGAAGGGAGAACAGCTTATCTTACATAGTCAGGGACCTCACCGGTGTCATTACTGTCCATCTAGTTGTGGAGAATACCTTGGGGAACAGATATGTCATTTGATCTTTGTCAACCTTTTTTTTCCCCTCTTATGAAGCTTTCAGTCCTGGTTACAGGCAATGCAGATAAAAGTGTCCACCACTCTGCCTCTGGAGAGCAGCACACTGGAGAGGAATGAAGGGCCGTGGGAATACTAAGCATCATTTTATTATGGAGACAGTGGGAGGATGGAGGAGGAACACAAGGAAGACACTATGATAAGACCACACAGACAGTGCTTACGCTGGGGAGAACAAACCCAAAGAGACTTCAAGAGACAAATAGATAGGAGAAGAGGAAGAAAGATGAAAACAGGAGACTGAGCAAGACAGGCAAGGAATGGCAGAGGCACCTTCTTCCAGTTTATCTAGGGAGTGGCAGGAGCAGACCTGGGGCTCTTCATCCATGAAAAAAACAGCCTTCTGCACACCATTCTCCCATTTTCATGAAATCTCTGCTTTTGCTCCTCCAGGCAACCATTAATCTAATATTAAGCCCCTTAACCTCTCTAATTGTTCCCTTTCAGTGTCAGCTGGTTTCCTATTAACCTTTCAATCTCTCAGTAATGCAGTTACTTCTGACTCCAGCCAGACCCAGCTCTAAAGCTTTACCTCCGGCAGTGAATTTTCCAAGCTTTCACTTTTTTTTCCTCTTTCTTTTCGGTAATGATTATTACTGCTGTTAAGGAGCCAGTTTGAACCAGCCTCTAAGTGCACGAGGCTGAACCAGTTGGAGTCTATAAATAGCCCTTCACTAACCTTGTACCTTATTTCATTAGGTTGATTGGCTTCCCTCTCTCCACTTCATTGCACCTCTGTCTCTCTCTCCCCTCTCCATTATTGATGCTGGTTCTTTTGTTACTACCTGAGACACCTGCTTGTTGATAGCAGGGTGGATCAGCCCTAGGTTTTTCCCTCCTGAACAAAATAGCGTTGGCGCTGGCGAAGCACCTCTAGAGTTTCAGGACAGAGGGAAGGCAGAGGGTGAGGCAGGTCTGAGACAGCAAGTCAGAAAATGTCCGTGCTGTGCAATAGGAAATTGTATGGCTGAGCACCAGTCCCAGGGACAGAGTTTGTCACCCATAGGCTGGTGGGTTTCTCCTGTGACACTCAATATGATTATATTTGAGTGCAGTCTCCTGCGTGAGCCCCACTGTGCTATATCAAAGCCAAAGCATGTGCCCAAGGACAAATTGCTCTGCAGTGCAAATCAAGCAGACATACAGATTCCAGAACTGTCTGCTGTACCCAAGACTAGTCTTTTGGCCATTTTGATGTCATTAGTCAATATACTACTGCTGGTTGACCCTGCAGCCTGGCAGAGCATAGTTTGCTTCACTGACCATCACCATGTCAGCTCAAAAGCACTTTCATGCTGTGCCTCCTCTAATTCACTTGCTTCTTCTAGTGCTGATGCAGTTCCTGAGCTCTGCTCAACCATGGTACTTCTCCCTACAAACTGCTCTTTTTTTTTGTAAAATACAGTGAATGTTTGCACCAAAGACTGAATTCAGCAGTTGCATAAGCTGACCTGAAATCTCTGGGGCCAGTGTAAATCACAGCTCAACATCACAAGTCTGAGTGGCACTTGCAAACTGCTCATGTGCAGCGATGCAGTGGGGCAGAGCATCTGCCAATGCTTCCCAAGTACTGGACGTGCTATGGCAGTAGCATAACAGGTTTTGTTTGGTGGATTCAGCAACAGCAGTGGTTTCTACAGGTGGGGAAGCATCATCTCATTGCAGAAGAGCTGCAATCGAGGATCCAGTCACACATCCATTTTGCTCTCTGAAGAAAGGCAAGTTCTTACCCTGTGAAGCCTCCTTTTTCCCCAGAGAGAGAGACTTAGAGGAAAGTTTTCCAATCCGTGCTTAGGCTGACGTTTACAGCCTTTTGCTTCAGCTCAGAAGAAGGATTTGTGTGTCTAAAAGCTCTTCTGTTTTTCTAGCTGTATCATTTGTCTAACACCAGCTGTTACCTTTCCCTGAGAGTCCTGCCTCAAAGTCAGCAGCAACTTACCAAAATAATAGGAGCTATTCTCTTCTGCTCTCTGTACAGCTCTGTGTGTTCCTACTTGCTCACTTACTGCTATTCCTTGTTGCTGGAAGGGCAGATTCTGGCAGCAACGAGCCTTTGTCTTCTTTTCTGGCAAACAACCTTGGTCTGCAACAAAGCAGGAAAGGCAAACAGTGAAGAAATAAGAGCTGGTAAAACTGGGGTTAGAGGAGAAGATCAACTTCTGGTGGCTTCTTTTTTTTAAGTTTGATGGGGGAAAGGTTTTGTAAAAGTACTACATGTGTGGAAAACAAACCCCCTCCATCCCCTCCAGGGCAGCTGGCAGCTGGCATTCGCACCTGTTTAATAATACAGGTTCTCCAGGATGGCTGTGTGCTCACTTTCCATCTCTCACAGCCTCCTTGTCTTCATGTTTATCCTTCTAAATTCCCAGACCTCGCCTTTGGTCCTGTGCCTTTCAGGCATCCAGGTCTCACCAGGACGAAGGAGCCTCCCTGAGGGCCGTAGCAGGGCCCCAAGGTGGTCACTGGGGCAGTTCCTCCCTCCTGCCTTTCAGCCCTCCCAGTGACCATTTTGGTTGCTGTGAGTTATGGAGGGAGCTCAGGAAACTCTTCAGGTCAGGGCTCTGAGTGCCTCATGGCGAGCGGGTTGATAGCTGAGTCAGACCCTGGCTGTGTTTATGAAGGCCTGGGCTCAGCCCAGGATGTTGCCCATCATTTATGGGGGGCCCAGAGGCCTCTCTGGTCCCTGCTGAACAGGGGCAGAGTCCCTGAGGCCAGTCAGCACTCTCCTAACAGAGGCCCAGCAGAACAAGGGGTACAACCTGACCCTAGAGGAGGACGCGGGGGCAGAGTCGAACTGAGTACCACTCCCCCCACACACTGCTCACATACTATCATGGTTTGGGGGCTGCAAGGAGCCCCTTTAAAACTTCCTGGCCCACCTGCCCTTCATGGAGGGTCCCTTGCTGCCTACAGGAAAGTCAAAGCCCATAGAAAGGCCATCTGACCTGCTGATGTGCACGCTGCCCTTCCGCAGTGGGCACTGTGCTGTCCCTGGCTGCGCGGAAAGGGGAGCAGGACTGACCTGAGCCAGCAAAGCCTGGCAGGATGGGGGGCATGTGGTTGCAGAGTGACATCTCTCTGTCCTGCCTGCTGAAAAAGCTGCCTCTCAGTGAAGGTGATCCAGAGTTCTGTGGAGCAGAACACGTGTTCAAAGGAGAAGCTGATGGGAGAGGTAATGCCCATTGCAAAGCTACTCCTGCTTTTTTGATCTGTATTATGACAGGCGAATGGTATCAGACCCGCTGTTAGGTACAACCCAGTTGCCCATTTTTCCTGGTTTCTATGGTCAGTCCCACCTATTCCCCTTCCCTTGGGAAGCTTCCTAAATATTTATCCCAGGGATCAATCATATGACCCACTGTAGCAATGTGATACAGCTTTAGCTGTGCTAATCAGCTTAGCTTGGGCCCCTGACCCCTGTCATCTTATTTTAGGAAAAAACTTTACACAGTGCCTGGTAAGGGCTGTTCAGTCCAGAGGATTTAAATTCAAGGTGAGAAATAGCAACACAGACTTTTGCTTTTTCATTTTGTACCCAGAATTCAGTTTACCATTATTCTGATTTGTCATTTCTCTGGGAGGAGTTGAGCTTTGAATAATCCACAAAGAGTTCAATTTCATGATAAAATACTTGGCTCTTATCTGTTAACAAAAAAGCATCCCAAACAGTAAACGCTGAGTGCTTTGGCTGAAGCACTTGAGATGTTCAGTCATCCAAATGGACTAGGACATGAAATCACTTCCCTCCTTTCTCCTCCCAAATTTACATGAGGCCCTTTAAATCAAAAAGGGCTCTAGAGAATAGTGGCTGGTGCAGGGGACTGGAAATATGTGCCTTGAACCTCAGGGGGTTTTGTGGGGAAGACATCAGAGGAGAGATGGGCCTGAAGATAAATATATTCTTGGAGTGTTTTTTTCTCTGCAGAGATGTCTCTACTCCAAAGCAGCAGCAGAAGTCAGAGGTGAATGAGCAGCCAAGGGCAGCCAAGATCCCAGCTCATCAACTGCTCAGCTGGTTATACTGGTGGGAGAAAGTGTGCTGAAAGCCAAGCCTCTTTCCAATGCTCCAGGAGTGCAGCACAAGCCCCACAGACAGTATATGAAAATATGAACTACATCATGTCTGTAGGAACTTGTTTTATTAGAGACATGAGTACTAACAACCTTCTCTGCATAATCTCTGAAGGGAACAGACTGGCTTTGTAAGGGAGAGACAGATGAAGACAAACTATACTTGGATGAAAGAACAACTGGAAATACATTGTGTAAGAGGAAGTTCTGGCAGAAACCGAGCACTTTCCAAAGCCTGAGAACTCCTACCAGTGGCAGCTTCTGTCATCAACCCTGATGGTGAACATCCTGTGGGCTGCCAGGGCAGAGAATGTCTCCAGACCTGCCTGAGGGCTTTCCCAGTCCAGCTGCTGCAGCAGCCTCATCTCCCAAGTTTCTGAAGCACCATCTGGATACAACAAGAGGATCGCCAAACTCCTGTTTGCCACATCTCCAGCCCTTCCCCCTCCCTATGAAGCATGTCTTTGAGAGAGTTCACCATCCTGCTTTCTCAGCAGGTGAAAATATCCTCCTTTTTAGCATCCCAGGGAAGACATGGCAACTGCTGAGGTGTAATAGCAGACTTTGAACATCTTCAAGGTTTTTGAACTTGTATTGTCCTCTTGACACCCATGACTTGAATATAGTCTGGAACTGATTAACTTGGCTGCTTCAATCTCTGGAAGAGAATGTTCTTTCTGCAGTTAAATATTTACTTATCATTGCGCATGGACCAGGCATTACAGAAGCCTGAGCAACATTTGCATTTTCTCCCCATAAACTGAAAAAGGAGCATCCTCCATTATTTCAGTGCTGCCACTTCCATCCATCGTGGTAGTCTAGTCATGCCCTGTTCAACCTAGCTATCTTCTTAGCTTCAGCAACTTTCCCTAACAAAGAGATTTGTTAGCGCACACCATGGGGAGCCCACATTGCATATCCAAAATATTCCTTGGTTCCAAAGTACATCCTCAGAGAACAACATTCATCTTGTTTCTGAAAATCGTGTGTCTCTAGCACTTGCAAGCATCTTTGCATGACATTGCTAGAGGAGAGGTTGAGCTCTCCCCTCCCCAGTCTTCCACTGGCAGAAGGACTTTTATAATAGAAATAATTTCTATCTTAGGCAGCACCACTTTGAAGTGGTAGAAATGGGAAAATCTGAAGCATTGGTAGGGGCTTTTAGAAATACTGGGGTATTCCCATCTTCCCTCCTGTTCCTACCTGCTGTAAATGCTGGGGTGTGTACCTCTGACCACTATACCCAACAGGTACGTATCTGCTGCCCAGCATCAGGCTGCTGCATCCCGACCATGGCAGGCCAGAGAGAACTGTTTGCCAGCCCCAGGACTGGATCTGGCCTCCCGGACACCAGGAGGTTAGCACTGCTGGATCTGTGGAGGGAGTGAGGAGAAGCTGGGAGGTGCTTTGGCTCCGCTCAGGGCTGAGTAAACACAGCAGCTTTTGCCAGGGAGTAGGTGCAGTCCCTGACACCACTGGTGATGCAGTGACGTCCCTGTTGGCCTTCCTGGCCGGGGGAGTCTCCTGTTTCCTCTGGCTCGGGCAGAGACTCCTTTTTTTTCTTCCCATCCCCATGGCACCTGACTGTTATCTTATCACTTCAGTCACCAGTGACAGCAACCAAAAAATAATACAACTGTACTCAGTTAATCCATAGGAAAATCCCACATCGGCACACAGAAGGTGGAGACAGTGCTCGCACATTTTCCCCTAAGGGCCTTAGGCAATGGAAATTTTCTCAAGCTCCATTCATTAACAGAATAGATGAACAGTTATGTAAGGTCACATGAGGGAAGTGGTTGGTCTTTGGTCAATGAAAGAGTTAGTCACACATCATTGAGCTGGATGGCCCTGGGAGGGATTGTGGAGCCACCCTTTGTATGTTCAAGGACTGAAGAGGGAGAACTTTAGCTATAATTCCTCACTATGCCCTGAGCTCGGGCACCACCTTTACAGACCTGGCATTGCAGGAGGCATGTTGTGGTGCTAAGCAAAAAAGCAGGGGGTTGAGGTCTGTTGAGATCCTCCACACTTTCCTCTTCCCAGATCACTCAACCCTCCTCCGAAGGAATTAAGCAACCACCTGATGATTTTGGGGTGCCAATGTGCAGTTGTGCATCCCCCCAGCCAGTCTGTTCTGGAAGCACTCAGAGGGTAAGTAAAAAAACATGATACAATTCAGCAGTCACAGGGCAGATAAAATCTGTATTAAGGCTCTCAGGAACCACTAGAACATTACTGGGACATTCAGCTGAGGGAGGATTTTCAAGGATCTCTTCTGAAACTTGTCCATTACCAAAGTGGTTTGGACTTTTTCTCTCCCTCTTTGAACCAAGGATGATGCCATCACACAGAATTTCCTTGTGACTGACTGTAGAAGAGGGCACTGATTGGCATCCACACTTTAGTGCTCAGTTAGACATGATCTGGAATAATATTCTCCCACTTCTCACCGGCTCTCATCCTTGTCCTAGCCAGCCCAGTAGGTAGTCCTCCAGTCCTCTGAATTTGGGTTACCTTGGCCCTTGGCTCTTCTTAGCTTCTACTTTGAGGCTTGCAGATCTGACTTTTAGACAAGGATGTCTTGCAGACAAATCAAACCAGCTTTGTTTGCTCATTTGCTCTAATCCCTGGATGTTGAGTGACAAGCTTCAACCTGAAGTGTACTTTCACCTTGCAGCCAATCTCTTGAAGGTCATTTCAGACCACTGGAGAGGCAGGGTGACAAAGCTTGGCTGGCAGCCTCCACAGGACATGGAGCAGCAGTCACCTGGCACCAGCTATCAGCAGGACTCACGGCCTGATGAGTGCAGAGGGCAGAGGAGGCCTGCAAGGGAAACTCGTGTCGGGCAGGTGGGGAGAATGTGGGTGTCAGGTTGTACCTGAACCATGATCTGATGCCTGAGGGCTAGTAAAAAGTTGTAATGGTGTAAACCAAAGTCCCTCCCACATTTGCTGGTCTGCCCCGAGTGTTGAAGTTGTGAAACCCTACGAAGAGGACACCTTAACCCACCCAGCAGGGGCTGCGGCGTAGATTCGGCCCTCAGTAAAAGCTCAGCTGTCTCCCTGAGCAGGTGGTTTCCAGGAAGAGCCACATTCCTGACTGTGAGGGGCTGAAAGGACCGTGTATGGGATATGCCTTAAAATAGACAGAGATATAGGAACAGAATTCAGGTCCCAGGCAATGTGGACTTGATGGCATCTCAGGCGTTTGTTCAGGAAGGGAAGTGCTGCTAAAACTACAGCTGCCTCAGCCTTGACTGAAAGTGTCTCTGATAACCTTAGGCTTGTTTTCACTTAAGGAAAGCATTCTGGTTGAGATTTTTGGTGTTTTCCAGCCAAATTCCATTCTGCTTTATTGTTTTCTGCTTTTCTAAAAGCCAAGCTGAGTGGGAAATAGATTTCCTCTTTCCCAAAGGTTTCAGATATTGTGGAAAGAGGTCTACCTTATATTTGGAGAAAAGAAAATCTCTAACCTTTCAAAGAATTGATATTTTGCTAGGGCAAAGAAAGCCCTTTTTGAAATATTTTATTTCAGTAATCTTAAAATGGTCTTTTTGGAACCGTTTCACTATATCTAGCCTTCTGGTTTTTAACAACTAAGTATTGTATCTCTGTGGTGACACTTTTTTCTTTAAAAAATGTCTAATGTTGTGATACCTAGAAAAGGGATTCCCTCAGCAGTATTTCAAGCTGATAAGTTCTTTGAAAACATCTTTTCTCCAGAAATTACCTGGTTGTGAGGAACCAGCAATAAATTTGAGAAAAGTTTGGTGAAAAGTTTCCAGCAAATTCCCCTGAAGCATGTATCTTTTCAGTGTAAAGCATTTCCTGGCCATTTGCAAACCAAGCAGTGATGGGTGGAAAGACAGAGCTTCTTGATGGCAGCTGGAAAACAGAGTGAGATGAATTTTGGCTTCCATTCACTCTTGCTACGTAGTGTGGCTTTGCTCCTTGAAATAGTTGCTATGTGTTCTCCACTGAAAAAATTCACCACAGTATCAGTTGTTTTGGTTAAATAGTCTGAGCCTGCAGAGTTCTAAGAGCTGTTGGGACAGCACACTTCAGGTAAGAAGACCTCAGAACTGGTCAGGGCACAACATCAGTGAGCAGGAGGAGAAATGGGTTTTTCCTTATTGCCCACCTGCTGCTTTGCTCTCTCACTGGCACAGCCTGGCTGCCTTGCAGCGTCTGCTGGAAAGCGTGGCACCCAGAGACCATGTGAGTTAATTATTAAACAAAATGGAGTCATTATGCCCTGTGCCACTGCTGTTCCTCACATAAATCTGCTGCACAGTAGAAAAACGATCCTGTGCGATGAGAACAAAGAAACCTTTTCAGGATGAGCACATTTTCCTCTGCTGGAGAGCTGCTCTCACTTCACCTCCCTGGAAGAGTGATGCATTTGGTCTCCATAAAGGTGGGGGGTTTTCGAAAGACAGATGAAAGTGATACAGAGCCTCAGGGCACTGATTTCCATGAATAATCTCCCCAGCTGTTAGCCTAGGTCTAGAGCCATTTCCTTTCAGAAAATACATTTCTACTAGCAACATTTCAGAGTCCGGAAGGAAATATTTAAAAGTTACCTCTGGCATTTCAAGGCTAGCACAATTTCCACCAAGCTTCCCTTGAACTTCTAGATAAAATATTAACTCCTGGACAAAGCACAGAGGCCCTGGCAGGCTGTCAACCAGCAACACAATTAAGGAGACAGTCTCCAGTGAGATAGCATCCAGTACTTTAAAAACCATCCGTGATTAGTTTCACTTGACTGACACCCAGGAAAAAATGAAGACTGACAGGTAAGATCCACAGATGCCAGCCACCCAGAGAAGGAGTCCCCTTAGCTGAAATAGCTGGTCATCTCAGCTCTGCAAGGGGATAGAAGAAAGCTAGTCTGGTTTCTCTGCTGTGAAGCCTTTCTGAAGCCTTTTCTCTTACACAGAGGGGAAAGGGTCTCTCCTCTGTGGCTGCTCAGCCTGGCAGACATGGGGAGGCCCATGAAGGACATGTGCTGTGGTAGAAAGGGTGCATGGGCTGAGACCCCAGCAGACGGGGGTCCACAGGCTGCAGGAGGGCCCTGGCTGAGGGGTAGGAGCTGAGATACTGGCAGGGGGTGGGTCAGGCCATGGGACTCAGGTGTATCTTAGATGTTTGGCTTGTGTCCATAATGTCCAGGTATCATGTGGAGACAGATGCCCAAGTCTCTGACTGTCACCACTCAGCATAGTGGCCCTGTGGAGGCAGAGCACTGCGGCTGGAAGTAAATAGATGGGCAACACTGGCCGTTTCCCTGGGGATTTAATTCCTGAGGATCTGTGCTCCAGGCACTTTTGCAGGCAGCCTCTGCACTTGACACAGGCGTTTTGCTGTCCGTCTTCGCTGGCCAGTGCCAAGCTGAGCTGGTCCTTTGCTGCCCTCTCAAAGAGGGCAAAGGTTTTGGAAGGAATCCCTTCGCTTTGCCACACGCTGTAACAGCAGGGAAACAGAAACAAAGCAAAGCCAAAAAGCAAAGGGACTTGCAGGGCTGGCCATGGCAGCCAGGACTCCTGCCTCCTGGGAGGAAGCCACTGGCTTATAACACTACTTCTCTGAATGTTGTTTAAAGGGACAACACAGAGCACGCACTTGCTCCTGCTGGGCTCAGTCAGTTGTGTTTGTGGTGGTTCTTGATTTTCTTCAAGAGTTTACCTTGGCTCTTTCCCTACTGCTTCACTGGCACCCTGTGAAAGGACTGCAGTGACCCTTGTCCCCTGGATGCAGCAGGAGTGCCTGGAATAGACTGAGGAGTCAAGAAAAGTGCATGCTCCAAGGCTGGCTAGCTGTGTTTGCAGGCCTGCTGATGCCCAGCCACGGCTGGATGTGAGGCATGTGATGAGGGCCTGTCCCACTCCTTGTCATGTATCACACACCATAGCAGGGCTGTGCTGTGGTCACCTCCCTCACCCGTGACCCATGGGCTGCACACACCTGCCCAGCCTGCCCCGTAACCTCTTGGCTGTGATGTTGGGCTTCGTTCCCTGCGTGGTGCTGGGTATCTCTGCATTCCTGACGTATCCCTTTGACGAGGCACCTGCTCACGCCTCCAGAGCCACCCGGCCAAACACTGCCTTTGCTTCAGGGGTGCAGGTGCTGTGTCAGAGGTCTGTAGTAACCTGTGAAGAACGTTCAGCAGGCTGCTAAGGGAAAGGAAGGCTGGGGAGAAAAGGAGACCTGGCACTCCAGGGCTGTGTGGTCCATGTTATCACTGGCTCTCCTTCACTCTGCTCCCCTGTCCCGTCCTCCAGACAGCGTCACAGGGAGGTGGTATGAAGGAGCCCACATCTGCAAAGACTGGGGAAAGCCTGGATGCGAATAAAAGGCACAGCTGAAAGTCTGGCCTCCTTCAGGCTCACTGCACACTTTCATCCCTTCCTGAAGCAAGCAAGGGCACATCCTTCCATGGGAAGTGGGGGCAAAGCCCACCTCCTTGCCTGTGCTCTGAGTTGGCTGGATGTGAAATAGCTCCAGTTCAGGGGAGACATAGGTGCAGAAGACCTGAGACTGATTTGAAACCTGCCTCTTGGTATCTGTAGTCCACCTGCTTTCCACTTTTGTATGTTTACTGATGACATGAGCCATACAGGAACTTTCCTCTCTTTTTTTTCTCTCTCTCTCTGAGCAGCTCAGAGTCCATGTGTCATCAACTGGTTCTGGACAAGAGCTAACTTGCAAAATGTGTTAAATGAATGTTAGTCCTCTATTTCCAAAGTTGGCTGACCCAGAGAACTGCAAGTACACACAGCAAAATCCCCTCTTAGTGCCTTCTCCATTGGGATTTCTTGAGAGCTCACATGGTTGAAGACACGAGAGCAGGCTGGTCGCCCTCAGGACATTCTGAACTAATTCCCAGTGACCCCCTGAGCTGTGCCTCTCCCCTGCCTCCTTGCTTGTTAGAGTCTTGGTCTAACCTTTGCCGAGGAACGGACACCCCTCTGTAACCAGGCATCCTGCTTTGCCTGCCTAGACCTTGCAGCTCAGAGCTTTGTGGACTCTCAGCATCTCCATTACACCACGGCCAATAGACATGCAAGCAGCTTCCCAGAACAGCTCTGTGTAAAATATTCAGCATCCTTGCAGGAGCAGGGTGTCTCCAGTACACGTCACATCACTTAAATTCAGCTTAGCTCTAAGTCAGTGTTTACAGGTGGATTATTTTTAATTAGAAATGCAAGTGAATCTAGTTCATGGACAGGTTCAAGTTATAAAGAAAATACCCAAAGGTCCTGCAGAATTAGGATTACTCTCTGCAGAAAGAAGTTCCTTCAGTGCTCAGGATCTTGGCTAAATCATGAGGCTGACTTGTCTGTGCCCTAAATCAGGACTAAAGTGCTGAGAAAAGTCCTAGAACTTCACCTTTCCTGCCTCTGGTGACAAAGGCGACTGAGGAGATAACAGTGCCCTGGATATGGAATCTGGGAAGCCAGCACCTTCTTTCTCCTGAAAGGGACTGAACAAGCCTTCTTCACTTGCCCTCTGTAAACCTTAGCTTCCTTAGCCATTGTGGTGGGAAAACACATGGAATTAAGTAATTTTTGCCTTCCCTCCTTCCCAAAGAACCTTTATTTATTGTTTCTACTCTACACCTTGATTTCAGGATGTTATCCTGGATTCGGATGTTTAAGCTTTTTCCCATGCCTGCAGCCTCCCTGTAACCATACAAGCCAGAGATTAGGAGATATGTATCACAGCAGGGGATCTGGCACTGTGCGTGTCTTTTTTTCTCTACTTGGAAAGAACAGGGACAAATATTAGTTTGAGATGAAAGAGAATGTCTTCACTTTGTTAGGAACAGGGCACTGATAATGGCTCTGCCTCACATGCTTGGCTAGCCTTGTGCCATACCGTGGGAGGCTGCCAAACTCGAGTTCAGCTGATCCCTTGCTATCTGCAAGGGAAGGCAGAGCCAATGCCCACTCAACGGGACTTTGTCCTCCCGATGGCAGGCAGCTTATGAAACGTCAGCCTTTGCGTGTGCTGGCATGGCAGGAAGGCTCTGGCCCTCACAATAGCAGCGTTCTCCATGGGCTCAGCTGGAAGAGGCTCACACAGAGTTAAACCTGTGCTTAGAGCACTTTTCAGCAAGATCCCATCAGTTACTGGCAGAGCCTGAGGCAACGGCTGCGGGCTGGATGCACTTTCCACAGCATGAGTCTGTGAACGATGGTGTGTGCACGCACACATATGGGTCTGTACTTGCATGCATGTTCTGTGCATGTAGACTAAAACCCACTGACCCTAAGAGCTGTTAATAATCACCCACCACATTTCATACATTCTGTGGATGGGGCACAAGGGAAGGCTGGTCTTGTCTGACCATACCATCCGAACACTGTGCCTTGGGCTGCTGCTATCACAGCACTCTCTGGGTTGCTGCCACAGACCTGTTTGCATGGAGCACCTCTTTGCCAATGCCATTAATTCTTTCCCGTTCAGAGATGCTTTCAAACTGTGAGAAAATACTGATCTGGCTTCGTAGTCCTTTCAAAGGGTGAGTTAACTGTTTCCTTGATGCCTTCATGTTTGGATCTGCTGCTGGCAGGATTGGGTGCATCTTCTGAGCACAGGTTGGCCCTATGGCTATTTACAAGTAAGGGTTAATAAGGAGGTGGGGCTCTGAAGAGTTTAGTCTTGTTCCTTACAAGGTCTGAGTTGGGAGACCCGCCTCTGAGCTTCATTTGCACTAGCTGCTTGCAGAGGGAGCTCTGCCTTCAACGTGATTTGAGAGAGCAGGATAGGGTGCTTGAGAGAGCTCTCTCGGGCTAGTAGGAAAGTAATTCATTGGCGTGACTGTGGTTTCCCAAGCAATCTGCTCTTTTGTTGGAAATCAAACTAGCTGACACAGGCAAGGGGAAATGTTTGTTCAGTTTGAGATCAGAGGCTCTTGTTTTGAAAGCTCGGTTTTATCCTCGGTCCCAACTTCTCTCCATACACCATTAATCACTTGTCTGGGAACAGAGGGTTTGAACCGTCTCCAGAGCTATACAAGCAGATTTGGTGGCTGTCAGTAGTACTCTGTAAATAAGTACCAGCAGGCAACTGTGTAAGTAAACAGCTTCTTTGGGAGCACCAGTGCCTTTCTCCACAGTTTACGTAGTGCAGCGGAAGGGCTCTGTTAGCTTTTGCAGGGACAGCCTAAGCACCACACACCAGGCAGGGACAATCTGCAACTTCCAATTGACAGCTTTACCACCCGCTTTGCTGCAGCTCAGAAGGAGCAGGATTTGTATCGGGAAGCCGGGAAACCAGCTGTGTTGCAGAAACAGCTGTGCCATGACATCATCTCTGTCCCTCGGTGTGTATGTGTTTCAACACAGGCTTTAATTACACAAGTGTGAACTCACCTTGCCTACAGGGCCAGCATTCTTACAAAATGGGTTGTGCCTGCCAGAGGAAAGGCATGGTTTTAGGATGAATGAGTGAGGGACAAATTCTATTTTAATAGAATAGGTAGGCTTCTAGAGAAAGGCATTCTGGTGCAACTGAGAGTAATATATGTCCTGAGACCTTGACAACTCTTTTAAGTATTCCCCCTAGAAAATATTTGTATGACCATTTGCATAGAATATTTCAGAATTTCTTTTGTACATACATGTGTGGTTGAAATGTAGAGAAAAGGAATGTATTTTCCCTTAAAAGTGTTCATTTCCATTAAAAGGCTATTTTTCTTCTAAGTAATACCTGTTGTGTTGGGGTTTTTTTCTAGCTGGACAATATTACCCAGCCCTCAGGGGCCTGATGCTATTGGGCAAGACTCAAATTATTGAACCACCAAGGATATAAATAAATGCTGCTAAATGGCTTAGCTCAATGGCCTTTGCCCTTCCTGGGGGATGGAGCTCATCTTCCATCAATATGATTAGCGGAGGAGATTGTGTATTGATTAATTGTCCAGACTCATTTCTCATTAGCTGGCAGTAGCCTGTTGTGCGTGACCTTTTCCACCAAAGTTAAAGCAGCACATTTTACTCCCTAGTGGTTGGGTGCCCAAATCCTTCAAGCTCTCCAAGATCCACGCTAACAGATTCAATAGCTCTCATCGAGGGTAAACAAGCCCAGGTAAACAACCCACACCCTCCTCCAGAAGGCCTCTGGGGCAGAGCTGAAGCTGCTCGGCGGTGGGGGGAACACCCCGCTACTCCCTTGCCTCTCTGGGAAAAAACTTCCATAACGCACAGAACATAGTGAAAAAGAAGCACAAAAAGCATCCCGGAGTGCAGGTGTGCTCCGAGGTGTGCACACTGCTCACCCGTGGGACCACGCACTGCTGAACGAGCTGAATCACCCCATCTGGGCATTGTCCGTAAAATCGGCGTTTTCCTGCCAGGGCTGGAGTGCAGTCAGCTGGGCGTTGCTGCTTTCCCAGGGAGGAACTCGCAGTCCCACGGGCGAGGGAGTGCTGGTGCAGCTGGACGGGGCCCCAGCGCTTCCAGCACAGCGTGTCCCCAGGTCTCCAGCTTCCAGAGCTGGCACCTCTCACTGCCTATTGTGTGCACGGCGGGGGTTTCAGCACGAGTGTTAACCTGTTCCCGAGCTGCACAACAACACCCGGGCACTGCCGCTGCGCTTGGACGGATATTGCTTTTTCCCAGCTGAGCCTGGCTCTGGGTCAAGTGGGATAAGGAGCTGGAATTCACAAGCTCTATTCCTGTTGCTGCCATGCAGCCTGACCTTGAGCAAGGCCAACAGGAGGCAAGGGGAGATGGTCCCGTGACAACAATGTCCTTTGCTGTGCTCACTCATGTCACTCGCCTTAGACAACGCCATCCCATCTGTCCAACATGGAAACTTCATGGAGGAAACACACATTCTTCGCCTAAGGAATGCTACCCAATGGTGCTGTGCTGAACAGCGCTGTACCCAAGCTGTGGGCAGGACTGTGGACAGATGGGAGGCTCAGAGGTTCAGAGGGGAGCGGGAGGTATGACACTTGGATGACAGTGCTGAAGATATGTCCATCGTTTCTGCCTCCACCTGTGTTGTCTAAGGCAGCATAGCCAGGTTGAGATATCTACAATGGAGGCACACTGACTGAGTTCCCCACCTTCCTGGCAGCTCTCATCCAGTGCCAAGGGACAGGCAACAGAGGTGTCTGGAGCTGGCTTCTGTCAATAACAACAAGCAGGTTATTTAACCTCTGTCACCGTGCTGTACAATGAGAGTAATAGTAGCTGCCTGCCTCTTGGAGAAATGAGATTCTCAATTCAAACTTGAATTTGCTGCCTTGAAGTAAAGGCTGTTGTATGTTCCAGCCTTGTGCTGCTACAGCCTGCTTTGCTGTTTTAAATCAGCAGGCCACTTCAGAGCTGGGATCTGGGTAAATCTAAATTAGTGGTACAGCTTCTGTGCTGCTGAAATCTCAGATCTCTTTTTGGGATTTCAGGTTTTAGTGTAGAGAGGAATGCACTCAGGTCATCTCTACCATACCTTCTGAGCAAACAGAGCAGAGCTTAACAGGAACATGCAAGTTCTTCCCTGCAACTGCTTCATTTGGAGTACAAGAATAAGCTTGTGCAATAGCAACAAGAAGGAGAGAAAAACTGAACCTAGAAGAAAATGAAAAGAAGAGATAGGGATGGCTTGAGGTCAGATGCCAGGGAAGCATGAGTCCATAAACCTGGAAAGAAGAAGAGGCTGCAGGAAGCACTGCAAAGGGCAAGGGGAAGAGACAAAACGAAGCTATAGAGACCAGCAGGAGCATCAGGAAAAATAGGTCCATGTGAGTGGGAACAATTTAAGACAAATCCTGTTACAAAGGGGATCTGAAATTGAAAAAGTGTTTTCAGGAAAAGAGAATAATCCAGTGATTCCTTTCATGTTGAGACATATGAGGTAGCTAGGTTGCCACTGAAATGGAAGAAGGATGACTGCAGATGCTGCTCAAGGCGCTTTACATACCTCAGTGAAACATGTCCTAAGAGAAGAAGGACAAATCCATGGCCCAGACATTACAGATTCTTTGGGAACTCCTGCCAGCAGTGTGTTTTCTCTTTGAAGGCATCCCGAGAAAGAGGACTCTCCTTGGCAGCTTAAGTGTGCATGTGGAAGAACACCACCTGCCGGGAGCGAGACACCCGAAACAGGGTTTAGTCTTAAGACATAAGGAGGAGGGCTTGGGATTTTGTCTGGGCTTTTTGGTTGGGACTTGTGTGGTTTCCATGCTGGCTTTTGATGGTCAGTTGAAGGAAGAGCATAGATATTAAGATTCAATGATGAGTAAAGGAACATATGAGAGCAGGAGTGTAATACTACTTTGAGCAGGAAAGTGATACTCTATCTGAGATTATATAACCAGTGTATGTGGGAAACTAGGTAAAACAATGGAAGTGCCTGAATGCTAAGACAAGGACCTCATGAGCAATATGCAGACTGTGTATGCCAGGACTTTCGGGGGCAGGATGAACAGCTGGCATGGCTGGACCTCTCAAACTGAAAGATTTGTGCTGCTCAGAGGAGCAAAGATCAGTGGAGCATGTGGTAGTGTTGTCTGTGCATGATATTGTTGAGTGTGAAGGCAAAAGCAGGAGCAGAGGTGATAAAACCCATTTTGTTTGGGTTCAAATCACCTTGAGGGAAGACAGCTGTAGTTCTGCTGCTGTTATCCAAGGTTGTGTCTGGATATTGATGATGGTCTCTTATGTTTTTAGAATGATATGCAGAACCAGGGATTGCCATTACTACATGTTTTAACTACTTACATGGAGAAAAAATTGCTACTAACATAGGCTGGGCTTAGGACTTCTAGAATGCACTGCCTGACATTCCTTCACTAAAGAGGCAGCAAACTAACCTCAGCTGCTGTTGTGTTTGACCTGGGCTTGACATCCAGTGAGACATTGCAGAACAATGTGGCAGAAGATAACTTTTAACCTTGACTGTGCACAGGCTGATTCTGTTTCAATTAAATGGAAGAGTAAATATCGTGGGGCCACAGCTAAGATTTTTCAGCGTCCAAACATTAATGGTCAGAGTAGTTGTAAGATTGAAGCGATGAAGCAATTTGAGTTTAAAGTCTTAAGTTATTTGTATGTGGAAGGCATTCAGGCTCACTATGGCAATAATGACCTTACTTTCCCAAACAAAGGGCAGGTGGAGACCATATAGAAAATGTGGCTCACTGGTGAAAAAAATTCCTCAGTGAAAAATGGGAGTGGTTGGCAAAGAAATCTACAATGCAGAGGTCACAAAGTTTAGAGAAAAAGACACGTCAGTCAGCAGAAATCCAGGTGAGATATACCTGGCAGAGCTGCTGAATGAAGTTCTTTGTAAGAGTAAAAAGAACAGGCAAGGCATCAAACCTCTGCACAGGGCAGCTAAGATCAAGGCACGCTTCACAAAACAGAAGTTTTGCCTCATTTTGCTGGAAGGATGGTGCAGAAAAAGGGGATTACAAGTTGATGGTTAAAAGTGTCTGGAAACACAAACAATCTCTTCGGAGATCAAGGCAAAATTCACAAGGTTTGTTCAGATCAGAAGGTTCCTGGAGACAGATCAAGTGGTGAATCCTGTAGCACTGATACACAATCAGCCTGTGTAGATGGAGGTTGGATGGGGACCAGACAGCTGCCTAGAATAAACATTTTTACCTAAATTTAATTAGGGAACAAAAAAAAGGGCGGTAGTTACTTACAGACCCAAGAGCTTAGAATAGCTTTTTTTTAATCCTAGAACAAAATAGGAATAATTAAAGATATGGAAGTGCACAGACAATGAGACAAAATTCAGTGTGACTGTATGAAAGGCAGAGTATTTTTTATTATTTTTATGTTTGGGTGGGAGAATAAATACTTTTTACAACACTGGTTATATGGTCTATGAAAGATATCTGGGTTTCACAGAGGGTGGTTGGGAAGTTGTGAAAGCAGGGCAGTGCAGGGATACACACTTGAACTGAAGAGAGTAACAAATTGCTTAATGAACAGATCCTGAAACATAAAGTTGTAGGCAATTGCTAATGAAATTCCTTAGGGACTGGTTTTGGCACCAGCTAATTTCATATCTTCACTGATGACCTTGGAGGAAAAATGTAAATGTTAGCTGAAGAGACAAAACAAAGAAGCATCGCGGATATGGAGAAAGGGAAAAATATCTTCCAAAAGAGTTGGAAAAGGAGAGAGAAAATTCTAATAAGTGGTAAGAATGGCACCAGAGTGATCCGGACAAAAAGAGAGGTGATGGTAGAAGTCTAGACGGTCTTAGCTTTTTTTAGCCAAGCAAAAGGAATGTTAAGAGGGCATATGATTGCTGCCTATTAATACATCAGATGGGTAAATCCCAATGAAAGGGAACTGCTATTTCAGCTAAAAGGCTGAAGAGTACTGGCATGAGAACATATATGCATCACCTGCTTAAAATAGAGGCTAGATACTAAGAGGTCATTTGAACCACAATAACAAAGAGGCTTCCTTCTAGCCACATGTAAACTGTTTTCAGATGTACGCCATAAAAAACAGCTCTGGAGACGAGCTCTCTCTCTCTCTCAAATAATCTCAAACAAGCTTAAGCCCTTCCCCCTTCTCTGTTGTGGGAAATGTTAGCTAAGCCAAGATGTAGGCAACTCGTAATTCCGGCTGCAGGTCAATGCCCCCCTCCTCTCCAAACGTCATGGATTCAAGGTCATGGTTTTTTGCCCAGCTTCACATGAGCCAAGAAGTACAGTCCCTGGTCTCATTGCTCCCGGGATTTGAATGCATAGGTGGCTCCTGTTAGCATAAAGAAGCTTCTGTGCTGACTTTCCCAGGAATGTGCATATTTGGCACAGCTTTCACCACTGTGCACTCCCTGATGCAGGTGGGGATGTTACCACAGCTCCTCACAGGGCTCCGGACAGTGCTGCACAGGGTGGAGGAAATAAACACGTGTGGATTAAGCAGGATGTCTTGCACCCCTGAACATCTTTTATCTTCCCTTTTCATTTTTCTCCTGAACTTACACTACGTATATATGGAGTCACCTGGCTCATCCCTACTGTCAGAAAACAACACTCCAGGATCCAAACCCCACAGGAGAGACTAAGCTGTGTTTCTGGGCTGCCTGTAGAGGCCTCACGACTGAGTGGTGTTGCCTGGCATCAGACACAGGCCTAAGGGCAAAAATGAGCTCCAAGGAAGCATAAGGATAGAGGAGAACATTGGTCACAAACTCCTTTTTGTGGCTGATGTGGTCAACTCCACTGGTTCAGCTTCCACTCAGAAATGTTCTTCTTTTTTTCAAGGAAGGCCACTCCTTGTAGTAGGACTAGCTTATACAAATGCGACCTGGAGACACAGCTTCCAAAGAAAGTATTGGGATCACTTGACTGCAGGCATCTCCCAACGACCTGTCTGCAGACATGCTGGCCAGCATGTGGTGCTCCTGCTGAGGTCTTTTCTTGTACCAAAACTACAGCTGAAGCAGTGGCTCCTATGCTGACTCTTCCATACACTGCTGCTTGATGCTCTCAGAGGTTGAAAATTATTTCCCTTTTTTCTGAAAGGGAGACACCGAAACAGCAGCTTCTAAAGTAATGTACTATACTGCTTTTTCCACGTTCCCTTAGGGGAAATGACACTTAGGATTTCTTGTAGAGCACTAGACGATGTCTGCCTGTGTCATTATCTCCATGTACTGTTCAGCTTGTCCATGCAACATCACAGAATCATTTTGCAAGTGGATGTCTGTGTGTCTGCCTCCAAATGTGTCTTTTTGTATGTCAGGACCTGCATGCATCAGGGCATGGGTCTTACTTTGTATCTCTGTATGTCTCTGTGCAGGTTCAACCCTCTGTACCAAGAACATGAGAAAGGTAATGAGAGTGAAATCCTTATGCTGACAAGTAAAAGAGCACTAGATATGTGACTGGAATAATCCTACCACTCTAATAGCTCAGACTAGAACTGTGCAGAGTGTACAGACTGGGAATATTGGGATCACATCAAATGGTCTTGCAAGTGCAAGATCGCATCTCGGGTCTTCAGATATTGTGCCACTGTGCATGCTCTCCATTTGCAACAGGCAGATGCTGGGAGGGGAGACCTTCACAGCCTGGCAGTGGGGTGGCAGGGAGCATACCAATCAGAGGGTGGCAGAATGTGGGAAGTGTGTTTTCCAGCTGAGTTCCCTGTCTGGGAGAGCTCTGTCACCCAGTACGATGCCTTGCATCCCTCCTTCTGCCAGATGTTGAGCACAGCCACTTGCCAAAAATCACTGGCTGAGAGGCTACTTCTTCTAGAAGAAGTATGCATCACAGGCTGGGATTACACCAGCAGCCAGAACTTGCCCCTTTTCAGGCACTGGCCAAACCTTTTAAAGTCTCTTCTTCCATGTGGAGGGAGAAGGAGGTCACCCTGATGAACTCCAGCTAAGACTCACCAACACCAGCTCCCTTTCCACAGCACTCACCTGCCAAGAAAGATGGTGGAGCAGAGTGCCCGAGGGACAAGTTTAAGAGCACTGAGGGTAACCAGAGAGGTGAGCAAGAAAGCGACAGGAGCACTGTGCGTGTTCCTGGTATCCTGTGGACCTGCTGGCTCAGGGCTTGTGGCCATGCTTAGTACCAGCAGACTCTCGGGAACGTGCAGCTCCACCAAGTCATAAGGAAGTGAGCCTTTGCCTGCACCCTCCATGGAGGGCTCCGGTGCACAAGGGGGACACCTCCCAGTGGGCAGGGGTGACCGAGGTCCTGATGGGAGCTGGCCAAGGTTTGTCAGCCATAGCTGATAGAGTCTTAAAACACGCACTGTTCCAACGCGCCTATGAACAACTTGCGAGAGGCGAAGAAAAGAAGGGAGCCCTTTGTCACCATGCTGGGAACAAAGGCTGGTCTGTGAGCCCCAGAGTAATACTCACCCAACCAGCATCAGCTGCCGCTGTTTCTTCCGTCGCACTGACAATGCACAGTTGCAGGGTTTCTTTCCCTGTGAGGAGAATGGGATTTAGTGATACCATAAGTTAGTCAAACAGCAGCCAAGATACCAATTCAAGTCCCGTTCAATGGATGCAACGTTTGCTTTGTGCTGTTTTTCTCCCACTTCCTGTATTTTGCACTAAGCCTCATTTCCTCTCCCTTTCTCTCTGTAGCACAAGCACCACAAACTCGCACACACACTTTCACTCCTCTCTCTTCTATTTATCTCCTATTTTGGAGGAAGCAGCTGTGTATTTATATCGCTAGGGAGATCAAATGTTTTTGCCAACACAGCCCTCAGAAAAGCAAACAATGTTGACCACCGAAACCACCACTGGTGTGCATCAGCGGTGTCATGTCCATCCAAATGAGTGGGACAGTGCACCTTGCTCTTTCAGGCTGCCTTTGCCAGGATCTTGGGTAGACACTGGATCAGGGTCTTCTAGAATGTTTCGTCTGGGGCTGGGAGAGAGGCCACAGCCAGTCCCTGCTGGGGGCTGGTCTTGGCAGGGAACACAAGCAAGGAAGCAAGGCTGTGAGGCGACGCGTGGTTGCTGGCTGATGACCTTGTGTTGCCATTAGATAACCCCTGGAGCAAGAGCCAGCTAGGAGCTCCGTGTGCAGCATCTAGCTGAGGTGAGCTGTGCCCTCGCCACCCATGCACCCTGGGCAAAAGGGTGCCTTCCCCCGTCTGCTGAAAAAGGCAGTCCTGACCCTGTGGCTCCCACTCACGGGGCCCCAGGCAGCTGGTGGAGGGAGGGAGAGGGGACAGGTCACAGGGTCATCGGACTGCCGGTGTCCTTGTGGCACCTGTAGCAGTGCATGCTTGGTGCACAGAAGCAGATGCTGAGCTACAGCTCCCCTTTTCTCTTGAGCTGTGCTCCAGGTGTAAAGAGCACTGTGAAGTTTCCTCTCCATCACAGATATGCTTACTGTCTGCATGGTCCAGAGGAAGGCACGCTGTCTGCCTAGATTTTGTCTGTCTGCAAACCATTTGTTTAACTGCTTCCCATTGGTGCATATTCCTGTAAAATCAGGGCAGGTCTGGCTGACTCTCTGAAGTGCTAGAGATTGGCCATAGATAGAGACCAGCTGGGATGTGGACAGTTTGAGCTGGGAAACCTCTCAAGGATCTCTCTTGTTCGTGAATTCAAGGGTAAACCAGTGTCCATACTGAAGCCAGGAAAAAAAATCTTTGTTCTGCTCAGGTAGGGAAAAACTGTGGGAATTTGGTTGCCCAGGATTTCATCTGGCAGATATAGTCGTGCTATTCCAAGGAGCTGGGAACTGGCACTCCTGTGCTTACAGGCTTTTGTTTGGAAAAGTTCCCATCATTTTTAGGTGCTGGGAAGTATTTCTTGGGACAGAGAAGGAGCAGAGTTTGCATGTAATAAACAGAAAGGCACCTCCTTACTGACCACAGGCAGGCCTCTGTCCTGCAAATTAGTAACTGAATTAGTGAGTAATCTCTGATGGTCACACAGTGTCAGACATACCAAGAAAACATCAGAGCAGAAGGTTGGAGGTCTTAAAGCTCCAGAGGAGCTCTGGGACTATGGGAAGCAGCAGAGGAAGGTCAAAGACTGTTTCACTCAGTGCCTGCACAAAGTGTGAGCAAATAAAAAGACCTTGAGAAATAGTCCTATTTCTTATGCTGGCTGGCTCTGATGTGCTTGATAGGTTTGGTAGTTTTAGGGGAGGAGAAAGGAAAAGAGGAGCATAGCCAGCTCCCTTAGAGGAGACCAGCCCATGGCTGGAACTGAAAACAAGGGCTACTGGAGAGCCAGAACTAACCCTGGCTGTGCCAAGCAACACAGAACATCTCCCCCCAAAACATGGCTATGGCTGGGTGAATAGTGTCCTGAAACTGTTTGCAGAGCTGGGAATCCAGAGCACTGGAAGAAAGGGAGCTGGGACGTGCAGAGCAGGGTGTGTGGGCAAAGGATGATTGCACACAGACCTGTGGGCCCTGCACAAGCCACACAAGCCACGAGAATCTGAACACGGCTGGATACAGCTGATGCCGTAGTATGACAGTGCATGAGACTGGCTCCAGTTCAGTGAGGCTGTAGTAGCGCAAAAAGCACGGAAGAGATTCAATCTGATGGCTGCTGATGCCTATCACTGCCAGTAAAATGGAGGAATGGACAAAACGGGAAATTATCCTGCTTATTCTAAAAAAGACCCTGAAAAGGGCCTAAACTGGCTCCGAAACTTGCCACGCAGCTCATCTCCCAGAAGCCCTGCTATCACAGTGTTAAGAAGCTCTCCAGAGCAGAGCAACTATGATGTGACAGTGTAATGTCAGGTGTGTAAATCCAGACACGGATTACAGAGATGTATGTATGTCTGTATAAATGTGTATGTTTGCATACATATGTGTGGCACACAGAAAGCTCTTGCAAAGAGCCCGAGGCCCTGAACTGCCACAGGATCACTGACAGCCCCAGAGGGATGTGCTCTGTGCCCTGGCAGTGAGGCCACTGCAAAAGGGGAGCCCCTGGGTGCATAGCCAAGGGCAGAGCAGACCAGGGTAAATTGAAGCCAAAATTAACATGCTCCTTGTTGCTTAATCTGTAAGGACTCATCCCAGGGAGCTCTGAGAAAGTCTCGAGCTGTAGTATGCACGTGTGGAGGGCAGAGCAGTACCTTGCTTGAGTTAACAACACCATTACATGTTAACCTAGGCAAGGGTGTGCTTTTGTCACTGTTATCACCAGGGTGTGAGTGCTTAATGGAAAGCTTCCTTATCATGGGGTGCAGAATCTAAAGGGAAGTAATTGGATTGCATCCTCGGCTCCCCTGGCTTTGGCACACATAACTGAGCTCCTCAAATATTGCTTTAGCAGAGAGCTGGACACAGAGCAGAACAAGGAGGGTGTCTCTCTTGCACAGCGCGGTGACACTAAGCCCAGTTTCACGAAGTTCAGCATAAAGGAAGAATAGCAGCAAAAGCATCCTTGAGACTCGGCCAAATTCCGCCTGAGAGGGAACTTCAGGTGCCACTTCTGCTGGGAGGTCAGGCCAGCGTGCTCAAGGTCAGATTCCTGTCAGAGGCAGCTCTGTTGGCTGCAAGATGATCTCCAAGTTGAGCCTGAAATGGTGGTGGGCAGCTGATGCACCTCCACCTCATCCAGCACTGCCGAGACTGTGGAAATTTTTCTCATGGAAACTATCAAGCTGGGAGCATCCTTGAGCATAGAGATAGCTTTCCTCGGTAGAGAGGGTGGATGAAGGCATTCTCTTCCTGCGGAACGTTGGAGAGTTAGGAGCAAAACATGGCCTCTCCTGTTGCCATGCTGGTCCCCGATGGCACCCTTACTCCGACCGTGCCCTCCTGCCCCAGCTCTGAGTCTGCGTGCTGGCCGTACTGTCCCTGCAATTTAAGGTTTGACCAGCAGGGAACCACCGAAGAGCGTGTTCAAGATAAAGACAAGCCTGTGTTGTTTGCAGAAGAGGAGGTCAGACTGGATCCAAAGAGTGCAGGAAAGATCTGGTCTGAAGTTCATCACCTTCATGTAACTCAGGGTGGGTCAAAGCCTTGAATGTGCAAGGCAAGAAAGAGATTAAGTGAGGAAGAGTGGGAAAGGTAAAGCCACAAATATTTGAAGGCCAGGAAGGGAACATTCTGCTCAGCTGCCTGGACAGAGGTTTATGATTATTTCCTATGTGGCTCAGTCGTGTTATCCACTGTGAAAAATCACTGGCCGTGGAGATATCTGATAAGAACTGAGCTGGCATCAGTTGGGAGAACAAAATGTCAAGAATGCATCGCACGGCACCCCCACTTTTACCAGCAGGCAGGACATCGGTCTGGGAACAGTGTGTTGCTCAGCCTTATCTCTAACTGCCCTGCTTGCCTAGCTTCTTTACTGCCTCATAATGAGTGGAAATATGATGTTTTGAGATTTGATCTTCTTCTAAGAACCCCTTCTCCTCCTGCCTCTCACCCCCTGACCTGTGTTCCCTAATGCATGGCCTTGGCTGGTGATAGGAGGTCTGGGGAGCTGGGAATGATGTGAGTGCAGAGGAATACCTCTAATTCAGCTAGCTCTGGACTCCTGTGCCGAGGGTGACATACTTTTCCCCACAGAGCAGAAAAAAATTGCCATTGATGTCAAAATCTATTTGCTCCAAGTGCTTTACAGTGAAGCAAAGCAAAAATCCCCTTCCTCATTTATTTTGGTGAGAAAGGGGATATGAGCTGTGGGTTGCTACAGCCTACACCAGAACTGTCCAGGGTACACTGGAGATGTCAGGGACAGGCACCAGGAAGAGGAACAACTTCAAGGGGAACCAATGGACTGAGGTGGGACGCACCATACAGGAGCTCAAGGGCTTTTCTTCTCCTGCCCATGCCACAACCCCTTCCATCAAACCTACCCCTCACCCCTGTGGGACTGGAGAGCTGTGCCACCACCACACTCAGTGGGTGCCAAAGCTCATCCCACACACGTGTGAAGAGCTGTTTGTCTAACAGTAACACACACATGGCATCTGAAGACACTTTTATTCCTCAGTAAGGTGTGACAGGTCTTGTTAGGGTGGAATCACAGATGTTAGCCTGAAACTCAGAGGGACTGACCTCCCTTTCCCTGCTCGAGGCTTGATAGGCATGAAGCTGTGAAAGAAAAGGATCTTCTTTATTCTTTCCTTCCTCAAGCTTGACTGTAGCAGGGTTTCTTTCTCAAGACTGGCTTGAGAGGCTTTGCTTCCCCCACCCCTTGTGAACCATCACATACTTATGGCCCAACAAGGCATGTCCTAAACTGCTGCTCAGATCTGCTGGCAATTCAGTTAATTTCTGTGAAGCCCTGGGTGGAGTACATGTCTCTCCTTATGTTGCTGGGCATACAATGCAAGCCCTGTCCCTGGGGACTGCTGCACCCTTCTCAGACTGCTGCTGGAGGGTATCCAGAGCCAGATCTCCCTTAGGGCACAGCTGGGATGCTGAGCTGCTGGGGCTCAAGCCTCAGTGACACCCTGGGAGCAACAGCATTGCTGAGCTCTCCCTAGACAGCAGGACAAGCCTATTCAAGCCTGAAAGGTGGTCAGGCAAAAGAGTATTTATGTAGCTGTATTTATACAGCTGTAGCTGTAAGACATCTGTGGGCATATATTTAAACAGTTAGATCTTGCCTGAGTGTTCAGGTGTTAATATTCCACTGATATGAGCAAAGACAGGACAATCCTTAAGGACAACAAGATCAGAAAAGTCCTGACATGGTTGTTACTTACCACATGTGTGTGTTCTGGGGAGGGGGTTCATGGATGTTGGCTGAGAATCCAGCAACCACACGCATGCATCACTGAGTGGAGAGTTTCATGTGGGGGTAACTCAAGGATAAGGCACAGAGAGGAGGAAGAGGTTCTGGGTGCTTCTTCCAAATTTGGTAGTAATTTGGGGATTTCACACGTGGCATGAAAGGGACCCTGCTGACACCAGGGCAAGTTCCTTGATTCCAGTAATGATGCGTGGGGGTTTAAAGAGGTGGATGAGTCCAGGCAGCTGATTACAAAAACACACTGAAATCCAGAATGAAAAAGAGGAAGGCTCGGGCAAACTGTAGCAATCTGACTGCTTCCAGAGGAGGTAGTGAGGACTCTGCCCTGACTGCTCTGTCTGTGACCAAAATAGACCTTCCCCAGCAGATCCTGAGGGTGGTCATCTCAGTATTAGGTTTTCTTTCCTATCATACCGCCATTATTTCCAGGTGATCACACTGTTCCCAGTAGCTTGCGCTGACTGCCAGCAGTGCAGCTGAGCTGTTCCTGACCCCTGACCCACAGTAATTAGAAGGCTTTGCTGGAAACCTTCAAATGGCATCTGTTGCTTTGGGAGTGATTCGTCCAAGATGGTCAATTTTCACTGTGGAGGAGAAAGAAGGTCACTCGGAAATGTTCGCTCCAAGGAAAAACTCCCTTCATTTCTATTTTAATCTCCCTGGGGATTAATTGCCTCCTAAAAAAACCCTGGAAGAGCAGAGAAGTAAGAGCATGCAGGCAAACACGTGTGATAA
This sequence comes from Rhagologus leucostigma, assembly GCA_013397725.1. Classification (NCBI taxonomy): domain Eukaryota; kingdom Metazoa; phylum Chordata; class Aves; order Passeriformes; genus Rhagologus; species Rhagologus leucostigma. The sequence continues at coordinate 1,644,565 of VZTD01001485.1, read as the reverse complement.
GGATAGGCTGGGGACAACCACGCTTCAGACTGGCTGTTGCACAGGTTTGCTTTTAGAAAGTATTTTGTAAAAGGAAAAAAAACATTAAAAAGGAGCAGAAAAAAGTCCCTGGATGATTGGCTGTAGATACAACTGAAAACAGCAGCAGAAAATACCCTAACTGGAAAGCAAAGCCCCAGCTGTCTGCTGAGCGCTCCCTTTCCCTTCTCCTCTGCCTGTGGGCCCAGCTTTGTCTGCTGGGGCAGCACGGAGCTGTGGGAAGACTATTCTCAGGCATTACAGGTTGTAGCTTGACTGTGGTAAACCTCACAGTAGGGCTCCTGCCATCAGATCAAACACACCCCAGCCATGCCATACACAGGGCAGATAAGTATAAACTTGTCGGTTCAAAATACTTTGTGAGTTTTTGAGACGATAGTTCTTGCATAGCCAAGCTTCATTCCTGTGCTGCTCAGTTTTTTCTCTGGATCAGGTGCTGCTCATTCTCCCAAACATGGGACGAAGCCGTCAAGAGCACCACACAATGCTCATTCAACAGAAAGGAGCCCTGTCACCATGCCTCAGCCAGAGCAGATTTATAGGGATGGGTAATGCAGGAGGGCATTGGTTGGATGAAAACAATCGGATTGTCACCACGGAATACCTGTCACCAAAGATGTGTGTGGATAGAGTGGCAGGTGTTGTATGAATGAAGGTTTTCTGCAGGTAGTGTGGAAACCAAGTCACCAAGGGGCGTCACAACTGAGCTGGGCCAGTTTGTCTGGGCAAGGGTCACCACCAGAACTCCTTTGGCCAGCGCTGCTGAGGAGTTGTGGGGAGCTGCATCCTCCACAACAGTGCTCCTGTTGACTTCTTGGCTGTCCCCCGATCAGTCCCCAGCTCTGTTTCGTTGTGAACCAACACTCATATCCTATGTCCGGCAGGTATGAAGACCAAAGTAAATAAGCCTCAATAGAAACCACACTTGTTAGGGACAGAACGCGTGTTAGATTTCATAATTCACCTTGGGACTCGTTTGCTGAAGGCTGCTCTGAGCCCATTAGCACTGATGCCTATTTTTAGCCCCGATTCCTGTCAGCTGTGGGTCCCAGTCCATGAATGTGACACACTGTCAAGAATCCCTTTTTTTTTACCCTTTAACATTTAAAAATTAGCTGTGGGGTTCTCTTCTGCTGGCTGTTCAATGTCCTCTGCCATGGTAAAGGGAAAAGCTGAGCTGCTCTGCCTGTGGAGAGGTTTCCCATTCCTCATGGCTGATGGTTTTCTAACCCTCCCTGACTTTCTGGCTTATTTCAGCGCATCAGGGATTCAGTTAAGTAAGCACATAGGACATGGGGGTGCTGGCTAGACAAACCTCTGGGAGGTGACACCAACCTTCCCAGGCATGCTTAGGAAGCACAGCTGTTTTCCAGCTATAGTTGGAAAGTTCTGGTGGCATTTCACTGGAGAGTTTTTCAGTATCTCCTTCCTGATCAGATCTCCGCTCCGGGCTGTTTGAACTGGCTGTTTGCCGGACAGCAGCATAAGCCTCCCAGAGGCAGAGGGAAAGTTTTGTGTACCGTGCAGGAAAACGTGGGGCCTCCTAAAGTGAAAGGATGCACATGAATGCAAGATCCTAGGGCTGCTGTTATCAGAGGTGGGCAGAGCTTTCCAGCCTTCTGAAGAGTCAGAGGGCTTAGAGGTTCCCGCAAGTGAAGATGTTACTGTGCTTGGAAAGCCAGATGAAAGAAGCAGGGAGGTAGATGATCTCACGGGAGCAAAGATGAGTGTGATGAGAGGGATTTCTATCCTTCTATATAGGGAGTAAAAATTTCCATAGATGCAGACCTTTTGTCATACTTTTCATCAGCAATGCCCAGGAGCCCAGAGGCCCTTGAGAAAAGAGGAGGGCTGCAGAGGCTGGAGGAGAGGAGAGGTAGAGGAACACAGCAACATCTGAAGCAAGTGCAGGCAGGATATGAGCAAGCCTGCAGCAAGCTGTGGGAGAGCACAGAAGGGGCTCCAAGCATTGGTACAATTTAGGAGCTGATGGAGTAAGAAGCTGTGAGTAAGCTATGGAAGGTCCCTGGGATGTATGTTCAAAGCCAGACTCCTGGGAAGCCAATCCACAGAGCTTTACTGAATATAGTTGTTTATACATTTTCACCTAATTGGGGTTAATCTGCTCTCTGCTTTGGCTAATCAGCTGGTTCAGAGGCCTGCTAGGTTGGAGGGGGATGTTTTGCCCTCCTCCTGTTTTCAAGGCCATGGAGTCAGGGGCAAGCAAGCACTGTGGATGGGCTCAGAGCTGCCTGCTGTCAAGTCTAGCAGAAAAGTGCTTTATCCCTTGAGGAATGGTGCTGGGGAGCAGGTCCCCAGGAGGTACTAGTGCCTTTCTTCTTGCTAATTGGCAGATCTTGTGAAAATGAAGGATTACTGGGGAAAAAACCACCTTTGCAAGAGCCTAGCACTGAGCGAGGTAGTTGGTCTGTAGAGGTCTGCTGAGGCTCCCACATCCTGATGGCTACCATTCCCACCTGGCCCTGTGCCCTCCCCTCATCCTTCTGCCTCAGGCCCCCACCTCCAGCAAAGAATATGCCTGAGTCTGGCACAGATGTCTGGTGTCCATCCACTCAGGCACTGATGCTATTTCAGGTTCCTTTGCTGGGTCACGGGCATCTCATGCAAGATCTTCCATGACACTTCAGGCTAAAGGAGATGGTGTTGCCATCATACGCACATCCTGCCCTTTGAGGGTGAGAAAAAAGTCAGGGTGAGCTCAGCCATGTGACAAAAGCTCACTGTGCTAAAGGGAAGCTGCTGTAAATGCTGTCCCTAATCACTGCTATTACTTAGCTTGGGAATACTGACCAGCATCTGGGGCAAATATAAAACATCCTCCATCGCCTTCTCTACCACGCTGGTCCTGGCTACCTGCTCCCTTCCCCAGGCATTGCAGCCCCATTCAACCCTCAGTCACAGCTCCCTCAGTCCCTTACCTGGGCAAGGATGCCACAGCCACAGGGAGGTGAAGCTTTCCTTTAACATCAGTCACCGCTTGTCCGGACTCGGCTTCACAGTAGTTTTCTTTTGGAAGATGGCATCTAAACTGGCGAGTCACAGCATGAAGTGCAAGAAATGCTCCTGGACTGGTGTGAGATGTCCAGGTGAGGTCTAACTCCTGAGCAGCAACTGTAGCCAAAAAGCATTCCTGCAAGATGCAGCTGGACCTGGCTGCAAAGGAGTCTCAGCTACAGCACAAGGACAGCCCAGCAAGGAGCCCTGGGAGCCCACAGGGCAGGGGTTCAGCTCTGGCCTCGATGTTCCGAGCAGGCAGCTGGACCTTCAGGGGTCCCTTCTCACCTACACCTTTTAGTCTTAGTGAGAAGCCTCCTGCTAAGGCTGTTTAAAGCTGAAATGTCAGGGAGAAGAAAGAGTAACAGGACCTTTTTTTTTTTTCCCTGCATCAGACAACCAACACTGATTTTGCAACTTCATTGCAGTGGATCTCAGGCACTGACCAAAATGTTTAAGGAAGTGTAACGCCCCAGTCAAGGAAGTGTCACGCCTGGGTGGGCTGAGTGTCATTTCTGCATCACTTCTCAGTCATCATCAGACCCCGTAACATTCATCCCACTTTTTTTCTTCCTCCCTTCGTGCAACTCATGATCTCCCCTTGCCAACTGGGATCACCTCACGCCCAGTTGCATCAATTCAACTGTTAGCATGGGCAGACTCCAACAATTGGAAGACTTTATTATTATTTTTAATCATCTCCAACTGGGGGGTGCACAGTAGAGTGTCCAAGAAAAACTGAAACAGTTGCCACCCTCAACCTCTCATTTTTTCCCTCCCTAGTCCTCTCTTGAGTTTATATTGTTCGGTCAGTACATGAGGTAAGCGACCCAGCTTTAAAACACCACCTTAAAAAACCAAAAAGTTATGAGGAAGGAGGGATGACAACATGGAGTTTTAATTGCAGAGCCTTTCAGTGCTGTGCCCTTTGCAGAGGTAGACACATACCTAAGAGGGGCACAGAGCAGTGGTTCAGGAACAGGGCTTGAAACATCTCCAGCTAGCTTTAGCATAACAGCACTAGGAGCAATGAATAGTTAGGACTTCATGGTGGACTGCCCACATGCAAAAGGCCAGCTCTCTCACAGAGTTCTCACAGAAGTGAGCCATACAGGCATTAACAGTAAATCAAAGCATACAGAAAAAGGTTAGATACTCAGAGGGAAGCAGCGTGACTCACTTCAGCTCACAGAGACAGCTTGGACCCCGGACAACAGCAACAGCCTCCTCAACAGTGGAGGATGCAGAATCCACAATCAGCCCCTGCCCTCATTCCACAGGAGGCACGGGCCAGTATCAGGATGGGGCAAGCGCCATGCACAGAGGACACTAGGAAACACGATCCCTTGCTTGGCTAAGCAAGCAGGAAAATCAGTGTCAATTTTGAGAACAAGGCTGCTTGGATCCAAGTGCCATTCAGTGGAAGCCTTTTCTCATTCTGAACCCAGCAAACAGCCCCTTAAGGCAGGCCAGGTCTTCTCTCCACTCAATGCTACATTTGCACAAAGAAGCCAAGATGCACAGTCAGAGGCCAGGAAGCTTCCTGAGCTTTAGGCTGTGAGATTCAAGTGCTGGCCAACAGTTTGCCACATCAAGCACTGAGCTAGAGTAAGGTGCACCGGGGCTAAAACACATGCTCTTGTCTGTGGGTCAAGCTGCTCTGCTTCCCTATTACAAAAACAGGAAGCCAGGGACTAACCCTTGCACTCACCACCACACCCTAAGCCGGGGTGGGGAGGCTTTCCTGAACCAGTTTTTGCCTTGAGAAAAACATCCACCTAAGACCATGTGGGGGCATCCTCTTATAATCCATCTTTATTTGTAAAAATCCACATATAAAATCTTCAGTTTCCTTTTACAAAAACATAAAGGCACATAAAACTACTCAAACTCTCATCCCCCTGGACTGATGGTCGGACACTCCCCCCACCCCAACCTCCCGCTTGCTTTCTCCTCCAGTCCATGTTTCTTCATGTTTCCTTTAGTTTCAGCTCACTCCTGCCCAGGCACAGTTCTGCTCTTGCAAAGATGAAGTATGCACACAGGGGAGATGGTGGAGAGGTGGCATGGACTGTGCGTGGAATGTTTTACAGGTACTTTTTAGTAGTAGGTTTCTTTTTCCACCCAGCCTAAAGGAAAAAGAGGGAGAAAGCAGAGTTAGTCTCAAGACAGACCAAGTACAAGGTCATGGGAGTTCCTTTTAGGTTCTTGAAAACTTGCACTGTAGCACCTGAGCTAGTAAGTGACCTGATACAATGGGAAAATTGATGTTCTGCAGCTTTAGGACCTCTTCCAGCTTTCTAGAACTATCCAAGCATTAATCAGTCTTTTCCATCTACTTCAGTGCATCTGTACTTTTATATAGTGGGATAGAGAATGCAGGGGGCTCAAGAAGTCCTTAATTTGAACTAACTGCACACTTAATGTTGAGGAAGGGGAAAACACAGCAAAATACACCCCCGAATAGTGCTTGGGGGTCCCCAAGCTTTGTTGGGGCTTCTGGAGAACTCAGCAGCATGAAGAGGTGGGGAAGAAAACACACAGATGAGCAGCAGATTCTTACCACCAGGGTTGCGTCTGATAATGAGCTTTCTGACTTCATCATACACGAATATCAGGAGAGAGTACGGGAAAGCACAGAACCACCAGGTCGGCCTGTTTGGGAGAGGAGACAGTGAGAACACAGGCTGTGGAGAAGCTCTTTGCCTGGAGCAGCTCTGACTTGATGGCACACTCAAGTGCAAGAAGGCTGGCATGAGCCAGCTTGCCAGTGGCTGGGGTTCAGTCAAGAATTACTACCGGGTTTTCTGCTGCAATAGATTAATCCACTTTTGGATAGTAATTCCAACACAAGGTGTGTCATAGCACCTTTGCTCATCTCTGTACCAGCACCTCCCCACCTACCAATCAAGAAATATTTCCTCTAAGTACACATAACCTTTGTGCCCAGAGCCTTCCTTGCTGGAACTGTATTGTTTCCCTCATGATTTACACGTGCTAACATCCAGCTGCTGCAGGCACTGGGCAGAGGCCAGCTTTCTTATTAGGAAATGCTCACACTTCAGCACCCAACTCCAGGCAATGCTTTGAATGGAATGCAAGATGTACTAGGATTTTTTTTTTCCATGAAGATTTCATGACACTTAAACTTCAAACAGTCCTCTGGCTTAAGACTAAAACCCTGCCATGAAATGTTGCAATGCTGTTGAGCAACACAAGATGTTGGCACCTTCCCAAACCTTACAAAAGTTACTGTACATCAACTGGTCATCTGCATCTACATAGCAGCTTTTAAAAGACTTCACTACTTGTTCTGTTCCCAAGGAATGCAGAAAAAGGCACAAGACGTCATCAGCAGTTGTTTAGTACACAAGAGTCATCTGGCCTATGATTTAGAGCTATACAACTGGCTTTCTTTGGAGGTCCAGTACCCTACCCATAAAAACTCTCAAATGCAAATAAGTGCAAGAGGCTGCTGCACTAGAGCACCCTGGTACTGAAGCTGTATCGCTGATATTTAGTGAGGCACGGAACAGCAGGCTCCCCATAAACATTCCACACACAGTGAGGAAAACCCTGGTATGCCACAGGACAGCAAAGGATCACTGACACCCTCTAGCCTGAACTCTTAAGACTAGGTTTGATGCTCCACTAGATCACAACTACTTTTATCCATCTCCCCACCCTAACACTATTGTTCTGTGGTACAATCTGTTACACAAAAAGCATGATGCAACTTACTTCAGAGGATACATCCTTAGAGCAACATCCATCCCAGGGCAGTAGGACAGGAAGGCAGCCAGAGCAGTCTCCTCAAAGAGACCAAATATTAAGATCTTGTTCCTAGAAGAGACAGGAAAGAAGTCAGGGACAAAGTACTTTCAGAGATGACAACCTAAAAAACACCTGGTTGCCACATGGGACTGAATGGAAACAGACATTCCAGTCTAGCCCAGAAGTTCATCAAGTGGAGACTACCAGGCCATCCAAGGTGACAGCAGAGTTGCCATGATGGTCTTTTATGTCTCTTCACAGAGACAGTTCACGATCAGGTCAACCAGCAATTGCTTTCATCACAAATTCAGAACGTGGCTGGGGTTCACGCCATGAGATCTCTTGACGAACAAGATCAAGAGATCAAGGCTGTGTGCTGGACTATCAGTGTCCTTTGAGGTGGGCTAGCCCCCACAGACAATGCCAACAGAAGCCACCATTTCTTTGTCTCAGCCTGACAACTCCAAGTCTACAATCAAGTACTACAAGGAAAAGAGTACCCAGTCTTCTTTCATCTACTACCATGGCAGTCTGGTCAAGACTTATGCCAAAACACCCAGACACTGCTGGGATGAAGGACTAGAATGCTGTGTGCTGGGAAACACAGAGTCGAATTCTAAACCCTCCATGGACAGCCTGACTTACTTCATGCCCTGCTGGAAGACAGAGTTTCTTCGGGTCTTACAAATGATCAAGTCTGCCCACTGCACGACCACGATGCTGACAAAGAAGGCTGTATGGCAGGTGAACTCCACTATTTTCCTCTGTTCATAGGTCTAGGAAGCAAACAAAGCAGAGAGCATTCGTTCACACATGCTGCCTTTGCTCTCTGGTGCTCACACCAAGTTCAGCAGGTGTTAATATTTTGGCTGATAGCCTCTGAACTTACCCATTGCTGCCCATAACTGTCTTCCACATCGTTAATCCATCGGTCATCCCATTGAACTCTGATCCCTAGCAAGCCAGAAGGCCAGAAGCCATTCTCCGCCATGATTACAAAATAGGTGAAGAAGCCTCCAAGGGCCTGGATCATACCTAAACAGGTAAGAAAGGATGATAAAACTGATGAGGCTACTGTGCAGAGCAATTGTAACAGAGAACAACAGTTTGCAGGAAACCCCAAGCACCTTAAAAAATTACTCCTTGTGGGGCTCAGCGTCTCAAGCAGCTGCTGTAGAAATAGTTCACACTAACATCAAACTCAGCTGCAACCCTTTTGCTGAGCAGCTTCTGCCCCCAACTTTGTACAGAGTTACTTCTGTTCTGCCCTGTGCTGTGATGGCACCATACTCAAGGACACAAGATAAAACTCCTTTTGTATTCTCATTAAGCCTTGCCCACCCCCAACCCTTGAAAAATACAGTCAAGAAGGTTCCCAAGGTCTGCTGCAATTAAGCATGAGCTCCCATCCTGCGAACTGGGCACGTCTCTGTAGCTGCCTTTAATCGAGGCTCCTAATGCTGTGTGTTTAGGGATAGGCTGGAGAGAATCCTTTACTTCTAATTAAACTAACAATGGGATCTATGTTCTTGCTGAACAAGTCTGAACCAGAGGAGAGCTGGTTGTCAGCCAGTTCCTTTACAGCGCTGTGCAATTAAACAAAATTACTGTGAAAGCGATTCAATGGATCAAGCTGCACAAGCCACCGCTATAAGCCATGGGGGAAGAATCACGGCAAGTTCTTTACAGCCTGAGGTTCTGGTTTACACACCCCAAACCTCAGCCCTACCAAAATAAGCAGAGCAGTCACTGACTAAGATTGTGTACAACCCCTGCTACGGCCAAGTTCAAATTGGTGCCAGAGAAAACAGAGCAGCTTACCAATCTGCCCATAGGCCATGCTGATCAGCCGTTCATTCACCAGCTTGTCTGTTTTGGGATTTCTGGGCTGCCTCTTCATGATGTCACTCTCTGCTTGCTCATATGCCAGGGAGATAGCAGGGACCTTTGAGGGTGGCAGGACTGCTATTAGAACAGTTTCAATTCTCCACTGCGTAGAGCCTTCCCTGTCCCATGTATTTAGTGCGAGAAACAGCACTCCCCAAAAGCTCTAGCTGTGATATTCCAAAAGGACCTCACCCCCTCCCCATCCCCAGTTTGTCCTTCCAGGGAGCTGAAAAATCCTCAGACTCAAGAGCCATGAGCTGGATGTGAATCAAAGGAGTATCATACGATCGCTTCTTTTAAATCAGAACACTACAGAAAACTGTATTGAAGCATTTTCCTTCCACCTGTCCTTTCTTTAGGGTACCTAAGAACACCCACATTTTTTCTTTAGACAAGAAAACCACATTCACCATGTCAGTGCCCAAGTCAATGCAGAGGATGGTGACTGTTCCCAGTGGAAGGGGTATATTCGCAATGATGAAGATCAGGAACGGCGTGATTTCAGGAATGTTACTGGTCAAGGTGTAGGCAATAGACTTCTTCAGGTTATCAAAGATCAGACGCCCTGGGGCAGGGAAGAGAGCACAGGGTAACTCTCACTTATCAGCAGAAGGCAGGCAAGCAGCTCATGGGCAGCCTCAGTGCTAAAACCAAATGGCAAAATGCTAGTGCAGCAAATGAAAGGGTGAGCGAGACTGCTCCATGCACAGCAACACCTAACAGAGTAACACTTTTGGTCACAGCAATCAGGGCTCACTGCTTACAGCAGTAGGATACTAAGCCTTGGTTTCTGGACATCAAGAGCCCCTGGAGGGACCTGCTGTCATGCTCCTGGTTTGAGAGCTACTTCTCCATCAGGGAGGAAAATGTGTCACACTCAGCTGGCAAAGATGACTGTAAGGTCACGTGTTAGGCAAAAGCACAAAGTAGCTTTTGTTACTCAGCTGCTTCCTACTGTTACCCATCCCAAAGGGTCATGCTGAACCCATGGAAATGAATAAAACTTCGAAGGGAGGAGGAAAAGTGCTGCTCTCCTCAAAAACTCTTGTCATGGAGGCAAGCTCAAAGGAGGGCCCTCCAGATGCCTCTATTTCAGAGGGGATGCTGAAGCATGTTACTTTACCACCACTGCACATAAGTCATAAACTCACCTTCTTCAACCCCAGTGACAATGGACGCAAAGTTGTCATCCAGCAGAATCATGTCAGCTGCCTGCTTGGAGACATCTGAACCAGCAATACCCATAGCAACACCAATGTCAGCCTTCTTCAGAGCTGGGGAATCATTCACACCATCACCTGTGACGGCTACAATGGCACCCTAGTACAAAGAGAGGAACAGCAAGGCTGAAATCATCATGTAGGACGTTTTGGGCAGAAAAGCTTTCTCCTATCTTTCAGATGAAGCACAAAAAAACTATTGCACTTTGCTGTACAGAGAACTCAGTTCCTCCTTGTCCTCCCCTCACCCTTACCCTGTTCTGATTAAGTTCCTCAAGAGAACCATGCTGCTTTCTCCAAAGGAGACACTGGACAACACATGAACATGTTGAATCCTCCTCTCCCAAGCACATCCCAGTGCATTTAGGAATTAAGTATACTAATGAACATCCTAGGATCAGAAGAAAGCCTCAGTACAAACCGAAGATGTTTTCCTGCCAGACCCTTATATTTATGTATTGTAGAGCAGCCTGAAGGCTGCTGACAGACAGATTTAATCTGGCCCTTTACATGGGAGCACTGAGGAGACTTAGCCCTACCACTTCAACAGCAGAGCTGGTTGGTAGTTTACATATATATATTAGATTTCTCTAATATAATAATCATGATTCTCCCTCTCTTTACCTGTCGCTGACAGCCTTCCACAATGATAAGCTTCTGCTGAGGAGATGTCCTGGCAAACACAATTTCTGTATGGTGAAGCAGGATGTCATCCAACTGCTCACTAGTCATGTCCTTCAAATCTGAGCCATGAACCACACAAGCTTTGGCATCCCTGCAAACAAGGGACAGCATGTTTTACTTCACAAGACGTTTTTCATTAGCTGTGCTTGCCCCATAAAACTATGGCTCTTCAGTGCTCTTGGGAAAGACCAACTTCTGCTGTGACTAAATACTAATCCAGGCAGCCTCTGCACAGAGGTTTGATGCTCAAAATTTAAGAGGTAGATGGGGAACACCAAGAAAAAGACAACAAGACAGAACCAAGCAACAGACAAAAAACCTCATGAGCAGATTGATTCTTTCCATAGCTTTTTAAAGTGCATCAAGGCAAAGACTAGCTGTTTCCACAAATCTTGGTCTCTCTGCAAAAAAGGAACCCCATGCTCAGGTAGTTAACTTCCAGCATTTCAAGAGATGCCACTGTCTTCTGCAGGCAGTGCTTTCTGCAACAGACTGATGACCACGTGACTGATGGCACATGGTTCTTCACAGAGAGTGTGAAGACCATGCCAGTTCCAACTAATTTACGCCCTTTGGCCACAAAAGCATGCAATGTTATATTTAGACTGGTTTGGTACCCTACATGCTGCAGCAAAATACCATCTCTCCAGCCTAGCATACCATCCCTTATAGGTCTAGGAGACTATCCCCGCAGCTCTTGACATCACCCAGTTTAGACAGGGAAATTCCTTCCCCACCCTTAGAGCCAGCTGCTGACCTGCTCAGTCATACAGCCCAGCCAACCCCAGCCTCTATTGCTGGGTTTTGAAGATATCCTCAAAATTTAAAAAAAAAAAAAAAATCCCAACCGAAAAAACCCCCAAGCAATTTTGTTTCACAGGGTGTCTCTATTCACAGTTCATAAGCTGCATGGCTGTCCTCCAGCCCAAACACAGGCTGGGTTCAAGCTAAGCAATGCAGACAGCCCAGCCATTCTGCAAACAGCCTGCTTATGCCAAAGCACATTTTCTGAGGATGCCTCAGTCCCAGCTAGGCTATAAAGACCAGCATTAACCCTTACGAGGAAGGGGTTCCATTTTTACATTTATTCTGCTTGTAGCTATGCACTACTGTCAACTCCTCCACCCGGCATAAGTCCTGCTCCCTTTGCTCTCCTACAATCTTACCCTTAACTACTTCCCACACACGAGACATGCACATTTAAGACAGTCTTATGCATTCTTCACATAACTCATGATACACCTTGAAGAGCCACAACATGCTGAGCTAAGCAAATGCCAAGCTTTTCATGTCCAGGGGGAGATGCTGAGGGATTATCCAAGGCAAGGAGAGAGGCAAATGCTAAATTCTTTGAACAGCTCTGGCTTTCCCCAGCAATCATTACCTAGGGTTGACCTGGCTGACAGGAATGTTGAGTCGAGCAGCAATATCTTCTACTGTTTCATTGCCCTCGGAGATGATGCCGACACCCTTGGCAATGGCTTTGGCTGTGATCGGATGGTCTCCAGTAACCATGATAACCTGAAATGCAAACAGACTGCCATAAAAGCCTTGTCTGAATGGCAGAGCAGCACTGCCCAAAAGGCAGGCTCCCTTACACTGAGAAGGCTATCTGTCTTTTGTTCTACTCGTGAGCCCTAGCACAGAGCCAGTCTGAGGTACAGGCAGGAACCTGCTACCAGTATGCAAGGGATTGAGGTGGATGGAAGACAAAAAATTGTTAATCTTGAGCCAATGGAGCCAGTTCCATTTCCTGCCTGTGCTTCCCTCTCATTTAGTACTGTGGCACATGCAGAACACACCCTGAGCCAAATCACATGCTTTGGGACACTGTGGTCTCAGCACCTGCCAGTGCCCTAGCAGTTTGGAGTTTCATTTTTCAGTTCATTAACACACAACCATTTGTATTTAACTTAGAAATTAAGCCTGAAGTAGTAGTTAAATCTTGATCATTTACTTCATCCACTCACATTACAGCAATACTGGAAGTCAAGGAAGCCCTTTATTTCCACAGGTATGAAGTGAGGCAATTTTCAACCCAGGAATAAACTACCTTGATCCCAGCACTTCTGCATTTCCCAACGGCATCTGGCACAGCAGCACGAGGTGGGTCAATCATAGACATCAGTCCTACGAAGCAGAGTTTGTCTACAGGGAAGTTCAGGTCGTCTGTATCAAACTGGAAGCCATCAGGGAACTGATCATCAGGCAGAGCCAAGTGGCAGAATCCTGTAACACATCAAACCCACATTTACTCTGTTCCTACATAACCAGGACGCAGAGAGAGTGAACACTTATTGCTTCTGCAAACAGCTACGCAAGAATAACAGGGCAGCTTAGCCAGAGGTTTAGGCAGGGCTGTTGAGACAGGAGTCACGCTCCTATTCTGATAACCAACAGGTTATCATTGTTGCTAGGTGCCCAGACACAGCCTGGTTCTTGTGCAGTGGGACAAACCTAGTACCGTGTGGTCCCATGGAAGGTCCCAAATGCTTCGCTGCATTTTGATCTATGCCACCCAGCCCCTGGGCAAGACGAGACCCTGCAGGCTGCCTCTGAGATTAAAGGCAGGACTGTTCCTACGTGAATTGCTGAAGTGCCCTTAACACTATGGTTACACCGCAGGAACAGAGTGACCCTCCACCTAATCTGCGAGGACTGCACAGCAACATGAAGGACAAATCTTTTCCAATGTAATAAGGCTCTTTTTCCCTTACCTAACACTCTCTCCCCAAGGCCTCCCAATTCGAGGTAGGCATTCTGGAAAGCATCTTTCATTTCCTCATCCAGTGGTTGTTCTTTGCCATGAATAAGAATGGTGCTGCAGCGATCCAAGATCCTCTCCGGAGCTCCCTTCATCACCAGCAAGTAACGGGATTCTGATGGATTTGCATTTTTGTGGATAGACAGCTAAGGGTGGAAGAAATGAGTCTGTTCTATAAACACGTACTGTGAAGGACACGAGTAATGAATGTCAATGTTTTGCAGCTATGGCAGCTCAGGGCCATTTGTGATACTCTGCTCTAGTTTTCATTTACCCACACTTTAAAGAGGTTTACAAACTAAGAAATCTGTGCATTCTTTAACATTAACATATAACTGCAGGTGTTGTAATGACCTTTTTGTATCCAAGTACCACGTGTTAAGGTCACTTCCCAGCAGTTCATTCCTATTCCCAGGTTTGAGTTACTCCACACTCCGTGCACTACTGCTACACAGGCTGAGAGCATGTCTGATCCTTTGTTAGCAGCTGACACCTTGTTGTCAGTGCAGTTCCAGAGGCTCTCACACAGAGTAACTAGGGTCTTTTAACTTAGATTTATAGAGCAGTCTTCAAGCAAGTAAGGCTAGACAAGATTTGGGTGCCAGAACAAGTTTTGAGGTACACTGTGTGCAAATTTACACCAGTGCTTCACACAGCAGCTCTCCTTCAAAAGGACACATGCTTACCTGGTACTTGTTGGTAGAGTTAAATGGTATTTCCACCACTTTGGGATACCTTTCTCTCATCTCCTTGACAGAGCCACAGCACAATTCAATGCATTTCAGAAGTGCAGACTCAGAGGCATCTCCTGCCACTGCTCGCTGAGGAAGAAAGACAACTATCAAAACATACACTCACAGAAGACTGGATATTTAAAATAAATTTTAAAAGTGAATTCATCACAGCCCAGTCCCATCTTCTATATAACATTACATGAAAGCAACGAATAAATAATTCTATTATCTAGTACTAGATAACAGAGTAATAACTAGATAATAATTCTATTATCTAGTAGGACAAATACTGCATTTCAGAATGCCAGGCCTCCCATCTTGAGAGAGCAGCAGTCTTCTTGTGACAAAGTCAAGAAGCCCTTTTGAAGGGTTAGAGGAAGTCATATGACGAGGTACAGTCAGACCTAGTGAGGCTGGAGGGCCAGCTTTGAGAAGAACTGCTGTAAGCTGCTTGCCATGAAGAACAGCTAATGTGAGATGAATGTGACCGATGACATGCACACAGAAACACCTTCATGTGCTCTTCCACTCCGATATAAGATCAGTTTATCAAGCCTCTGGGAGAGATTTGATCTGTCCTCCCTTCCCCATAAGGTTAGCACTGGCAGAGATGGGAGATGGGGATTCTCAGCCCAGGAGATCTGTGTGTGCTCAATGGCCTGGTGGAATTTCCTTCGCTGCAATTGAAACCAAGTATTTCTTGCCCTTCTGGTCTCTTTGCCCGTGAGAAAATAATTTCTCTTTTCATTTCTGTACTACTTTTTGGTATCTAAAGACTTCTCAAAACCCCCCTCTCTGCCAAGCCTTCCTTGAACAGGAAGAACTCCAGCTCTTTAACTTCAGGTCAGGTTTTGTAGACCTAAGATACAGTCAGAGGAGTTCTGGGGAAAAAAATAGTTTGTTCCATCATCTCTACTACCACTGCATCAGAACACCCTTGGGAATAAGTTTACTGAGCAACATGACTAATACTTGACAGATTATAAGCACTGTACGGTTAATTTCAGCCCTGGCTGGGTCACAGTTCAGAAGCAGGAATGTGAACTGGTGCTATGCCAGCATTTGCACCAGCACTGAACCAGTGAAAGCTTAAGGAGACTTGCCAGTGAGAGCAGACAGTCTCTAGCCAGTCTCCCACAACCGCTGCTCCCCCGGCTCTGATGTCTACTTCTCCCAGCACCAGGTGTTTGTAGCTCTGAAGTGAACAAATGCCTGAGATAGCAATTCCTGGAATGGCCAGATACTGGGAGATGCCTAGGAAAGCTTTCTGGTCTTTCCTAGCCCTGTCTGAACTATCTCTCCTCCCAAACTGAGTGTAGATGCCAGGATGGCAGGGATTCTGCTGTGGGGAAAAATGTCAACCCAATCCCACCTCCCCTGCCCACACCACACCTCCTCTAAGAGTGCTAGACTGCAGAAAAGATTAAGAGTGGCAGATACCTCTACTTTGCAGGTTCCTGTGACCCACAGGATGTAATCTCACTACCATTGGAGTGGTATGGTGGTAAGGAACAAGACCAACATTTTTTTTTTGGGAACTCACCTTAAGAATTGGTACATTTTCCTGACCGGCCTGAAACACAGCACGGTTACAGAGACCTGCAATTCTGGACAAAGCAGTCCAAGTGGCTGAGCTCTTGTCAAAGGAAGCACCTGAAAGGAGAGGAAGAATGTCAGAAAGTCACCCCTCAAAAAAGTCACATAAGCTCAAAATCCCACTGGCTTAAGAGCAAGAAGCCTTTATCTCAGAAACAGGAAACAGAGCATCTCTTTCATCTCTCCTCCATTCCCAGATACCTGATGAGCAGCTGATTATTTAAGACCAGAAGATGGAACAGCAGCAGTGCAAGAGAACATCTCTGCATTCAAGATTCCAGTAACAGCTGTATCCAGCAGAAACAGAGGACACACTGACAAAACCAAGGAATTCTGGACAGATAACATTCATTCACAGGGCTTGAGTAAGGGATGCTGGGTTCCACCTCCAGGTTGTCTCACTTCATCCATCAACCCAGGAACTGGATGAAATACCTCCCAAAGGAACAATGCTTAAATAAAGATACTCTCTCATGCTGGCTCTTAAGGGAGATGAATTGAAGAGAGAGTTAACTGATAAGCTAACATACTTTCCATGAAGTGAAATATTCTAGGTTTATTTCCACTGCAGCCAAGCCAATCATTGCCAGGCCAAGGGCTTCCAAAAAAAAAATCTATTTATAGCTCATACTTTGCACTAGTGTTAAGTAAAGTGGCTTTTTTAAACAGTGCAGACAAGCAGAATGTTTTGGAGTGGCTTGAGGCAGGGTGCAGCAGCACCACTGGAAAAATGTTTATGTTAATAATGTGTTGCAAGCACAGCATTTCACAAGGTAGACGACAGCTAGGAAACTCCTGAGTTTGGTTGTGTTGAACAGCTCTAGAGAGATAATTATCTCTCCCAATTGCACAGCACACTGAGATTTCAGATTCTTACCAACTAGGAGAAACTTCCTGCTAAAGTCTTACATTTGTTGCTGGCACTATGCAAACACAACCTGGATGTTCCAGGAAAACCCCTGCCCAAAGCCAACCATCTAGTTCCACATGGGAACCTTCCATTTATGTCCAGCCTCAAGTAACTATCATCAGGGCCAGCACTTCTGCTGTCCATACTTTCAACAGATTTAAGATTGAGCAATTTCATCAAGATACATTTTAGCAAAGATAATCAGGTACTTTGCAAATATTTCTATGTACCAGACAAACATATAGGGCTGAGCATTGAAGAGGGTCAAATTCCAATGGAGTAATTCTGTGCAAAAGGCAGGCTATACAGAGTTTAAGGATTGAACAGAACCGTGGTACAGTGAAAAGCTTTCTATGTGTCACTTCAATTTTTTTAATGCTCATTCTAGATTTTACATTAGAAGTCCCAGCACTGTGAACTTCGCTTGGACTGGAGAGCTACTAACACAGATTTTTGGAAGTACCAGTGTCCAGGAAGCCCCAGAAAAAGGCATTTTTAAATGAAATGCCTCAAGCACAGAGAAATGGTCTTACCACTCTGGTTCTCTGTAGTATCAGCCTCATGGATCTGATTGTCAAACCACATGTGGGCAACTGTCATGCGATTCTGTGTCAGAGTGCCTGTCTTGTCAGAACAGATGGTGGATGTGGAACCCAGGGTCTCCACGGCCTCCAGGTTCTTCACCAAGCAGTTCTTACGAGCCATACGCTTGGCTGTTAGTGTCAGACATACCTGGGGACAAGACAGGTGACAGGTTAGATGCACTTGTGCAGTAATAACACTGCTGGCCAACTCAATGTGCACACGGAATGACAACCAGCTTTCCATGCCCTGCAGGGATTCCCTAACTCCTTGCTCACCCTGCCAGTGCAAAATAAACAGCAACGCTTTGGCCCAGGTGCTTGGTTTAAATGACATTTTCTTCATCACAAAACCTCCAGAACAGGACTGTCAAGGCTTCAGCCTCCTGTCTCAGTGCATTAGGAAGCAAATAACATGCCTCAGATTAACATTTCAATCAAAGTTGCCACCTCCTAATCACAGGCATTCTCAAAATAGGTGAAGGCAGGCCACATAAGAGATGGCCCAAATTAGCTGTGGTGATAGGGCTTGCAACTTGGCTGGTGTAGAAAGCGAGCAGCTCTAGCTCACTTTCTTGCTAGAGGCTCTTATTTGGTTCCAGTTCTCAACTGTTCATTCCCTGGCTTGGTTGCCACTCTGCTTCCTAAGGCGGCATGGAAGCATTTTGTCCTGTCTACCACCACTCTCCATACACCTAAGCACACCCAGATACTCTCACCACATCTTGAGGAAGCCAAACTCTTACAAAAACCTCCGGCAGATCCCAGATCAAAAGCTGGGGCTAGAGTGAAGCTTGCTGGATGCTCTGCCAGCCCTTAAGGGTTGGAAGGGCTGGCATGCATGTGGGTGTAGAAACCCTGATGGTTGTAGCAGGAAAGCTTCTTCTTGCCACAGAAAAATCCAAGACTGGAACTCCTAGTCTTGCTCACTTCAGCTGTATGATGCCAAGCCTCTGCGCAAGTCTAACTTAGGGACCCATCTCTATTAGATAAATTGCTGCAGAAATTGACACTGATTCAGGCAACTAGTTAAAATATACTGAACTTATTAAGCCCAGCCCTACACAATCACCTTCCAATATTTAGTGTTCACCTGTCTGAATGCACACCGAGCATGAAGCACTCCACTTCCTTAAGGACCACAAACGTAGCAAATTCAACCTTTTTTCCCAGCTTCACTCACCGTAACCGTTGCAAGCAGCCCTTCAGGGACATTGGCAACAATGATCCCGATGAGGAAGATAACAGCCTCCAGCCATGTGTACTCAAGGATGAGGGAAAGGATGAAGAAGGAAACACCCAGGAACACAGCCACTCCAGTGATGAGGTGGATAAAGTGCTCAATCTCCATGGCAATTGGAGTTTTCCCCCCTTCCAGTCCAGAAGCCAAACTGGCAATACGGCCCATCACAGTGCGATCCCCAGTGCTAATGACAATGCCACGGGCAGTGCCTGGAAGAGAGGTGGGTTTTAGAAAACAAAAGGAGCCACAGCTTAATATCCTGTAAGTGTGGAAGAGATGCTCTGGATGGGCTTCAGCACAGAGACTGCCTATCCCCATACTCAGAGCTGCAACAGAAGTCCTGCCAGAGATGTTTGATGTTCCTGCTTTCTGCAGCAGCTGTAGTATTCCGTACAGCTCTACTTCATGGTTCACATTATGTTATCTGCACTTTAACGCTTTTTACTTGAAATAAAGCAGGCAGGCTAGAAGGCAGGCCACATAGCTGGTCCTCAAGAAGAAGCAAGAACAAAAAACCCAGTAGTGCTGTGGAGTCCTTGCCCATTCTACAGTACTGCAGTTGGAATGGGCAAAGACTTTGATGGGAACTTCCACCCTGTCGTTGCATGGTACAAGCAGGCTCATGGTGTATTCACATTGCTCATCTATACAGCTCAGTATCATTGCTCATACTGCAGGGAAGTAGGAGACACACATACCTTCCACACAGTTGGTGGAAAAGAAGGCAATGTTCCTGGTCTCCAGTGGGTTCTCATGGGAGAAGTCTGGAGACCTGGTCTGAGGCTCTGATTCACCAGTGAGTGAGGAGTTATCCACCTACATGAAAGAGAGTACTTCGTCATACACGAGCAGACAGATGTTTGGGAGGTACTTCCCCCACCCTTCTCCTCCACTCCAGCCCACATTCACAGCACAGAAAATTCATCCTCCTTCAGAATGAAGTTTCCAGACAGCCTGTCATTACTGTACCTTGCAACCATGTGCAGATATGATCCGAAGGTCAGCTGGAATTCTGTCTCCTCCTTTCACCTCCACTAGATCTCCAACTACAACACCTTCAGCATTTATGCTCATCTTCTCACCATTTCTGACTACAAGTGCTTGCTGAAAGACAGTGAAGAAACAATCTATGTCAAAAGCAACTCTTAAGAAAGGGCTCAGAAGATCTCAATCTTAAAATAGTTATACTATGATTCTACAAGGTTTCTACTTGTACTAAGATGTTTATATCTGATATATACGTTATTTAAGAAAAATAGGTATTTTTCGTTTCCTTGCTATTAAAGCTCCTTGTTCCCAAGGTAGCTGTGATAGGTATGACACAGACTGTCCACGAAGGAATCCAAATTTTAGTGCTTATCACACCAGTTTCTGAACTCTCCAGACTATTGAGAAAGTGTCCTATGATTGTTAATAAGCTGGTGGAACCCACAGGTTTTCAGGAACTACCCTGGCCTATTAGCATAGTTACTCGGAGCAGTCTCACAGATCCCTCAAAATTAAGAGCCAGTAACCCACATTAACAGCCAGGCCCTTGCAATTGGAGATGATGTTTTAAACCATTAATACCTTTGATCAAGCTATGGCTTGCCAGACCTCAAGGAAATTATTTATTCCATACCTGAGGCACTAAGTTCTTGAAGGACTCCATGATCTTGGAACTTTTTGCTTCTTGGTAATAAGAGAAACAGCCAGTAATGATAACCACAGCTGCCAACACAATACCCAGGTACAGCTACAAAGAGCAGAGAAAGTGAGTCAGAGGACAATCTGCCCAAAAGGCTTCCAGTTTTCCCAAATAAATTGCCTGGCCCATTACATGCATGAAGGTACTTGCAGTCTCTGTACATTTTGTAGACAAAGGCTGTCCACAAGCCAGTGCTGTTAACATAACACTAAGGAAGTTGGCTGTTCATTTCATTATGTGGAAGCACTCCAAAACATGTTAAGCTCACACACTCAATTTCCCGTGCTTATGGGAAAAGCTTCTGGACTGATTGCTTAAAGGAAGTTAATCTGCTTTGAGCCCAACAGGCTGCTTGGCCTGCCTTTGAGGTAAAGCAGACATTTTTACTTACGTTATCATTGTTGGGCTCCTGTTCCATCAAACTCTGTATGCCGTAAGCCAGAAAGCACAGAATAGCACCAATCCACAGCAGGAGCGAGAATCCTCCAAAGAGCTGCCGACAGAACTTTACCCACTCAGGAGTGGTGGGTGGGGGCGTGAGGGCATTTGGGCCATCACGAGCCAGGATCTCAGCTGCACGTGCAGAAGTCAAACCCTACAAGAGAGGTTCCTTTTTAAGGCATTGTAGCAAGACCGACTGCAGAAGATAGGTCTGAATTTGCTCAAGCTCTACCACAGTAAGAAGGAGCTGCTAAGAGGTAATGGAGATGTCCAGAGCTGCCAGGATTCCACAACACAAGTACAGGATGTGAGAGCTGAATGCCAAAACAGGAGCTACAGGATGCTGAATGCTACTTGAGGAGCTTGCAGGCCATGGGCCTACGAACACTGAAGAAGGGCAGGACAAGAAGGCTACAGCCACAGACTGAGCTCTGAGGAGCAGCACAGTGCCATCCACCCTTATCAAATTACGGAACAAGTGAAAGCTGGAGGCCATAAAGGTGATGACATGTTGGAACAACCTTCCAGGAAGTTCAGCTTTCGGAAGCCAAGGTCTCAGACACAAAAAGGCAAATCTCTGTGCTGTTATAGAGTGAAGAGCAGACTTGATTCTATACGCAATCATGCAAGAAATGCATTCAGCAAAGCAAACAGTAGCAAAAGTGTAAAACCACTGCAGTGCTTCACTGGACTCTGAGGTAGCCTAGGACATTTGCACACCTCTTACTGCAGAAAGGCAAAATTTTAACTGCTACTAGCCATCATTAAGTCTCTGGGCATGTGCTAGCTCACTAGACTACATTTGCAACGTAACAAACATTTGTCTTCATTACATGCTCCTCAGGAAAAAAAATAAAACCAAGAATCAGCTTGACCTTGAACAATTCAGAGGCAGATAACAGTGACTTTGTTAGAAGCAAAGTCACTAAAGTATTGCAGTCAAGTTGTACAGTGGGAGGATAAAGAGAAGTATTTGTGAACGCAACGGTTCTCCCAAAGCCTGGGAAACTTAACTGGAGGAGGGGAGATTAAACACAAAAAGAAAAACAACAACAACAAAAAAACCACCACACCAAAAAACAAACAACAACAACAAAACCAAACCCAAAAGCAGACCACCCAGATCTCTCTTTGTGAAATGCTCTGAGCTGAGACTGCTTCTTTTCAGATCAGGGCAAGGACGGAGAGAATACAGTGTCTACCTACCCGATTTAAGTCTGTTCCATATTTACGATGAAGTTCATCAAGGCTCAGCTTGTGGTCATCCTGAAAGACAAGAAATAGTTGGAAGAGAAATGAATCTGAGAAAAGAGCTCAGCAATTCCACTCCCCACCCCAGGTTTCCTATCTGTAACAGTTGGTGAGATAGCAGGACTCTAGTTCATCTTCTCTGTGAGGAGAAATCTCAAACTCATTCTGAAATTCAGCACAGTCTCATCACATTCTTGTGACTATTTGGGTACATGACAGCTTTTTTGAAAATGTCTGACTTTATCTCAGTGCAGTCTTTACACCCCCAGATGATTCTGTGAAACCTCAGTGGGTGGGTTTTTTTGGGAGGTTGAGAGAGGATGGAAAGAAAAGGAATTGGGAAGGAAGGTAGGAATGTATAGAAGATTAAACCTGTAATTTCACACATTTTAAAGTAGTGCTGCTAGATTAAGCACTTCTTTGGGGGAAGTGTTTCTTTTCCCCAAAGAGGCTTCTTTTCACAGCTAGGCTATTTTTCAGTTAGTTCAAGTTGGTTCAGAGCAGTGCCTCACTTGAAAGATTGTACTGGAGGAGCAGGTGCTTTAAGTACACATCACTACTGAACACAGAATCTAACCTTTGAGAAATCTTTAGAATCCCCTCTTCCTAACAGAGGGGTCAAAAATGCAAAAGCCCAGTCTCAAACCCACAGAACAGAAACAAAATCTGCATCACCTTCAAGGACAGCAGATCTAAGCCAGATGATGCTCACAGACAGATGTATAGCATCATCCAGCTTTCACAGATGGGGATGGGAGACACTCCCCACAGCCTCAAACATGATTAGAAGGAATAATACTGAGGTCAGTCAGAGCAGAGGCCAGCAGTAAATGGAGCTGCACAGCCTCAACTCCTCAGCTGGAATGAAAACAGCAGTCCCACTCACATGACAGCACAATAAAGCCTGTAATGCTGCTATGCAGAGAGCGCTCGCCTGGCTGAGGAAACACATCTATACTGTGCTAGGGGTACTGCAGGCAAGCACAGACTGAGGTTCTGTGTCAAGTGCCTTTTGAGAAGGGATGTTGCCAGGCTCTATTGCGTGCTCATCTTGATGCTGAAACACTTACAGCACGTCTGGCTTGGGGACGGGACAGAGGGGAGGAGAAGGGAGAGCAGCGCTTTCAGTCACACCATGCTGTTAGCACACCAGCTCGTTTCTCTTTTAGTCAAATTAGGCACAGGGCTTTGGGCATAGAGAGCATTCTTAAAGCTGCTTTCTGTGCCCTACTCTTACCATCACAACTTCCTTTTTAAGCTCATCCATGTCCCTCTCCTTCTTCCCCTTCTTCTTTCCGCCATGCTCTGATGTAGCAGTGGGCTGATACTTGTCTCTTCCAGCCTGCAAGGGAAGACACAGCATCATTAGAAACATCTTACAGTCAAAATTCCACAGCAGTAGACATGAACTGTACACACAAGACGGCCAAGCAGACAAAATTATTACAGATTATTAAAGTTGTCTACCTAAACTTTAGTAAAGCCTTTGACAGTGTTTCCTACAGCATTCTCTTGGAGAAATAAGCTGCTTGTGGCTTGGACAGGTGCGCTGTGTGCTGGGTAAAAAACAACTGGAAGGCTGGACCAAGAAAGTGGTGGTGCATAGTTACATCCAGCTGGCATCTGGCCACCAGTGGGGTTCTCCAGGCCTAAGCATCGGGGCCAGTCCTGTTTAATACCTTTATCAATGATCTGGAGAAAAGGATCGAGTGAACCCTCAGTCAGTTTGCAGATAATACTAAGTTGGGAAGGAGTGCTGATCTGCTGGTGGGCAGGAAGGCTCTGCAGAGGGATCTGGACAGGCTGGATTGATGGGCCGAGACCAGCAATACAAGGTTCAATAAGGCAAAGTGCTGGGTCCTGCCCTTGGGTCACAACAACCCCAGGCAGGGGGCAGAGGGGCTGGAAAGCTACCCAGCTTTCCCAGGAAAGGACCTGGGGGTGCTGGTCAACAGTGGCTGCACAAGAGCCAGAGTATGCTCAGGTGGCCAAGAAGGCCAGTGGCACCCTGGTCTGTGTCAGAAATAGTGTGCTCAGCAGGACCAGGGCAGGGATTGTCCCCTGTACTCGGCATTGGTGAGGTCACATCTTGAATCCTGTGTCAGGTTCTGGGCCCCTCACTGCAAAAAGAACATTGAGGTGCTGGAGCGTGTCCAGAGAAGGGAAATGGAGCTGGTGAAGGGTCTAGAGAATGAGTCATAAAAGGAGCAGCTGAGGGAGCTGGGAATGTTTAGCCTGGAGAAAAGGATGCCCCGGGGAGACCTCATGGCTCTCTGCAACTCCTTGAAAGGAGGCTGTAGCCAGGAGGGGGTTGGTTTATTCTCCCAAGAAGCGACAGGCCAAGAGGAAATTACCTCCACTTGTGCCAGGGGAGGTTAGGATTGGCTATTAGGAAAAATTTCTTCATGGAAAGGGCTGCCAAGCCCTGGAACAGGATGCCCAGGAAACTGGTTGAGTCACCACCCCCAGAAATATCTAAAAGATGTGTAGATGTGGCACTTGGAGAGGTGGTTTAGTGGTGGACTTGGCAGTGCTGGGTTAACGGTCAGACACAATTATTCTAATGGTCTTTTCCAACCTACATGATTCTATGAAAGTTATGCCACTTCAATAAATAATAAAAATGAGCTAGTGAACAGAGAAGTCTGCTCAGTATCATCCCCAATACACAGATTAGAGCCAGACATGATGCAAGTCTAGCTAGGAGGAAAGCAAGCTACACACTATTCAGGCAGTCTTGACGCGTGAGCCCCGGCTCAAGCTGAAAAAGTGATGAAGAGCAGAAGACACCAATTCCTGAGAGAAAACTCATGTTCCCTTCAAGGCATTAACTCCTCCTCCACCCTCCCAGTCTTCCACACCCTCTGGTGAGGAGGAGCAGCCTATCAACTGAAGATAAATAAGAGGTGGTACCTCTGGCTGGTCGATTCTGGGGGCTAAGTTCCAACACTTTCATTCTCAGTTTGGCACACTAGCTGGCTGGTTTACGCAACAGAAATCTGCTTTCAATTTATGGCAGTTTGAGCAGCAAGAATGGTATACAAAGCAGCAGTACACTTTTGCAGATTCAATCTGTGCTTAGTCCTGCTTACACTTCACAGAGCAGATGATTTGCTTAAAGCCTCTTTATTCAGTAGGATTTTTATTCACTTTTATTGTGGTTAATTCTACATGAAATCGTGCAAAGATTTAGATCTTGTCATAATGGGGCAAACAAGCATCTAAGGACAAACAAATCATGACTTAGTGCACATAAACATCACTTAAAAGACAATTTTCTGTTCCCCTCTGTGTAGGGCCTATTACATCCCTACAAGCTGCCAAGTTTTATGTGATGAGATTTTCACCTAATAAGATCCCTGAGAAGAACTTTAAGATGAAAAAGCACTTCGTGGCACCAGAGTCAGATCTTTAACAAGATTAAGAAAAGGTTTCAAAGGCATTGCCTTGCTTGTTCTTTGCACGAACACCTCAAACCACGAACTGGATTCCTGAGAGCTGGATTCCTGAGTGATCTGGACACAGGAACTACTGTTTGGATCCAAGACCTGTCTTGATGAGCAGCTACCACAGGAAATTTTTATTATCTATTTCGAGAGAAGTAGAAACTGAAACCAAAAGTGAAACTGCATGAAAAAGAAAGATCACGACTTTTCTGAAAGAACCTGTCAGTCACATCTAGACAAGGGTTTTTACTGTTCTGAGAAAGCTGTGTTCAACACTCTGCAGCCATAGTCACACATTTCACATGCACAGAAGTCTTCCCTTGCCCTGTTCAGCAAAGGCAAGCTTTGCATGCTGCTAGGGAGCTGTGCGATGGAAACAGTTTCTAACAAGTGGAGCAGAGCCCAGCTATTTGCCTCCACTGATCCAGGAAAAGGATAGAGAACTACAGACTGTCAGCATTCCCGACATTCTCTTCCCTGCACCTAAACTCCCATTTCCCTTCTTAAAAAAGCGAAAGCCACAGTACTTAAGCCAGGACGGTCCTCGCATTCCAGCTTCACAGGAATTTGCCACAGGGCAATTCACAAAAGGTCTTCATGAAGCATCTCTCTTTCAGTGTCTGAGGGAAACAACTTTGACTTCTGCAGAGCATTGGCAGACAAGTCCAAACACAGCCGTGCACAAAACACATGCTTCTTGATTACTGCTTGAGATGAAAAATGTTTTTTAACAAAGGTGAAGGAGCTGGTGCCTTGCTTGACTAGCATTCCATCACCTTCAGCTTCACCCCTTCTCCTCAAGAAAAGCTTGGGGAAACAACTTTGACCCTCCTGGTTCTTTGAAACTTCTGTGAGAAGTACAGTTACTCAGCTTATTGGGGACAGTGAATAATCCAGCAATATAGGAGTACTTAAGCTTTTTCAGCTGCAGCTGAAACAATCTACAAGTGGGCAAACATGAAAAGGCTCACTGCCCTTGTTCAAGCATGATTTGCTTTAAAAAAAAAAAAAACAACCAACAACAAAAAACCCAGCGATCAGCTGCAGTCAGAACAAAGAGTGGATAGAGTTACTTGTTTCTTTAAGCACCCAAGTATTTGGGTATTAATGGAGTCCATCTTAGAGAGGAGCTCAGCAATCCCTCAGTTTAAACAAAACGAAAAAAAAGCACAATACTTTCCCTTCTGTTGCTTTAGTACTACATCCCACCCTTACTGAAAAGGTAAGTCAGGAGAATCAGTTTCAGCTCTTGTTACAGGATCATTTCATGCAGAGTCTGAACTTCCTGCTCCATCATTCAAATCTGAACTTGACACACACATCAGTCAAAGTCCTGCCCCTGTTCTGTGCCTCCAGGGCCATTGCCTCCCTTCCTGCAAGATGAGCCCAATCTGTTCAACAAAGGCTTGTGCTGGCTGGGCTGCCAGGGGAAGAGGTTTTCATCCCACCTCGGCGCTGTAGGATTTCCCTGCTCTCCCCTCCTTTTCCTGCTGTACAAAGAGAAGAAGGCCTATGGCACTCCAGATCCACATCTTATCACGATTTAATCACATGGCCTGAACACAAAGGAAGGTCTGTCTCATCAGAAATGTCACCCCTGTTCCTTGACTTAGCCCAAGAACTGACTCATCAAAACTGCCTCAGAAAAAAACAAAGCAGCTTCTTTTTTTTCCGTGCAAGATTTATTTTTTTTCCACTGGCTTAAGCACAACATTTGTACACACACGAGTGTAAGAAGTTTTATACATCCCCCAGAAAATCCTATTGTCTTTCAGATACAGCTGATGATTTTCCGCTCTGGACTAATTGAGCCATTCATGGCTGATGTTCTCAATACAAGTCATGATTGACCAGGAAACAGGAGGGGTACAAATCAGCAGACAAGCTCAGAAGTACCCTGTTCTATGATCACCTAATCCAAAAAGAAATGTCAAGTAAGAGCCAAAACAAATTATGCAGTCTCTGGAGGCCTGGTCTGTTTTACTGCTTATGTCATTATAATCAATTGTGCAGAGAAAACAGAAAAGTTACTGTCCTCCTGCCTTATGAGACAGTAAATATATTAACCACATGAGTCATAAAACTAACTCCGCCTATTGGACTGGAAACACTGTTCCATGACCCTATGTAATCCTAGCAAAAGATGGAATGGCTCCTTTGGATCCTTTTTACTCCCTCCCAAGAGCTGTGTTCAACCTCCTATCTTGAACCAAAAATTTAAGCTGCATCAACTGATCAGACTCTCAGCATCTAGGACAGTACAAGGCAGTTTTTACTCAATGGCTAGTAACTGCTAATTGTGCACAGACTGCTGCTCCCCAAATTATGGAAGGACAAGCTCTTCTCCCATGAGAAGAGATGTAAACCTAATCAAGCTTTTAAACTTCAGGATGAAACCAGGACCACCCATACACCCTGAGCCCTCACTGGGTATTAAGACAAACATCTCTACTCTCGTAGAGTTGTGTGAAGACCCAAGAACAGAGCAGGCTTTCCAAATGTCATCACTGCACAGCTGAGCAGCCCATCCTGGCTTTTTCTGGTGCTGTGCCAACTACAAAGAGTCACCTTCCTCCCATCTTTGCCTGCAAGAGTCACCATAACTCCAGACATCTCTAGTAGTTGACAAACACATCAAGATGAGTGGACTGGACGCAGTTCTCTCCTAGAGGAGCTGGTGAAGGGCTACCCCTTGGAATGGTCTGGTTGAAGCATGAGCTGCAGTTTTCAGCAGGTCAGGATCAGTGCGGGTTGTACAGCCCACCTCACTTGCCAGAGATCCCTGTTCCTGTTACCCCACTTTTGCAGAGGCATGGACTGACCAGGCCCAGGGTTTTCTTTGGCAAAAGGACTATCCTCTAGCCATAGTAATAAAAACTGAACATCATAAAATAGTTGTAGCAATAAAGGAGTGAAGAAGATTGGGGATGGGGAAAGTAATACATAAAGATTTTTTTTTTAATTGCACCAGATAAGGATTGCTTTGATTTGCATGATTTCCCCTCAGCTGGTTCCATTATGCAATAAACCTTCCTAGCTTCTGACAAGGAAACAAACCCTTAACTGGGGTTCAGGGAAATCTGAGCAAGCCAAGAGGTATTTCTGCTCCACACACAGGTGCTTGATCACAGCATCCAGCTTCAAAAAGTCTTCACTACTGTTTCAAACAGCCTTCACATACATTTTTCTTTAGTTAGAAGATATGATCTGAATTGAGGACTTCTCTTCCTCACGGGCTCTAAGGTAGAGCTGACCTCCAGAAGTGACCCAAAGCACACACCACCGACTTTGTGCTATGCCTAGCGAGGGAGATGGAGTGAAACTCGCTGTCTACAAACAACATCCAGTCAGCTCTGAACAAGAATGAAATCCAGAGTACTTTCCTACACTACACACCCCCCCCTTGGATAATCTGCTTTTTGGGCTGCATAGCCAGGCAGCTGACAGCCCTCCCCTTGCCCCATTACCATTTAAAGTAAAACAGCCGCTCCGCTCAGCTTCTCCTCACAGCCACCGAGAGAAGAAACTTATTTTCTCACTTAGGCTCTTTTTTTCACCTCCATCCCATGCTCCTATGGGAAAGAAGTTTCTTTTTTGGGCACCCTAACTCAGGGCAGGCACGTGCAGTTCAGTGTTGCATCCACACTCCACCTTTTTCACTGCCTCGCTCTCTCATATCCCCGTTTTCCAGAGGGTCTCTAATTATACGCGTGCATTCTCACTGCTAAACTAGCAAATCTTGTGACTTGCTACCAGAAAGCATGAGGCAGCCCTATTATCCCTGCTGAATTATCCCTTGTGGCGGTGCTTCAGTTTCAGGCTAACTGCTTTCTTAACCATGCAACCTATGAAATCTGAAATGGAGCAAGACAGCTTTCTACCTTAGAGTGAGTTTGTACCTTCTGTTAGTCCCACCAAGGCAGGCTAAGCCCTCGAAGCCTTTTGCACTGCAGTCCTACATATATACACACACAACTCAAAGGCTGCTCAGATGCTCTAAACAAAGATTCAGAATACTGCCCACACTGCCAAGTATCTCCTCAGTGTTTTATCTCTTGCATGAACTTCTACTGTCCACACTACCTGTTGCCTACTGGACTTAAATACAACAGGCTGGGGTGCCAAGCATCAGAAGGACTTCGTTAGGAAAAGAAAGAAACCCCCCACACAGAAGAATGCTGAAAGCCCACCCCACACACTCCTCAACCCCCTTTTCTGAGTAACTGTCCATTCAGCCATGTTCTTGCAGCTCCCCTACTACTCATGCAGTTATGTCAACACTGCTGCTGTTGTACTGCACCGATGAGGACAATACAAAGTCAAGTCAATGTTTGAACAGGGCTTGGGAAGCACAGAACACCTGTTGGCAGGAAACATGCTACCACTGCTGTAGTCTCACAGCCCTGCACGGTCACCCTCTCCTCAGGAAGCAGAGAAACCTGGGCATTTTACAGGAATGTGTCTAAACTAAAAGTAAACACAAATCTACACACCTCCAACTACACAAGATACACAGGGAAGTATTCGAAGGGAAAAAACCAACATCCAAGCAGCAAAAGCCAGAAACTGGTCTCTGGTGTTTTGATGTGAAATGAAATCAAGAGCAAGCCAAGAGTAGTTTCTGCTCCACACAGGGGTGCTAGGGCACAACATCCAGCTTCCAACAGCCTCCCACTACTGCTTCCTTCCAACAGCCTTCACAAAAACTCTTCATTAGTTAAAAGCCACGATCTGAATTAAGGACTTCTCCTCCCTATAGCCCTGTAATGCGCTATAAAGTAGAAACAATGCTGATACAGGGCAGAAAACGCTGCACAGCCTTCTGCGAGAATTTATCACCCCAGTGAACAGGAGAACCTCAGGGGCGTCCGCCTCCCTCCTGCCACCATCTCCCATCACCCCCTCACTGCTACCAACAGGCAAATTAGCCCTAATAACGCTGACGGCTCCCCTTCTCCCGGCCTCCCCACGCCGGGCCCTCGTCTCTCAAGGAAAGTCTAAAGTACTCTCAGGAGCCCGGGGAGCAGCCGCGCTCCCTCCCCAGCTCCGCAAGGCCACCAGATAACACCAGCCCCGGGGGCTGCGGGCGGGCGGGAGGCCCCTAGCCGGGGGGGAACACGGCTTCAAGGAGGAGCCGGGGGCTTTGGGACGCCGGCTCCTGGCCCCGGGCTCCGCCACGCCCTCGGCCCGGCTCTTCCTTCCCGCGGGCGGCGCCGGCCGCCCTCACACGTTGCTGGGGCCGGCGGCACCGGTGCCGCTCACCACCGGCCGCGGCCGCCCTCGCACCCGACCCGACGTGGCCGCCCCAGCCCGGCACGGACAAAGCGCAGCCTCGTCGCAGGGAAAGGGGCACCGGCCACGGTGCGGCTCCTTCAGTTTCCCACTTCCCGTCCCGTCCCGTCCCAGCCGCTCACCCCCTTGCCCATGGTGCCGGGCTACTGCGTGCGGGTCAAGTGGCGGGGGGCGAGGAGCGGGGCTCAGCGGCGCCACGTGTCCCGGCCGGCGCAGGTGCGGAACAATAGCAGCACCCCGGCCGGCGCCCGCCTTCCTCTTCTTTCTCCTCCTCCGCGGCTCCTCGCCTTCGCCTCGCCCCCCTCTGCCCCCGCCCGGGCCGTTCCTCTCCGATGCCGCAACCGCGCGCAGCTCCGGCAGCCGCCGCGTTCCCGCCGCATAAAGAGCCTCGCTCCGCTGCCACGCCCAGCCCGTGTGCCTCCCCGCCCCCGTGGCACGGAGACGGCGCGAACTGGGGGGCGGTCCTGGGGGAGGGGGTAGCGGCCAGGGCTGTGGGAGGGAGTATCGCCCGCGGGCCCTTCCGCCGTCCCGGGNNNCGGGTGCATCTTGGGATGGGGGCTCACCTGGAGGCTCCCCCCGGCTGCCCCGGCCGCGCCTCGCCGGAGCGACGGCCCCTTCCGCGGCGCCCGCCTTGGCTTGCCAGGCCGGGGCCCCCCGGGCGCCTTGCCCGCCGCCCCTGCGGGGACTGGGCCCTGTGGCCGCCCGGAGCTCCCAGGTGCCTGTTCCCCGCGGGTTTTGTCGCCGCTCGCTCAGAGGCAGAAGACCCCCGGTGCTCCCTTTCCACCCAAACGCTTTCTGCTGGGCATGGTCCCTGCCATGCTGCCGACCTGCCGGAGCCTCAGCGCGCTCCATTCCACGGGAGATCAACTTCTGGTGATTCAGGACTCGGTGAAGAGTTAGGGGGCAGCTTTCTGTGCCCTCTCCTGCTCAGGGAGCCTGGCTAGGGGACCAAGTTTGGCTATGATCATCCTTCCCTTATGCTTCAATTTCTGGGAAAGATAGATGAAGTTATGACTGTGTGTTGGCTCACTTTGTTTTGGGGGTTTTTTTGCAGAAGTTTGTTGACTTTGCTTTTACTTCTGTCTAGATTATCTGGCAAAGAAAATGAGCTGATGCTCTTTTTTATTCTCAACAGCTGAGTAGAAGCCCTGGAACCCTGTATAAACTTGGAAAGGAGAAAGTGTTTCAGGAGGCTTCGCCTTCTGAGGGTCCCAAAAATAGCTGTGAACTTTCTTGGGAAGGAGGAACATAGCTACAGCACTTCCCTGCTTAGCGTGGCTTGAAACCCTTCCGCAGGAGAAGAGAAGTGAATTCAAGCCTTAAGCATCCTGCACAAGAGCTTGCTCATCAAACTGCCCACGGAACCATGTCTGTTAGGGGAAGATCTGCCACTGCAACCATCATGTTTATTTAAACAATCGAGTAGAGGCACCACACCGGTGGTGGGGCTTGGCCCTGTCACTGCTCCCTAGACCTGCTTTTAGAGCTTCTGATGTGTCTGCCGTTTGCAGACATGGGGGATGCTCCATTGTTGTGACTCCACCTGGACTTAGAAACATCTTGACCGTTCAGTTTTGAGGTGCTTCTGCAGCAGAACATACTGAACATGAAAGCAAAAACCAGCAGTGAGATCAGATGCAATTTTAGACAGCAGGCCAGCATTTTAGAGACGCTTTTTAGTTGTCTGCATAAGCTCCATTTTGGAGCCTCTCATGGTCTTTATTAGACCTGGCACTGTGTTGACAGACTGGAATACTGAAGCTTTTGGTGTACCTAGAAAATACCTGGAGACCTGTCTCCCTACCAGGCTGCACCAGCCTGACCCCAAGGTGACACTCTCAGATAGCTTTTATTACTTACCCTTGTGACTTTCCTCTGAGATTTCCCATGAAAAGCTTGGCTCTTGCCAGTGGGTGGGGAGAAGGGGATAGGCATTAGGAACTGGGTAGCAATTCCAGTGTCTGAAATCACCTATTTGTTTCATTTTCACTCCTTAACAGCATTTTACTCCTGAAGAGCAATACACCATACCAAACTTATCTTTTTTTCTATGTGGCAGTGAAGAAGCATCATCAATAGGACACTAAAAGAAGACCTCCAGGCCAGTCCTGCACTATATTGTCCCTTGAAGTGCTACCTAACCAGTGTAGTTGATTTGTCAGGCTATCAGTTTGACCCGTCTTTTCCTTGGAATAGCTGATGCATTGTCATTTCTTCATAACACGAAATTGTAGCGTGCAGCTGTGGTGCTGTAAACCTGGATTAGCGTCTCAGTGTCAATGTCAGTGATTTAAACAGAGAACAAATCCATACATATCAAAGGAAATTTTATTACATCAAACCAGGCAGGGATTGTAATGTTCTATATTGGAAATGCTTGTGTTCTCTTGCTGTAGTAGGTATCAGTGAGATTAGCTTAAGAAAAATCAGGAGAGCTCTGTTTTCAGTATCTACAGGCAGTTATAAACTCTTTGAGACCTTGGCAGGGTGACTGAGAGAAGCAGAGATAACATACAGGGAACTTCACTCCTGCTAGCAGGTGAAATCCCGATCAGGCTTTAATACCTGAAAATTCCTGCTCTTTGGCTTGTGTGTCCCTCTCAGGTCATCCCAGGAGTAATCTTGAATCGTTATTTTGCAGATCTGCAACCATACATCTCTTTCCCCTCAGACAGCAGCTGTGGTGTGGTTGTGGGCTGCTGCACAGAAGTCGAACACCAAGGGTAGGTAGCATGGGATGCACTGAAAGGAGAAGGATGAGCCTTAGCTAAGCAGTGCATGGCATTATGTGAATGCCTGCTGCTGGGGACATCACAAGGCCCTCCTGCCACATTTTTTACTTTAAGAAGCAGGAACTGTTTTACAGCAGGGAGTTTTATTATGGCCATTTTCGGAACAGGAGGAACGGTCACAGTGAGGGAAGGCAGGCATGCAGAAAAGCTTTAGCAGGTTCCAGTTAAGAGTCCAAGGGTCTGAAAGCCCTTTGCTCTTGCTGCTAGATATGACAGCTTCCACTCAAGCATATTCCTGCTTCCAGTAATAGACTACGTGTAGCTTGACAGAGAGAAGCAAATCTTCTTTATCCCTTCACAGCTGCCACAGCCTAGGGCTGCATTTGCTGGGAAAACTAGGATCCCAGGAGTGGATAGTCCCCAGAACAGGAAAGAATGCCATCTCTCATCTGTTTTTTCTTTCTGTGACATCTCCCATGTTCACCAGCTTTTTGGATGTGTTGCAACGAGAGCCACGCTTCAGCGTTCACCTCGAAAACCATAGCAGGTTCTTCACTGGCACTGTACGTGTTGGAGCTGTTTGCCCATGGACATTACAGTGCCCTTACCAGCAGAGAAGAAAAGCTCTTGCAGCTCCTACTTACTCAAAAAACCCCAAAAAACCAGAACGGAGTTGAGCCCAAATAAGCTATTTTCTCTCATCCACTTCTACCTTATCTCAAGAGTCTCCAGAGGACAGGGTTACCCACAGCAAACTACAGGAGGCAACAAAAGCAGCAACAGGGCAGATAAAGCGAGATGTGCTCCACCATGAGCTCTCTGTCAGCATGGTTCAGAGGAGTGGTCAAAACACCTTCACGCTTTTTTGAAGACCACCCTCTTCAGAGGGGAAACTGAGAAGACAAGGTGTATGAAATGGTATTTATATCGACCTTCCATGTGTAATTACAGGCCTCATACCCTCTGCTGTCTTGTCCCCTGCCTTTAATGAGATCACTTTAAGAGATAAGGCAGTGACTCCATTAAAAGGGGGGCGGGGGGGAACAATAGCTAACTGTGGGGTGAGCAAAGATCAAGATCCACTATAGCCTGCCAGGCTAAGCTTCCGGCACTTTTTTCCCCTCCCCCTGACTGAGGGATACAAACATTTTGCATTTTTGATAGTATTTAGTATTCTTCTGAAGCCCTCCAAGTCATTCAGGTCGTGTTGCAAAAACATGACAAAGGCTTCTCAAAGGCCCCGTGAAAACGAGGGCTCGAGCCTCTGCCATTGCGTATAAATAGATTCACCTTCCTGTAGAGCCATGGTGTCACGGGCTGCAGAGGCAAAGGGCACAAATACACAGGATTCCTGTCATTTCAAGTGCCTCAGTGCTATGGCTGGAAAAAATTCCTGTGCACTTGGCACTTCCGTAAGTGGGAACTCTGGCCGCTCAGCCTTTCTGTGTACTGAGCACAAAGTGCCTCAGCCTGAGAACTTAAAAACTATGGATCTTTTGTGTTTTCCCAGAGAGGAGGTGGATGGAGGCTTACAAGAGTCATGCAGTGAATCAGATCAATGTGTGGGATTTAGGGGAGCGTGGTTCCTGTCCGACTGCTAGGAGATGGGGCTTTACTTCTGCTTCACAGATCCCCAAAGACTATTTGGAAGGGGGTGATGCTGTGGGAGCACAGAAGGCAGAGCCATTGCCAGTAGATTGAAATACACAATTCAAGGATTTGTGCTTCTCCGGGAAAAATGCTTAGGAATCCAGAAATCAAAAAACATAGAGGATTAAAATCTTGCTCTGAACAAACTTGTAACATGCATTTCAGTGACACTTCTTTTTTAAAGCCCGTACTCATAACCTATCATTCCAGTTTTAGTTACCAACACTGTTATTAATTCACTCTTCTTTGCAAGTGAGTTATCTGGAAGATAAAGCAGCTTTGAAATCCCTAGACTCCCTGGAACCACAGTGTATATCTGTGTGTGCACTTTGCCATTCCAGAGCAGATAAACTGAGTGCCATATAACTTATGCCTGCTCTGGAAATCATTTGAGCACTAGTAACTGTATGGGAATAAATCTAAGAGAGCATAAAGTTTAGCCAAAAATGTCTCCATGTACTTCTTTTTTTTTTTTTTCTTTTTTCATTTTCCTCCCGTTTGCATCTGCCTGTATTCCATTGCAGGGAGGTGGTTGCATCTAAGTACAGACAAGCTGGTGAAAAATGCCACATTTCTTTTTTTTTAATCCATACTTTGACTGTTTTCTGCTTAACTGAGAGGAGAAGTGGGTGTATTGATAAGTAAAAGGGAGTTGAAGATTGTTGCTCTAGGGTGGACAAGGAGAAAAAAATAAAGTATGTGTTGCCATACTAGAAACAGCTCTGTTTGGCATTTTCCTATCTACAGAAATATTTTCAAATATACAAAAGGCAAAGATAGTGTTCTACTGAAATTTTTCATTAGAAAAAGATGATGTTTCCAAAGAGAAACACCCTGAAGTCAAGATGTGCCAAAGCCCAAGCTCTGCTCTCTGCATCTGTCTGTGGTGTAGCCTTCAGCCACAGCATGCTGCTGCATCCAGCCTTTCAGGTGAAACACTGCTCAGCGAAAGCTTTCACAGACTGACATTTGTGTTCACCTGCCATAGTGCTTCATTTTCCAAGGCTGATGTTCTCTGAGTTGGAGAGACCCTTTTAGCAGGACAGCAGGAGGTGTTGGCACGAGGAGAGCAGCCTGACAGGGACCCTTGCCGGCTGCAGCCTCAGAAACCGAGGTCAGCACGGAGCTCAGTGCCTTGTGTGGGGACTGATGGCCAAGTAAGGGTGATGGCACAATATTAAGACCCTTCTAATACCTGATCTGGCCTACAGGAGTCTGTGCCTTGCTTCCCCACACCTGCATAGGGTACTGAAGCTGGGTGTTCCTGGTAGGAAAAGGAATGATACTGGCTGGAACTTGTTGATCTGAAATAGCCTGAATGTGACAAGTTTCTAAGCAAGCTACATAAGCCATCAAACTGACAGGGTGCTGGGGGAGGACTGAGAATATTCTTCCCAGCATGACAGGGATGGATTTTCTGGAGGTGGCTGCTTCTTTTCCCGTACAGATGATTACTTTAAGATAATAAAAAATGAACAATATTGGTTTGGGCACCTAAGGCCTTAAATAGCCATGTCTTTAATTTTCATTTAAGTCTGCATCCATGAATAAAATATTTGATATTGTTCACTAGACAACTGAGTTCTGCACAAGATGTTCGGTTTGGCCCCAGTTCATCAAAACACTTAAGTGCTTTGCTGAATCAGGGACTTGCTTCTCATTAGAACAGGCACTTTTTATTCAAAGAAGGAGGGAGAGCACGGTGCAACCTTACCTCACTGTGTGGGCTCTCTTGACAAGTGTTGCACACAGTCATGGGTTATGGATTAGGACCCTGTATTTAGGGCCCAGACTCTCATTCTGGATCTTCCACCAGACACATTTTTCAGCTGGTTATCAAACTGTCATGGCAGTGCTTGAGCTTTGGGAAGGCACTGGTTGTTAGACACTGATTTGTTGTAGGTTTTCTTGCCCTAAACCAGGGAAATTCTTCTATACAGTGTCAGGATAAGAGAGAAAAGGTTGATAGTATTGAGCTCTGAAATGGAGTCAGTCGTTATGCAGGTTCACTTTTGTGAGAATCCAGCCCCCATGAAGATTTTTGCAAAAGTTACAAAGCCAAGTGTTGTGATAAGGCAAATACTACAGAGCAGATATTTTAGTAGTGCCTGAAGTGTAATTGTCTAAAAAGCACCATGTGGTAAGAAGAAACCAAAGTGATAGCAGGTGTATCCCCCAGGTACATGTCTCAGTAAGAAAGAGGGACGGTAATCTCATTGTTCAGGAGTCTGAGACTGCCTGGATGTCCCCAAAACATCCATCAGCATTCACAGGACAAAAGTTTCGTCTCACCACCGCAATCCCCTGGCCTTTCCTTTTGCTGCCCTGGCACTTCCCATCTCTCCCAGCAGCTATGTGGGCTCAAGTGCTGTGGACAAACACTGAAACAGGTTGGAGAACCGGTCCCACTTGAAACAAACATGCAGAAAGCATCTCCCATTTTGTTTCCATGGAGTCTTTTATTTGGAGATCTGCTCTTAGACCAGCTCCACACAAGCAGCACTGCCAGCACAAGGCAGCATTGCCATAGACTGGTATTGCCACCAGTGTGGGAGACAAGAGCCCCCAGATTTGCTGGTAATCAGGTATAGTTCCTATAGCTTATAGTGGCCAAGTCTTTCACTGTTAGGAAAAGCATCCTGCCCACCTGGAATTACTAAGGAACTGCTCTTGTCTTCCTAAGGAACAGAGGCAGGGCCTCAAGTAGGATCCCCCTGCGGTCCTGCAGAAGTGACAGAGCCGGGGAAGGGGCTATGAAACACACAAGTCTTGTCCCAGTCTGAGTTTGGGACAGTCTGAGTATGGTCCTAGTCCCTGACACTCAGAAGTACTCCTTACTCCTGGAATTTATGTGCAGATAAATTGGTTATCATCTTAGCTGAGATGCACAAGAATCTAGGAAAGAGCAAGAATGTCACCTACACCAGCCACAGCCAGCCAAGTTGGTGGTTAGAAGGTGCAGGCTCACAGGAGTTCTCCTACACTGTGTTTGCAGAGGGAGTTTTGTACCCTGGGAAACACGAAGCACATATGCATGATTGATGTTTATATACAGGGCTATTTCAGGACAATGTAACTTGGGGAGAAGGATGATTAAAAAAAGGTTTTGAAACGGACAAGATAGCTCCATAAAATCTTCCACTGCCTGAGATGGAAAGCCAGCAAAAATAAGCTTCACCAACAAATACATTTCATTCCAGCTCTTGCGGTGGGAAAATAAAACAAGAGAACTGCCAGAACAGTGGGTTGCAGTCCATGGCATGAGTGCATTGGTATCATTATAGTCTTGAGATGAGCAGTTACCCTTATTAAGAAGTGCATATTCAGCAGCAAAATTGTTCTGTGAAGATGGGCCGCAGCCCAAGGATGTGTTATATTCTTACTGCCCAGAGCAACTCACATTGGCACGAGCAAGCAAAGCGCTGACCAGCTATAGATTTTTGCTTCAAGTCTTCCTTATCTGCAACAGAGCTTTAATTCAGTAACAAGTCCTGTTTGCAGAAAATCTTTCTCTTCAAGGTTTTTTAAACCTCCCTGTTGGCACTGATCACTATTCTGGGGCAAAAGAAAAGAGCTGCTTATCAACACAGTGTAATATTACCCCATGGAAAAAAGTAAGAAAATTAATTAGAAGAAGAGCATTGCTGAGTGAGAGAGAGAACTCAGATGACAGGCATAGTTGACAAGGTCACTGGCTTTTGCAGAAATATAATTTTAAAAATTTTGTGCCTACATGTTCCGAATCCAAACAAGAGACCTTAAAAAGCAGCCTCAACCAGCAGTAATTGAGAAAGAACCTGCATTTCACCTGTACTGTGGATGAAGATCACTAGATCTGTAAAAATTAGAGCAAAGTCCTAGCAAGTGTTGTCTCTATTGCTGCTTACTCTGCGTAAAGACCAGAGGACACAGAGGCTCTCACACTTTAATCAGCTTCAGCATGTGTTGCAAAGAGAGGGCTTGAATGGGCCATGGGCACTGGGGTATGACACTCCCAGGAGCGCGTCTGGACACCGCCAGCCCAGCACCCTTTCGTGGCCATGTGCTGAGCACAGCCATGGTCTGACTGCAGAGCAGAGCAGTATGGAGCTCATTGCCTTTCCGAAAGTTCCTGCAGAGCAGCAGTGGCTCAGGCTAAAACCGAGGCAGGCCCTGCATTATCTCCTCTGGGCGTGCAGCTCACATAGTCTGTGTTGGCAGGGCAGAGCCAGCTGCCAAGAGCAAGCGCTGGGGAGGATGCTGCTCCATTGCTTCCTCCACCCTCTCTGACCCTGGGGGACCTTGCAGGCCAAGGGGATTTACAGCTCTGTGCTGAG
Source organism: Rhagologus leucostigma (assembly GCA_013397725.1). Classification (NCBI taxonomy): domain Eukaryota; kingdom Metazoa; phylum Chordata; class Aves; order Passeriformes; genus Rhagologus; species Rhagologus leucostigma. The sequence continues at coordinate 1,605,303 of VZTD01001485.1, read as the reverse complement.
ATGGCTAGAAGGCCACTCCAGGTGACATATCCTGATGTGCTGGTGAGTTATACCTTTCAGGCTGCTCCAGGCGCTCCCCTGCACCACCAGTCCACCTCGGCAGTCCCTCTATGCATCTGAGGGGAGCAGGGTGCCAAGTCCTTTCTTCCTGACTGGGGCCGCCCATTGTACCAGGCAGACTATCATGCAGCTGTCACACTCTTCTGGCTGCCCTAGATAAAAGAGTTGCACATAGACCAGAGGCATTGATAGCTCCGTCTAAGGGATTACACCCAGATTAGGAAAAATTGGTCCTGTGTTTGATCAAATTAGCAAAAGTATGAGCTGGCAGCTGACAGGAGCACATACCACGCACATGGGAACAAGTTATTGCCAGGGAAGATCATGTGGGTTATAATGCATCCGTTCCTGTGGCTGCCCAAGGCTGAGGACGGGATGCTGCCCATTTGCCATGAGTAAGAAGAGGTGCACGTGGTACACCCTTCTGAGAGCTCGCTTGTGCTCCCCTAGCTGCTTTGATGCACTGCATTAGCCACTTGTGGATTTATCCAGCTGGCAAACTCTCCAGTTGTAATCCCATACTAAAAGCCTCATCATGTCATTATCTACATAGAACAGAGGGGAGAGAGAAACACAGCACAACGGGGCCAGGGTTGAATTAGTGCTCTTGCCAAACTCACTAGAGAGCACCTCTCCAAAGAGCAACTCATTCTATTGACATCCACCACTGATCCTAGAGTGAGGTGTCACTCTGGAAGACCCCATGTTTCCCCACTAACTTTGGCCCTGTTCAAAGACCTAAACTTTTCAATAAGCTAAAGTTAGGGGCAGTGAATTGCACAAAAACTTGTCTTGGCTCAGCTCTTTGGAAAGCTCAAGACAAAGATCTGCCCATATTCTAATTAGGATCACACAGTTCCAGGCAAACCTGAAAGCCCGGCCTCTCTGTAGCGGGGTATCATCAGCTCTTCACCAGAATGCTGATGGTTCTTTTCTATGTTCTTCTGGCACTGGCTGCTTTTGGGCAAGTGCAATTTACTTTCATGATACGCATACGTGTACCAGGACCTTAACGTTGTGTTAACAGCACCTGAAATTGCGGTAAATCTGCTGACTTGGAGCTTGGGTTTTCCCCTGATGAAGTGCGAGATGTCTCCCCGTGTGCTTTGCTCCAGGCGCTCTCTTGTTGTCCTCTTTGCTCTTTCCCACAGGCTGCTGGAAAAACAGCATTCCCTGGGGCCATAGCGTTAACATCTAGCACTCCAAGAGGCAATTCCAGTGGAGACGGCAGAGCGGGGGAGCAGCTCTGAGGAATCGCATGTCCCAGGAGGACGTGCTTCGCTCCTCCTGTGACACTGCCCTGTACAGCGCACAGGTATCTGCCAAGCACATGCAGTACAGCAGCCCAGTTCCCCACCCCCGGTGTGGTTTTTTAAATGATTATATGGTATTTAGATACCTTTAGGCCTTGGCTTGCCAGCACATAGCTATTGTCTGCATGGGCATGTCCTCAAGAACCGATGCAAAAAGCCCATTACGGTTAGAGACAGACCTGGGCTGGATAACTGAGATCCACCCTTAAGCCTCAAGATCTTCTGATCTAGTGCTCAAATCCAGCAGATTCCTCTCTTGCAGATAAAAGGGAAAAAAACCGCAGACCCCCAACCAAACCCAGCATTTTCTAAGCTGAATTTTCTCACTTCTAAAAAGCCTGAGGAATTTATTTTGGTTTGAGGGCTGTGTCAGAGTTCAGATCTTGTTCTCATATATATATGAATGTTCAGATGGACTGCTGGATGCATTATCTTTTTTCAAGCCTAGTCTCCACTTAAATTGAAAGTGCTTAGTGGGAGAGGATAATAATGAGTTCAGTGAATATCTGGGAAAATTAATTTTGAGGCATGTCTGTGACAGTCTTTTTTGTGCCAGAATAACAATATTGTTAAGGAACAGCTCTTTTTTTCACTTCACCCTTTTTTTTCCTTTGGCAGAGAGGTTGAAATTTCCATAATGACGAGAACCGTAGTGCAATGCAGTTGAATCCACTTAAAAGTCTTTTGCCAATATGTAATCATTTTTGTTTCACTTAGTGAAATCAGCTAAACCAAGAGAACTCTCTTGTGACAGCAAAAGCAGTACTCCCACCAGGAAGGTTTGCTTGGGTTGCTCTTCTGGAATACCTACACCTGGAAATTTTAAGACTAAGACAAAACTGAAGTAAATACATAGAAATATATACGTATTGCAAAGAGGCGGTGAAGAAAACAGCCTGAGTAATCTCCAGTCTATCCCAATGGACAGATGAGAAAGCTTCCAGTTCCTACATAACCAGAGGGAGCTTCCTGTCTCTTATTTATGCCCCCGTGAGTAGGAAGACAACAGTAACAAACACTGCCAGCCTTGTCTTCATTCTTTGAAGCTTATTACTCTTAGTGTGCACACAGACCTCTCCAAGGGCATTGCCTAACTCACCAGACAGCCTCCCCAAGGTATGTTCTGAAGAGCTAATGCATGTCACACCCATGCAATCCTCTTTTCCTGCATCTCCAGGCAAGGGCACGCACCGCCCATAAAAGTATGCAAATCATGCGCTAAGTGTTGTACCAACGCGTAAAAGAAAGTATTTCCTTGCCCTGAGGAAGTCACCAGCAATAAAGAGATGGAAAAGACTGGGGAATAACTAGAGGGGGTCAGCTCTTCCCTAGCTGAAATAACAGGGGGCTGACCTTGAATGTTGTCTGCAGTTTTGGTCACTGCAATAAAGGAACACTGATCTCTTCTCTGCGGTGACCAGTGACAGAGCCCGAGGGAATGGCCTGAAGCTGAGTGAGGGGAGGTTTAGCTTGGATATCAGGAAAAGGTGAACCACCCAGGGGTGGTTGGGCACTGGAACAGGCTCCCCAGGGAAGTGGTTACAGCACCAAGCCTGACAGAGTTCAAGAAGCTTTTGGACAATTCGGTCAGGGACATGGTGTGAGTCTTGGGGATGGTCCTGTGCAGGGCCAGGGGTTGGACTCAGTTATCCTCGTGGGTCCCTCCCAACTCAGCATGTCCTGTGATTCCATGAAGCTGGGTGACAGAGAAGCCAAAACCGCCACGCTGACCAGCAGGACCGGGCAATGGGGCAGAGGGCTCCCCTCGTGGCTCAGTCCACCCCCAGCTGAGCAGCTGTGGTGGCCCCTGGAGGAGCTCAGGGTGCTGCTGACTGGCAGGACTGGGGTGGCTCAGGCTCTGCACCTGCCCAGCACTGGCCACGCAGCTTGAGCTCATCTGGCTCTCTTGGCCATCGTGGAGGGAGCTTAGAGAAATCTGTGACTTCTGGGGGCTGATGTAGTGCCCAGGGCACTGCAGAAAAACATTATTTCTGCTGACTGACCAAAGGAGCTGTGATGGACATGGAGGGGATTGCTTGCAAGTGGTTGGTGCTCTGCTGCTGGCCTTTATAGGCTGGAGCTATTGCAGAAAGGGCCTCTCAAATGTGACAGGTTTTTTTTTAATCTTGCTTAGCTGCTTGAAGAAATAGCCTTTTTCCTCTTCCTTAATTCTTGGGGCAACATTTTCCAGGTATAATTCCAAACTCAAAATGGGCTTCTTGATCTAGGCTGCGCCAATAGAACAAGAAGCTGGCATTAAAAAAATTGGAGCGGTACCACCTCCCGGAGAACCACAGTGGAGAAGTTTCTGCAAACCTGATCACCTGGTCCTGAAGGAAGTCACTCAACCAGCTCCTCTCAAGCCAAAGCACTGCATGCTTAAACAACAAATTGAGATGTTGACTGAAATAGGAAAAGCCTTTTAGATCTATATTGACCAATGCAGTTCAAAAGGGAGGTTTATTGTTGCAAGTGTATATACTATAAATAAGGGGGTTATTTGATGTTCTGAGAGTTGCGTAACAGATTGTTTTACGTGATCTTTCAAGAAATGGTTTTAGCATGAGTGAGGTGGGTGGTTTTCTGAGGTATAGGATTTCACCAGCATGCTGAGGCTTTTGGGAGAGCTTCCACCCCTAAGAAAGATGGATTTGTCATGCTGGGGTTTTTACCTTTCTCAGGAGACAGAGAACAGACATGGTGATGAAAGGGCATAACCCCTTGAGAAGTAGGAGGGGAGAAAAAAAAGAAAAAAAAAAATTGTGTGGGTAAAAGAGGAGGTGAGATTTTTTTATTGCTTTTCCAATCAGGGAGTTGGCTCTGCATTTCAGTTTTGGAAATAAATTTTTGTTAATATTGCCAACACAGGCAGCAGTGGGGGGGTCAGCTAGATTCTAGCAGCACTTCCAGAGTCCTTGACAGCAAAACACAGGTGCCTTCATGCTCCGTGGACATCTAGCAATCCTGAAATCAGCCTCTAATATGGCAAGGGAAAAAAAAAGATCACGGGACAACGAAGGGTGTGTGATCAGATAAGGGGAGGGTGCCACCAGGCAGGGTGCCATGAGGCAGGTGTGGCAGGCTGGAGCACAGTTAAAAGATGGCAGCTTCTTTTCTTCACCTGAAGGTCTTCAGGACTGCAGAGGGACCTGGCCATGACTGGTATTCAATCTCGTGCTGTTAACTCTTTAAATTTCCACTCTCCTGTTGCGCCATGTGGAGCCTCATTTCTCTGCTCAGGAACAGGGCAGTAGATTGCAAAGTGTGTCTTGCAGATGCAATGCCATTAGCAAATGTAATGGTCAGGGAAGGCTGGGGTGGAAAACAACCATGCAAGTGGATGCAGGTTACCCCTCTGGTTCCTGTTGGCACGAAGTGCTTGTGCCTCTGTTGATGCAGGATTACTTTTTGTTTGTTTGATGTGGTTGGGGCAGGAAAGCCAAGCTCCTTGCTGTCAGTCCATCTGAGTTAATGAGCATGAACTGGGTTTGCCTCTATGAAAGGGAATGCCTTGAAGGAACATTGTAGTGTCATAAAAGAGATAATCCAAGTACTGCACCTAATTCTGTGCTTAGCACTGTGTAGCTGAAATGTTATTCACTCTTACTAGACCTTTACACCAGTTTGATTGCAAGACTAGATTTCTACCCGAAGTCTGAAAGAGAAAGAAAAGTTTGATCCAAAGGGTAGGGTTTAGGCCTGAAGCAGATCAAGCTGTAAACTTCATAGGCATTGCCCTGCTTCTAGCCATACTTAAGTTTCAAACACCATGTACTAATTGGTGAGGATTCGTCATGGAGCCTAGGAAATTCCAGCTATAGCCTAAGTGGGAAACTGTAGTTCCCCACTGCACCATGCACTTGTATATGAGGTGCCCTCCACATTTTCTCCTGCTGCAGTTTAGCCGTGAGATCTCTGGCTCTTGTCACCCAGCCCCATCCAGCTGAATGAAGGGGATGCTGATTGAATGCATTCCTAAAAGCCTTCTTCCGAAAAGGCCGTGGGCCATGCCCAATTGCCTCACGATTAGCTCATGGTGATCTAAGCCTCCCGTTTCTCTGAGACAGGATCCAGGATACCTCACCCTCCCCCAACTGTGGAGACAAGTTTTTAAGGATGGATGGGTTGTAGCCCAGCAGCAGTCTGTGGATACTTACTGGAAGACTAGCAATCCTTAAAAACTTGAAAATATTGCCCCTATGCCTACCGTAAATCATCCTTATTGTAAATCAAGTCAGTCTTGCATCCATGGACATGGAGAATAATGCATCACAACTTCACAACTTTTACAGTTGTTGTGTCTAGAGGAAAACACGCCAGAGTCTACCACATCTTCCTCAGAGGTCATGTTTTCTGAGCCCTCTGCCCAGCTTGCTGCTTTCTCTTAAAACTTTTGCTCACCTCTCCAAGCCTTTATCCTGATAAAGTGCAAACTTATGTCTGAGTCCTGGCCCCTACATAAAAATCGCTGTGGCCCTAAGTGAACAATTTCCCTGGTGAGGGAATAGAAACCAAATCAAAGAGGATACTTGTCATTGGGTCATTACTTCATAGAGTCTTTTTTAAAAAAAGACTGAGCCAAAATCCTGCTTTTAGCCATCTCTGAACTCTGGGTAAGCTTGCACTTAAAATGCATACATGGGCCCATAAGCCTGACCCACATTAATTCCTGAGCAAGACATTAATAATGCAGGAGAATTAGAAACCTGGGACACTCAGCTTGATTTACCAAAAGGTCACGTCCACAGATTGAGTTGCAGGTCTCAGCACCAAGGCCTGCGTGACTTCTCTATGACAGCAGAGGTGGAGGAGCCTTTCCAGGTGGCATTCCTTCTCCCTGTCCCACCAGCACGGACAGCAGAAGACATGGTGTGCATTACTTCTCTGGGTTTCAGCACATCTACCTGTGGTAAGCAGAGAAGCCGTGGCAGAGCCATGAGGAAGACAAGCTGAAATTGATCCAATAAATGTGCAGTCCACCAGCCTATCCTGTTGCAAATCCCACTGAGAGGATGTCAGTACTGCTGTATCAGAGATTATTGAAGAACAGGCCTTTCACATTTTATAATTATAAATACAAAAATAAATGCAAATGAAATAAGTTTCCATATTCTGTATCTCTGTCTTAGTCACTGGTAACACGAGAGGGCATGTGTAAGAACGTGACAGCAGGAGCTGGATCTCACAGCTTGACCTCTGAAGTTTAGCATCCAGGAGGAAGACTGACACATCTGAAGTGCCAGGTAATACACAGAGGAGGCCACTCCTGTCAAGCAGCCAGTCTGGATCTGAGCTGCCAGAAGGCTTTGCCTGGCTTGAATGCATCTGTGCATTTATCTCTCGGGACAGGGAGGAGGGCGTTAACAGTCTTGTAGCTTCCTACCCCAGCCTGAAGGCACGGGATGTGCCCAGGCAGAGCGGAGGGTGGATTGATGGGCCCTCAGGCTGCATACAGAAAGGGAGGGTTGCAGGGTGTCTGGGGTGACCTGTGGAAGCGAAGGGCTCTCAGGCTGCACACAGGAGCACTGGTGCAGCTGCATTTTGTACCACTGCAGTAAAAGCCGCCCCAGGTGCGCAGGCAAAGCAGACTGGGCTGGTAGTGTTTGGAGAAAGCAATACCTGCCAGGCATCCTGCCTATCTGAGGTCTGTGTGTCCTTCCACCCCTGGCTGAGCTGGAAAAGGGCATGGAGCCACCAGGGCATGTGATACCTTGCAACTGTGCACCTGCTCCAGGAGCTGGGGCACTTGGTGCTTCACCCAGCATGCAGGTTGTCTGCATCAGCACCCTCCTCAGAGGGCTTCTGGCCAGCCTGCCACATCCCCAGGTGCTCAGGGCTCAACTGCATCCTCCAGAGCTGGGTGTGCCTCAGACCTTGTACAGGGCTTGTGAAATCCGCATCTCTGCACTCATCTGTCTCTCCAGCTGTGCTACAGGGCTGTCAGAAGTGCTCCCAGTGCTGGAGCTTATCTCTAATTCCCAGTGCCTCTCAGCTGTGTGCCCCTTAATCAGAAAAAGCCACAGGTGCTCAGAAGGAGTCTGCTGCCAGGGCTGACGTGGAGCCCATCCCACAGTGAACTTGCTGGAGGAGAGGGAAAGGTGGACCCTGAACAGTGATCTGACTCGGGGCGATGGAGTGAGGGGCTGCCCCTCACGCTTGCTAGCACTGGGGCTTCACTGAGAGGCTGCTCTGTTTGTAAAATCCATCACTGGCAGAGCTGCTCTGGGAGCTGTGGTTTTCCAGTTGCCTGTCACATGGGCTGCATCCTCTCAAAACATGCCCTCCTGTCCCCTTTGCAACACACCAAAGCAAGGAAGCGAGAAACAGATAAGGCTGAGACTCCTCAAGTCCCTCATCTAGAGTGCCTGAAAAGCAGTACCCAGATGGCAACTCCTGCTGCTGAGATGGGAGTTTTCTGTCTGACTTCTATATTTGCTCCCGTTCTCCTCTGCTTTACCTGTTCTCTGCCTCTTCAAATGACAAGAGTCAATCTCCTTATTCTCCCTAAATCGGGCAAACGTCCAGCTGAGCATGGAGAGGGAGAAAGGAAAAGAGATTGTTAGCAGCCTTAGAATAGCATAGAAGAAATCATGGGCTGTATCCATTGCTTAGCTCCACCACAGGGATTTGGAATGGATTGACACTGTTTTCCCACTTGTAAAAGAGAGATAATCAGTCTTCCTAAAACTGTTGCTGGGAGAAAGTTTGGCTTTGCTCATTATGCACTTTGAGGCTGTTAAAGAGCCAACTAGCTGGTCTATCACCCGGCTGGAAGGCACTCTGTGACTTGAAATACAACAGCTCTTTGCAGGGGGGAGGATCATAAATTCCACAGGGCACCAGATAAACTGGAGGAGGTGAAAAGACAAAGGGGCAGTTGAAGTTTCAAATCCCTTCCCCCCCACATCCCCTGCCTCCTTCCTCCCACCTTTGCCATGCCAACACAACAATAACATTGACAGCCCCCTCCATCACCGCTGGGGTCTAAACCTGCTGCACCGGGTCCTGCTGCCCACGGGTCGTGTCTGTCCTTAATCCCTGTTCCTCCTCCTTGGTCAGCAGGTGGACAGCTTGAGCGGCCTCTCACCTGGGAAAAACAAAAGAGGAATGGTGATAGAGAGAAGGACAAGGTTGGAGGAAGGCAGGGGGAATGGAGGGTGGCAGTAGGGGGTGGGACGGAAAATCTGGAGCTGAACAGAAGGAGAAAATGGAGGTCCTGAGGTCAAAGCTGGAAGGGCAGAAAGGAGCACACAGACATGCTTGCAAAAGAAAGGCAACAAGCGGAAGCATGGAGGAGGGCCTGTCAGTAGGAGCTGGTGTTGCACACATTTCCTGGCAAGTGGGAAAAGATAAACGGTCACAGAGAGCCTTTTTCCCAGCACGTACATCTCCAGGCAGGTGCCTGCTAGCACTGATGCACGCAGTTAGCAACCACCTTCACCTGACACCACTGGAACAGCTTTGGGACGAGGCCAGAGATCCACAAAGGTAACACCACCTTCATTTGGTGCAAACACTGCCCACTTTGCCCAGCTCCAGCCCCGACTGTTTGTCTTCCCCACGGCAGGGTGGCGATCAGTCACACAGTGGTCACCCAACTTGTTCTGCTGCTTTGGTTGGACAACACGGAACAGTTACAGGAGAGTTCCCACGAGGATGAAGACAAGGAAAACAAGGCTGTATTTAAAAGTGTTACCAGTGTAATCATTTTGGAGGGGGGTTGGGAAGGGGAGGGAAGACAGTACTCTGTCAGAGCAGTAACAACCCAAGTATGGGTACAGTTATACTGCAAAGGAGCACTTTTAATAGGAAAGCTGATTTCGCTTTTTCAAGGAAAGCTTGTTTCACTTGGAAATTCCTGTAAACAACACCAACAACTGTTTTGTGCGGAAATGTGTACAAGAGCCTAGATATGCACCCAGGTCACTGTGGTAAGGCCAGCTCCTGCTCATCAGCTACGTGTTGCCTGGGGCAGAACATCTGAGTTCACAACACATGCAGGGTCATTGCAGATAGACAAACAAGGTACAATCATTATTTATTAGTAGTTTGTTACCATACCTAGACAGTGTGTCTGAGCACTAAAATGTGTGCCGTGCGAGGAAAATGAGGGAGGAGGCGACATGCAACTTTGGGAATAGCATGCAACTACTGACAAACCTCTTTGGGGAAGACAGAATCTTCACTGGCTGTTTTTCATTGCACAGAAGAATAACTGCAGCAGCTACACAGAAAAAGACGTGCCCACATATCTTCCCACTGCTGAGAGACTTCTCTGCTACAGATTCCCAGGGCAGGTACAGCCACAGAAATGGGACAAAGCCAGAGAGGCTACAACAGCAAGATTGACTGACTTCAGCCTGGTTCCTTATGCTCTTGGACTCACCTCCAAACTCTCCTTCATCCAGAAACATTAACCCCAAGCCCTCACTGACTGCATCCATTTTTCAGCAGTGATGCACGCTCAGGCTTGGAAAAACACCGGTCATTAATGGATCCTGCACAGAAAGGGATTGCAGGGTACTTGCAGCCCTTAGGCTGAAAAACACATTCCCCCAAATGAAGGGTAAAAGAATTTGCCTCTTTGTTTTAGGGATTGTTCTCCCCAACCCTAAGCACAAGCTGAATATTCATGAACCTCCTATATGAATTGGTTATCTTCTAAAAGCAAATACAAAGTCCCCATTCTGCATGAGGTGCCCAGGCACCGGACAAAGCCAAGTGTCTGCTCTAGCCGTGGGTTTCCCAGGGACTCTGTGTGCTGCTTTAAACCAGTTACTCTTGCCTATTAAAACAGGATCAAAACGAACAAAGAGAAAAAGACCCTTCCAGAGCTGTTTGAGGCAGCTGCAGCTAGTTCAGACTTCTACATCTCTTGACCTAACATGACTCCCAGGCTGCCACATTGTCTGGATGGGAAGCCAGAAGGGAAGGTAACGTGATTTTTATTGTAAGAGCTGCTCACCAGTGCAGTCAGCCTAATTTATGTTAAGAGTTCACGTTGCTAAGTAGCTTGCCAGGACAGAGGTTCAGCTTCATGTCGGAGCTGTATTTGTGGTAGGAACAAATGGGTGTGTATGAGCACAGAGCTGTGTAATGGCCTCTTTGCAGGTGTTTGTGGTAACATGCACAGGGGAAATGGGCATTTGTGGGTGGGAGCACTCCTGAGGTTGTTGAGGATATCGGAGGATGGTTCATTAGTTGAATAGATGATGGAGCTGACATGATGGCATTTAAGAACTGGGTATCACTTGGGAAGCAGACCCAGGTCCAAGTGAGATAGCAAGAGTGTGATAAATAAAAAAAAAGGTGAGCAATTGCAAGTGTGTGTAAAAAAGAGACAAGCCATGTCTACTGTCTCTGCTGGACCTGTCAGGAATGGAGTTAGGAAGTTAACTTTTTTCATAGGAGCCTATGTAGTGCATCTGCCTCCCAAAGGAAAGTGGTGAATGAATTCCTCATTTTGCTTTGCTTCCATGTGCAGCTATTGCTTTTCTTGGTAAACTGTAATTATCACAAGGGGATTTTTTCATCTAACTTTCTCCCCCTGACCTATTGGAGTGGGGAGAATGAGAGTGGCTGAGTGGGCATCTGGCAGCTGGTTATGGTCAGCCCACCACTGACCTGTCATTCAGGTGGCATGAATCCTCCCCAAGATCCTGTGTGCAGACAGCGGAGATTTTTAGGGACTTGTTAGGGATTTTTTAGATTCTTTGGAGGCTGGTAAGCAATTCAGAGGGCCTGTGTGGGGAACTGCCTGGGGCTGGGCAATAGGAAAGAGTACCAGGGTCAGACTGACCTTGTGTCTGAGTGCCTGGGAACTCAGCTGTCATTGCCCCTGAAAATACCACCCAGTACTGCTGCTATATCCCAGTACAGCAAGTGCCTCTGGGCTGGCCTTGAGAAAGATCCAGACTGGGATTTCTGAGTTGCCGGGGACCACCGCCTCTCTGTGCAGCGAGGTGAGGGGGCTGCTGAGAGGGGGGCTTGGAGGTGCTGCTACCGGCATGTAGTGGAGAGCAGACCTGGGGCATGTGGAGACCTCCAGGGCAGCCTCCCCTGCCCACATCAGTGCAGCTCAGAGCACCAGCCACGTGTGTCCCTTTGCCTGTGTTCTGTGTTATCCTGGGACACCAGGGTGCCCAGGACTATCTCTGCTACTGATTTCTTTCCAGCTCAGAGCAACCAGGTCTCCTGCAGCCACCAAGGGGCAGAGGGAGGATGCCCTTGGTCAGTCCCCACTGTTTATCTTCCATATCTTGTGTGCAAGTGGCAGAGAGACCCAAGTGCTCCAGAGAACAGTCCCGGCAGGTGTCAGCAAAACTGGAGCTTTTCTGAACTACAGGTGATTAGACTCCACTCGCTTCCTTTTTCCAACCCCTAAGTGGAATAAACCCTTACCCTCAGAAGATGTTGAAGGACACCAGCAGGACTGATAGTTCCATGGGCCAACTCCACACCCTGCAGAAGCAGCAGGTACAGGCATGGTCACAGCATGGTTTGTGGGGTTCCTGGACACAAGTCCTTCTGCAGCATGAGAGAGAACCTGGCACATGTGCACCTGGCACGCCCCAGCACCTCTCCCATCTTCCCCAAGGGCTGAGTGTTTTTCTCACTGCCTTTCTACCAGCACCTTCTCCACCTCCAGGCCCACTGGACCTTGGCAGCCTCCTCTTTGCCTGGTTAGACTGACCACCTGCAGCCCCAGGAGGAGGAAGATGAAGAGAGGGGACCACAGTGGCTATTTCTCTCTCTGCACTTTGTAGGCTTGTAGGGAGAGGTGGACAGAAATGGTGGGGTTCTGCTCTGTGTCCCCTCCTGCCTCCCTGTTCTTGCACTTTTAACCTCTGACCTTCATCCTTTTTCTCTCACGAATTGTTCCCATTTCTGCTGTTTTCCTTTATGCCCTCTCCCCCCTCCAAGAGCCATATGTTTTAGTTAGGATCAGCTGACACCCAAACTAAGGGGTAGGGTTTTCCCCAGCAGTCCTTGGCTGGTGGCCACATAATCAAAAGCAGCGGGGGAGCGGCGGCAGGAACCCAATCTGGCATTAATGAGAGCGAGAGGTTGTTGCGTGACCGGCTAAGCTGCGGGAGCCCGGCCAAACAGTGGCGCAACAAATGGCACCGTGTGTGCAGAGCTCTGTGTTAGCATAACATGGATCTCCATTACACCTGGGCTGCTCAGCCTCCCAGCTTTGCCCTTTCCTAATCATCCCTCTTGCATAAGCAAATGTTAAAGCCTGGAGTCTACTTGTTCGCTGCAGAAAAAGAGATGTGTGACATTTCTACTTTAGTCTGTTTCTGTCTTGCCCATCTCCAGAGCTATCGGGATCCTGATGGGGCTGGTCAGGCTAAGTGACCTGGGACTGAGCAGGGTGGAAGAGGACTATCTCGATTCTCTTTGCTGGGAGCCTTCCCCCAGCAGGTCGTGAAGCTGGCAAGGTGTCCATAGGCAGGGAGGACCAGGCAGGATACAAAGAGCTGTTAGGCTTTGCTGTCATCACTGCATGGATCTGAGCACTGCTTGGATTTGTGGGATACAGTTGCTTTGGGACATAGTGCCCTTCAGACCCCCAAACCCTTGTCTTTTGTTCATGCAGACTGATTACAGGCTGCCAGCTTCAAAATTCTCTTGGCTGGCCACTTTTCTCACAAAGTCTGTATTAAGAAACTCCTTCTCAGTGTAGCTCACTGCTGTGTTGTACAGCAAAACATGAGGGGCTTTACGGCAACTACCAGCTGTAGTTTATTTCAGCTCCTCCACGTACAACACAGCAGGGGCTTGCTGACACACCTGAGTACCCAAAAGATCCTGCTTTTGCACACCCTAACTGGTAGCAGATGTCGCGAAGGTCCTGAAGTTCCTGACATGAATGTGATCAGATGTCATGATATAGTTCAGCTATTACTATACCCCTGCACACAGCAGTGTCCCAAACTGGAAGTTTGGAGGCAGTCTATAACCTTTGTGCAATCTTGGGAATTGACTGTAGTCAGGGGAGGCCACAGTCTATGCATCTAGTCTAGGCGAGAGACATCAAAGAGTATTGCCCACAACGGGCAACCTTTGCACGGTATTAGCTAAGGAATGACATGTCATAGGTGGTCATATCTATCATCTGTTTATCTACACCAGCATAATTCACACAGTCAAAGAAGTTAGGTCCCTAAAATTTCCCAAGTGGACAATCCTTACCATAGTTTTCTGACATCCACATAAAACAACACTTTCACGCTGCTCAAAGCAGCTAAGCAAGCACCAAACCTGGCTTTCAGTGTAAGAAACTCTTTGAACAAAAGCAGCACCATCAAGGCTAGGTCAGCATCCAAGAGTTTTTCAGCCTTTTCTGCAATAAGGGAATGCATGAACAGTTTCTGCCCTTTTAGGATATGAATTCAGAATAAATTCTGCCAGGAGCTTCAAAATTCATCATTTGGAGCTGGGAACCTAACAAGACAGTGTTTGGTCTGTGTGCATCAGGAGAGTTTGTAGTGGCATCCACATTTCTGCAGTAGAGGTGTGACTTATACGATGTGGCTTTTTCCACCCCGTGTAGAAAGCAAACCCAGCACAGACCCCATCTCTTTGCACAGATCTCCACTGGAAAACTCCCATCTCAGGGCAGGGACTCCAAGTTGTGCCTTCAACAGAAGGAATATATGATCATTTATGATTTTGAGGATGTTTGCTTTGCATGCAGCCTGAGTGGGGACCTGTGAGGTTGACTTGACCACATCTCCAAGGTCAGTGACAGAGCTGCTCCCGGGATGGAGGTGAAGCCATTCAGTGCTGAGCACAGTAAGGCTGAGCTGCCAGAGGCACTGCTGTGCTGGTTGGTGAGGTCATGGGGTGGTCCCCACATCAGTGAAAAACCAAAAACTCCCATGGTGGCTCCCAGCACCAATGTGAGGTGCACCCTGGTCTGCAGCACGCGCTTGCTGTGGTTGTGAAAAGTGCTCATCTGCTCTCAAAAGCCTCTATGAGCACATTCACTGGGGTGAATCACAAAGTTCTCCTGTGCAATGACAACTCTGTCCCAGCAAAAGCCCCAGTGCAGGGGCCTCGTACTGCCTTTTAGAGCCTTCCACAGGCAGAACCTCCCCAGCACCTAAAAATGCCCCAGGCTTCAGCTCTATGGAGAGCTGTTGAAATGTTACCTGCAAACGTGATTTTGTCTTGCTGAATACAGCAAGACAATATTGCACTCCACTGCAATGTTGTTGAGGTGACCTGAATTTTAAGTGTAAGAGGGTTAGACAATAACACTAAAGATAGGAAGTGTGCCCGTGCAATAGGTTAGATATGGAGCAATGTCTTGTCATAAACAGTTTGGCCTCACCTACACAGAAGGGATCAGCCTAAGTTTACCATATCACAGCCTTGCAGAAATCATGGACCAAATACTGACATTTCACTAGCTTCAAGAGTGGTGCTGACTCAGAAAATAGTTAAATGCAGTTCTAGTTCTCTGTGGATGAAAATGATTGATTTTCCAGTACCACGAGGGGAATGCTGTACCTGGCTGCTTCAGGGCTGTGGTGTTTGCAATAGGGATGGGACTTGGGCAGGCCAAGGAGTAGGAGGCAAGAACAAGCCATGAACTGTATCTGTGAGGCCACAACAACAGATGGGGCTGGAGGAAAACCATCCAAATGAATATTGTCCATGGGTGAAGCAAAGATCGGCTTGCAAAAACCTGCCTCTGAACTTGCCCACGCAGAATGGGTGTTTGGGTCTCAGTCCAAGCCTTCCTGGAAGCTCAGTGGTGCAAGAGGTTAAGAGTCAGAGCAGAGGAGATCCCAGGGTTCATATCAGCAGAGGGTTCAGACCAGGTAATAGAGTCCGAAATCCAGCAGCTCCTTTGTCCAGTGACTCATGAGGATGAGGGCAGTTTTGCAGAATCACAGCTTCGGGCCTTTGGATGGTTTGAAGAAGGCACCTCAGTGCTGATGCACGAGAACTGCTCTCAGCTGAGCTCTGTGAGTACAGAGCGTGGATGTCATTTGACCAGTCCTAGTTTTATCCACTCCCTCTGTATCACCACCATCACAGACACTGAAAGAATTGCACAAAGGATTGCTCAGCTGCCTCCCCCACTCTGACTGTGGTGGGAAGTGAGAAAGCATGGGCTGTGTTTTCATCCAGCCTGGAGGAGACTGTGAGGAGCCACTGCAACAGGCTTCAGTCAGGTGAAAGGTCACTGCAAAAGGCAAGGGGAAAAAAAAGAACCTGTTCTCCTTTCCCACTGGGGAAAAATCAAACTCACATGCCTTAAACACAGTAAGAAGACCCGCATCAATGCCATCAACATTCTCTCAATAATAAGGTAAGTGAATAGTGATTCCTCAGTAGGCTGGAGGGTTGCAGGGCTGTTAAATATGTCTCAAAAAGCATCTGTCAGGCATGGGCTAGGTTGAGTTAATCCTGCCTTGGAGAGGAGGATGGGTTAGCTGATCCCATGGTCTTATTCTGTGTTCAGTGATTTCCCCATTCCTCATGGTACCGAGGGACCAAATACAGCTATTAAAAGTTTGTAAGATCCCTATTGGTTTGTGTTTCTTCCATTAAAAAAACCAACAACAAGAAAACAAAAACTCAAAAAAACCAAACAGACTCACCCATGGTTTATTTAGGAAGGAAATAGATATTCAGGGAAGGAAAACATCCTCTATTTATTCCGTAGTCAATGCTTAAGGGAGGACTGTGAGAGGAACCAGGTCCTGCAGTGCTTTCTAAATGCAGGCAAAACTTGTCCTGTGGGAACAAAAAGATAAACCACAGCCAGCACAGCAATCTCTCCTGTAAGTGCCTCCAGTTTCTTGGACTGGTGGCTTTCAACTTCTCTGATTATAGATCTTCCCATGATTTTCTCCCTTTGAAGATGCAGGCCCCATACAGTGAATTTAAAGTGGCCAGCAAAAGGCTTGTTCTCCTTAATTACCTTTCAGAAGAGACGGTCTGCAGGCCACAGGTCAAAGGGCACTTTGCTGAAGGGAATTCAGAGTTAGTCTCTTCAAAACCAAGTGCAAGGGATCAGGCATCTGAACATGATTTTGCCTGGGGTTCTGCCTTGGAGTACGCTCCCAGGGAGCATTTTGTATTTTGGAGCTCTTCTTTGGGACAGACCTAAAAACAAGCAGTTCAGTGTCAAGGGGGCTGTGGGCAGAGGGAGGGAAAAAAAATCCTTTTGATTAGCAATGACAGACTGGTCTATAACCCCCGTGGGGCTTGTCAACAACCTCATCACAGGCTGCCCTGCCATTTCTCACGCACTCGGGGAAGTAGCGGGGCCTTCGCTCAGACACGGCACATGGTGTCTTTCTAAACCCTTTGCAACCCTCACAAAGTTCCCTCACACACACATCTCAGGACAGTGACACTGCACAGCTTTTGTGTCAGGGTAGGAGTCTTGTGGAGGTTATATGAGTTCCTCACTGCGTTTCCTGGGGGCTGCCAGGAGTTTCTCTTTCAGTTCATACCCCAGAGGGCTGGAACACGCCATAGTGCAGCACAGAGCATTGTCAGCAGAGACCGAAATGGGTTGTGCTTGGCAAGCACAGTGGAAAGGAAAAAGAGGATGACCTGGGAGGATTGCTGTTCTCACTTCATTTTTCCATTGCATCTGCTGTTTGGTGTTTTTTTTTTTTCTATCAAGCCCAAAGAGAGAAACAGAACAGAAACAAAATATAAATGGGTTCTCTCACCAAAAGTGCTACAGGAGGGGAGCATTATTGAAAAGACAAAAGCAAGAAGGTCTGGGTTATAGCCTCCACCCTTCCACTCCCCTTCTTCTCCGTCTTTTCCCTCCCTGTCTCGCTTTCTCTCCAGCATCCCACCACCACTGCCTCTCAGGGTGCTGAGCTGATGTTTGTGCTGGTGCTTTGACAGGGTACCAAGGAATTGTATCACTCACAGGCTTGCCCTGAAGAGACATTTTTGAAAGCATCTCAGCTCTCCCCACAGCATATTGTCAACAGATACAATGGCTCACATACGACAGCAACTGAAGGTGACAGGAATATTACTGTCATCTGAGCTGCTGGGAGCAGCCTCTGGCTGCTCAGAGGCGCCAAGTGTCCTGGTGAAGTATTGACCTCAAAGCTCAAACTGTGTGGAAGGTGCTGGCCTCCTGCAGTACCACTTCCAAACCATGTCTGGCAGAAGCTGAATCTCACTGGCATCTCCCTCCCCTAGAGAAACCCGGCCGTTGCCACCTAGTCCAACGTAGCCCCTCTTCTGGCTGGCTCATGTCCAAGGAGTGAGTGGTCCAGACAGGTCCTGTCCTGCAAAGGAACTGGCGTGGGGAAGGGTTGTTCTGCCACCCCCTGGGCTGTGCCCTACCTCCCCAAAGCAATGCATGCAGTGCTGGGCTCAGGGACACCATGTGTCCCTCAGGAAACCTGCTTCACCCTTCCCTACTGGCATGTCTCCTGCACCACCTGCCTCCATCCATCCCCGGGCAGCAGGAGAGCCAGAGGACAGGGGTTATCCGTGCTCCACACCAACAGTCTGGCAACTTCAATTGCCCATTTCCATGACAGTGTCACGGGCTGCAGAGAAAGGTTTACAGAGGGCACAATGCCAGGAAAGTCCCTGGAGAAGGTCTACATAGAGAAGATTCCCTTTTAAACCACAATCTCACCCACAGGACCCATGACAACTGATCCGTCCTAGAACTGAATACAGGGAAAAGGTATTTATTTTAATGCCTTTGACTAGTAATGGGCACAAGGTAGACCTCTGAACTTGGCTCCCCCTTCACTGGCAGAGCTGCAGGTTCTGAGGGAATTGCAGCTCCCAAAGCCTCAGGGCAATCATGTGTGTGCTTGCTTGCAAGAAGAGTTTTGAAGCTGGAGGACCCTTTACTCAGACCTGGAAACAGAAAAGCCAACATTTCTTCACCCCATGGCATGATCTCTGAGAACCATAGTTACCATGAAGTGCCTTGAAACCAGACTGCAGGCAAAAGCAGGCTCCCAAAGTTAGGACACTCTTCCTAGTGCCAGGGAGGAGGCTGTGTGTACGCCCTGCCTCTGAGCGGAGCCTCGGGCAAGGCACTGCCTTGGTTGCCTGCACCTCAAACCTGCTAAAAGTAACCTTTCCTGGTCTTGCTTTAACTCTCCAAGAACATGAATTCCTCTGCAAGCCCAGCACATACCAGTCTCCACATTTAGCCAGCCAAGTAGACCCTCTGGAGCTGCAGCTTGGGCCCTTTAAATGCCGCTCCTGTATTTCAAATGGCTCTTGCAAACCTCCTGTAACCTGAGCAGACAAAATTGGTGCTGGCCCTGGAAAGCAGTTATGCAATATGCAGGAGGTAAAACCCTTTTGGCAGGAGCACGTGAAAGGAGATACAAGTGGGAGGCTCCAATTGCTGAGGTGAACACCATGTCCCACGAGAAGCCTGGGAGAGGAGATACACGTGTCATAGAATCATAGAATGGTTTGGATTGGAAAGGACCTTAAAGATCATCTAGTTCCAACCCCCACTCCCATGACTGTCTCCCTCCTTGCTGTTGTTCTCCCAGACCATCTCTGCCGTGAAGGGTGGACAGATCTGGACAACAAGGTGAAGACACTGGTGGAAAAAGAGACAAGCCAGACTGTCTGAATCTGAAAAGCCATTAGACAGCAGGCCCATGCAGATGCTGTTCACCCTTGTGAACATGTTTCAAGTATCGCCCTTTTGTGTCCAAAGCTGTCAAGTCAGCCATGTGTATCCTGTTTTCCCCCTGCCAATGCTACCCCGGAGCGTGCAAACACAGGAGGCTCCCGAGGAGGAGCTGGGAAGGTGCCGGGCACCCCCACAGGGTGCAGCCTGCCACCCGTGGCCCTGGTTAGTGTGCCGTGCCATGCCATGCCGGGTAAGTGTGCCGTGCCGTGCCTGGCTCCTCTGCCAGCCGGGCCCCGTGGCTCCCAAGGGCAGGGTTTGGCTGAGGCAGGCCGGCTCTGGCACGTGTGAGCAGCAGGGCACGGATCCTGTTTCCTTGCACTGGCATGTGCTGCACTGTGTGGTGGGACTGTACAGGCTGGAGCCATCCCGCCTCCTCAGGTGAAGTCTGAGGCTGCTCCCACCCCTGCTGCCAGGGCAGCTGCTCCAACCTGTAAAGGCAGGATTTTGCCCACAGCATGTTTTTCTCTAGCCATGCAAATTAATTTGCTGGTAACCAAGAAGTGGGATCTGCACCAGCTACCTGTGTTGGAGCTGCTGGTATTCCTGTCCTCTTTTTCTCCCTGCTGAAAGCCTCCCATTTGCCAGCTCCATGTAGCTGCCCTCCCACCCTCAGCCAGAGAGAGCCAGCTTCCAACACTGCCAGTTCAGCCGTGAACAAATGTCCACCAGTTTCTTGCTGCATTCTCCTGCATGAGCCATGCAAAATGTTTGGATCCTGGCTGCAGAAGGTCCTGCACCATGCTCCTTTCTAGCCCTTGCAAGAAGCTGCCTTGCTTTCCCCTGCCTGATTAAGCACATTCCTTCCTCTCTCCCTTCTTCGCTCTGCCCTGTAGCAATTTCCAAAGCATTTTTGTGGCATCCAAGACCTGGAGGAAAATTCATGAGCTGTGGAGATGTGGTTTCTGTCATGTGCTCTTAGCTCTGAGTCCTGGCTAGTGCAGGGGTGGTGGGTCCACAACCACGAGGGCACCCACTGTGCTCCTTTCCTGAGGGTCAAGGGGTACTTACTGTTTCACAGCTGGCTCCTTCTAAGTGAAATCAAAGTGCTCACTGTGAGCTGATTGGGAAAATACTGTGTCCGTGCATTCTCTCCCAGGTTCCTGACTCTCAAAATAATAATAATTATGTGGCCTGGAAAAAATTATTATTAACCATAAGCCTGGGAACTGCTTCTATTATTCAGCTTTATGGGAATCCATACAGCTCCCATGGAAGGGGATTATTTACCTAGGCCCTGAGAAAAAGTGGAGGAGCCTGCCTGCTCCTTCTGGCTATTGTATTGCCAAATCCCACAGCAAGGCGTCTGGAGAGCGGTTTCCTCTAGCTGTCATTAATCCTTGTGGGCTTGACGACCTCAGCACACGGCATCCTTTGGGTCACCGGCTGCTGGGAAGCCAGACTATTGTTTCAGGGCTTTTGTCCCAGACAGAGGAGCTGAGGAACCAGGCTTTTCAGGGGTCCCCATCGCAAAGTGACTGGCTTGCAGCCTGGCAGTTGCTCAGGCCTTTCCTAGCTTTGCTGCTGGGAAGCCAGCTGGATTTGGACCCATTTCAATGAGGCCAAGGGAAGGACTAGCCCTGGGATGTCCCAGTACGAGCCGTGCTCACCTTGCAGGAGGGAGCTTCCCCACATGCCTGTGGCTGCAAGGGGATGGCTCCACCACAGCCCCCATGGATAGGATGGAACACCCATGACCCCCCACTTCCTCCTGGTCCCTATCTCCCATCCTGATCTTCCAGTCCCTGCAGGGGAGAAGAAGGAAGGCCCAGTTTCAATTCAGTGCATGAACTGAAGCAAAGGAAATGTTCTCTTTCTCTGAGAGCTAAAAGAAATCTTGGAGGGAGGCTTTCTAATCAGAATGTTGCCCATGGCATGTATGTTCACAAATGTGCGTGGAAGGAATTGTGGCATGGAGGGAAACCAAAACAGGTCCTTCGTTCTTGCCATGGGCTTGCGGAGCCCATATGGTTCTTTTTATGGTGACAACCTTGGAGGAAGAAACAAATCTGGGTGTTTTTCAAGCCAGGGTTCAAAGGGGGTTTATAGCTCTGATGGGAAAGTCTCTGTTCAAGGTTGCATCTATCTCAGCACGCACTACACTTCAGAGACAGCTCAGAAGGAAGCAAGCTGTGATTTCTTCCCCACTGATGCTGGCTGGCAGTGCACTGGAAAACTTGGAAAGAGCTGCCTTTTCTTTCTCTAGGTGAGGCATATAGCAATGCCTTCATGTGGGCATTGCTCCCCACTCTTGTCCCTCTCACAGCTTCAGGAAGGCCATAGAGCAAAGCAGCTGGCCCCTACTGCCACCACATTGTGACTAAAAGCTTTCCTCTCTGGCTTGCAACTGGAGCTCCCTCTTCCTGCCCTCTTCAGGAGTGCTGTGTGCCACCATGGCTTTGCCAGTGGCAGCAATATTATTTTGATGCTGCAATCACTCCTTTTTGGTAACCCATTGCTTTGTGAGGTACTGCTGATGGATTACGACAGGGATGAGAAATTACTTTTTACAGCAGCCCAGCAGTAATTCCAGAAGTGCATCCAGGATCTGAAGAAGGTCTGTCTGGTGGCCCCCATAAGCAGCTACTGTCCCTCCCACTGCCACCTGGGCAAGGCACACAGGGATAGTCTGTGGGTCTTCCCAACCCACACAGCATGGGGCTGCCCCAGAGACCCCTGAGCTGGTGCATCTCATGGCCCTGTGTGCAGTGCTGGTCTGAGGCTGGGGGCACACCAGTGTGGCTCCATGCCTGGGCTCCCAGCCCACACCTCGAGCGTGGAGCTGCAGGGACCCAGCTGTGCAGCTGGCCAGGGCAGCCTCCGTGCCTTGCAGGGATCACAAAGCACCAGCGTGGCCCAAGGGACCTGTCCAAGGTTCCCCTGAAAGTCTGCAGCAGAGCAAAGGTCCAAGCTCTGTGCGACCCAGCCAGTGCCTGGTGAACGCAGAGCCACCCCAGTCCCTGCATCAGCCTTCACAGTGAGTGGGGGAGCGGGGTGATGCTGCTCTCAGGCATTAATTCTTCCATCTTCTCCCTGATTTTGCCCAGCGAGTGGCGTGCAGGGGCACGGAGGGACACCCTTCCCCGCCCCTGTGCTCAGCGGATGCGGACCGCGATGGCAGCCGGACAGAGCTGCTTTCTCCGGCACAGTGCTGCCATTGTCCAGCTGGGCTCTGGGCCCTCTCATCCCCACCAGGCGGGCACAGCCAGGACCTCTGCGGCCCAGCAGCACAGACAACAAGGTGAAGGAGATGGATGCAAGCCTCTGGAGCAGGGAGCCCACCTTTGTGTCCCCACGGTGCAGCCCCACTGCTTTTTGGACTTCTGCGCAGAAGATGATATAAGGTGGTGGCTAAAAAAAGGAAAACTGAATGCATAGGAGAGGGAAGGGAGAGCTGATGACGCTGAGATGCGAGGGGCAAGATAGAGCCAGTGAGACAGAGCTGGGCTGTGAGCCGGAGAGGAAAAGCCATGAGCCCCGTGGGAGCTGGGCTGTGGGAAGAGACAATGCGATGGAGGGGAAGGAGCCAGCTTCCACTCTGGGACACGCACAAGGCTGCAATTAGAGAGAGGAGACAGCGTGTCTGCCCAGGCTGGGAAGTCTCCTTCTGCCATGGACACAAGGTCGTGCAGGGGCTGGGGCAGAAACCCACTGCCTGCCCTGTGCCCCTACACACAGCTCCCCTTTGGCTTGCACCCCTGAGGGGGGCAGAAGCCCCAAGGGCAGACACTAGCAGTACCTGTGGCTCCAGGGTGCAGGGGCTTTGCTCTCCAGTGCTGGCATGAGATGTCTGGGTTGCTTTGTGCTTGCATTGCAGTGGCACAGTCACACCAGGCCTCCTTTCTGGATCAGCCCTCCTAGCCTAGCTCCCCTGGGCAGCCCCCTCCTGCCTCCTAAACCAGCTGATCAAATACCAATGTACTTCAGGCAAGCAGGTTGCTTGACCGCCCACCTCTCACAGCTAGCACCCCTCAGCAGGCTTCTGGAATTTTCCTGGGTGAAGGATGCTATGGAAATATGCAACTCCAGAGCACAAGCTCTGGTTTTAGTGTCCTCCTCTGCACTGCAATTATCTAGCTCCCAATGGAAAATTCAAGTTTGTTTGGAAACAAAGTCTCTGGGTTTGGCTTGGAAAGGCTCAGAAAATGCCATGCAAGGGTCACAAACTTTTAACACAAGCCATGTTTGGCTGGGGCTGTAAAAGAGGAGGGAGGTAGAGGAGGAATATGAGCACACACCACTTTTGCTACCGCAAACTTGGCCGGGAAACTCTTTGCGCTTTGCTCTGTCTGGACACAAAGGTCCAAGAAAAGAATTAGGTGCTCTAAAAAGAAAACAAACGAGTCATGCAGCCAGAGAAACTGATTTCCAAATTTCCTTTTTACGGCTCATTTTCACTACCCACCCAAGAGGCAGATGAAGCAGAGCTCCTGCAAACTTCTGCTGGAGTGACAGCAAACGGAGATGCTTGAAAAAAGCCAGCAACTCCTGGCAGGGACAGAAGAAAGAGGAGAGCCCTGGTGAACCAACAGTGGTTTTTTTAAAACATAAAATAATATACTTCAGACTTGCAGTGGCTTTTGCTTCCTGATCAACAGTTTTAAGCCAACCCAACTGCTTTTCTCTTTTTCTGGTCATTTTAAGATCTCTTCACTGGGGTGAAATTAAATATGAGGGGCAGGAGGAGACCTGACAGTTTTCCTGTCATTCTCACCTGTGTGGAAGCTTCAGGAGCTGGGAGTTAAGGCAGCCCCGTGTATTCACTGACCAGGCATTCACAGAGAAGCGTGGAAGATCACCACAGCGTATTTAGAGCTGTGCAGCAATAACAGCTAATTTGTTTTTGCCTAAAGAGCGGGTAGGGTTGGTGTTGTTTCATTTTAAATAAAGACATTTGGACTCCAAAGGTCATTTCCGTGGAATAACAATGCTCCTTTCAGAAAGGGGCACCGGCAGGGTCTCCGTTACTCCCAGTGCTCCCAGTCTGGTTTGAAAGCCCAGCTGCAGCTCAGCCGGGCGAGCATCCCCTGGGCTGCCCTCTACACATTGCAGCAGCTGCTGTCCCAGTGCCCCCGCCACGGGAAGCGCAGGAGTTCAGGAAGGAGTGTCGGCTTCTCTGCTGGGGTGTTCACAAGCACCCAGTGCCTATTTGACAGTAAAATGAGGATGGTGTCCAGTCCCTCTCCCCGCTCTCTCCAGCCTCAGCGGCACCCCTGCGCCTTCTGGGAGTGCTGGCAGAGGATGGTGCATCCCCAGCAGGCAACATACAGCTGTAGGTTTTCCTCATCCTCATCAGGTATGGCATGAGGATCAGATATGATCAAAAATTCTGATTTTAAAATAGGTCATTTGCAGTGTGGGAAGGTTTTCCACGAGCTGCTGCCTTTAAATGGCAGGTGAATGTGCCTCACTGTCTTCAGTGAAATTGGTACCATGATCTGTATCCATGCAAGTACATCGAAGCTAGGCAATGCAGGAAGCATTCGGCAGAGCTGAGTGAAAAAGCAGGCAACTTGTTTCCCAGATCCAGTTACATCACATACTTATTTTCCCACATGCTTCCTAAATAGCTACTCCCTCAGGCTTTAAGCAGGTAGAAAGCATTGGAGCTGTGAAAAAGTAAACTAGAGGCTCAGACTGTTCTCTGTCTTGCAGGCATGTATTTGCCAAAAATGTCCTCTCTGCTTCAGTGCAGCCCCTAGCATCACTTCCTATCAGTCAGTCTTCAAGTTACAGGGCACTTTGCTTTAAAAGTACCTTATCTTTTATTCTGTGTGGGGAAAAGATCTTCAGAAAGAAAAAGCCCTTGAGTTAAAAAGAGCTCCCCTCCTTAGCGAGCGCTGCTGTTTGTCACCCTCTCGGAAATTTGTAAACTCTTTTCTCTGTATTTATCTAACTCCGCTATTTTGGGATTTGCCGTAACTGTCTGCACCAATGAGGTGTGTGTGGAAGGGAGAGCGTCTGTGCTGCTTGGCTGATATTTTTGGCCAGTGCAGTGCTCGTTTCTGGGAACTTGGGTACCACGGGAAGATGCAGTTCTGATCCCCTCATCTCTCTGCTTCCTCTTTCTCTTCAGAGAGCATTGATGCCCACAGTGGCTCAGCAGTCCCCAGTGTAGATACCTCTGGGTGTGCCGAGGGCTGGAGGAGAGGGGAGAAGGAGGCTGGGATGGATGGCACAACTGGCTGCAGTTGGACCTCTTCTCCCATGCCAGCACTCTTGTAGCTACTGGAAAATTCACCATGGCACCATGGCACGGTTTTGCCTCCCAGGGACACGGTGAGACTGTGATGTTCCGTAAGAGAAGGCAGTTTACTTCCTCCGCTCTTCCCAAAGCTGCCCTGGCAACTCCCAGAGAGCCAGCTCCTGTGTGGGAAAGAGCAGCATGGGCCAAACGTGGCCAACCATGAACAGAAAGGAAAGGACTTCGTCAGCCCACAGCCCTCCCCAGGGAGGTGTGAGTGCACACATAGTGTATGCATACACGTGTGTGTATGTACCTTAATACCCTACAGCTTACAAAACACTCGTAATTTTAATTTTCTTGTCTGCCTTTCCAAACCAGCTCCAGACACAGTTAACCCTGTCTGCCCTATGCTGCTCTCCTGTTCTGTCAACAGAGGGATCTGTCCTAGCCTAACTGAAGTTGTGTTCAGAGCCATTGTACATCTACTGATCACAAAGGTCTTCCAGATTTCTTGGAAGCTTGCGGGAAGAATTTTTTTCAGTTCCAGAGTTTTGATTAGGGCTTGTCTTCCAGTAGCCAGGAGGTCACAGTGTCTGCACAGATCACAACCTGAACATCTGCATCCTATTACACAGCATGGTGATTATTTTTCAACATTCCCCATGTCTTCTAGCAGTGATAGTAGTGATTAAAGCCTGGAGTGGATTCCTGAGTAGCATTTCAGCTTCCTTTACTTTCGCATCCTGACCATAAACAGGAGAAGAGGGCTTTCCTTGGGCACTAGGTCAGGAAGCCCGCGTGCCTTAGAGTGATGCTGACGCACTGATGAAAGCCCGGAGATGTCAACTGGTACAAAGCAGCTGAACAAACCTGCCAAGGGGTGCCAACAATAGCAGGATGTCACTGCAGCTCGAAGGGAGGAGATTTCCATTCACTGATTTGGCTCCCGTGCCAAAAGCCGTCCAGTTGTCCAAGGAATAAAGCCATTGTCTCCAGGAAGTGACCTGCAGCAGACTCTGATGGCTCAGAGCGAGTGACGGGGATTTGGTTTCCCATCCGCAGTGCCAGAGCAGCAAGAGGAGGAGGAGGAGGTGTGTGAGGCAGGCTCTGGGCAGGGCACCTCTGGGCAGCCCCCCTCGCACCTCTCACATGGTCTGGAGCCTCTGCTACAAGGGGGCTCCATAAACTGTCTTGTTGAAGACGGGGACTTTATTGTTCTCCTTGGTGGAGGGAGGGGAGACAGGTCAGGGAGATCAAGGAGCCAAGAGGAAAAGGATTATTCGTGTCAAGTCTATAGCAAGAGGCTGGAGCTGCCAAGCAAGTATTCCAGCCAGGAAACAGTCTCAAAATTTCCTGACTGAGAAGGGATTTTACTTTCTCTGCTCATTATGCACCGTGGCATTAATAAGCCCACATTTCTGGGCTGTTGGGTTTGGCCTTGTGCAGGTCAGTATTCAACATTCAAAAAACTTCCTTCACCATAATTTTCCCTACAGGTCTGTAAGGCAGCCAAGGGCAGGAAACTGTCTATAAATGAGGGCAACTGCTTCGGGTGGGGTCCCAGCACTGAAAGCAGCTGCTGTCTATGGTCTGGATCCAGCCAGAGAGGAGAGAGGAGAGAGAAGGCCAGACTCATCCAGCCCCTCACCCCTTCTCCTGGGAAGAGGGGCTGTGGCATACACCAGGGTGCGTGCCCTGCACAGCAGCTCCTGCCGCTTCCCCTCACCACAGGCCTCTGCAGCTCCTCCTGTCCTGGTCCCTCATTACCTGCCTGGTATTTCTCTGCTTGTCTGTCTGTCCGTCTGTCTGTCTGTCTCCTCGGCATGTGCCAGTGTCCCGTCCCCATGGGCCTGCCTGCACGTGCAGCCCTGTGTGCGTGTCTTGCTCTCAGGAATGGCTCAGGTTGCCCGGGGCTGCCTGCACATCTACGTCCATCTGTGTTTTTCTGCTCAGTTACGCTCGTGTGCCTCTCCCTGCGTCCGCCTTCCAGCGCCTGCCTGCGTCTCTGCTCGCATTTGTACATCTGCCTCCACTGGCCCTTTTTATCCTGGTAAACAGGACAGGCACGTGCATCCAAGCCCCGTGCGCCCAAGTTGGCTGGAATTGCGCCGGCTGAGAGCCAAGACAAAGGACAGGGAAGAGGAGGAGGGGCGGGGGAAGTGAAGGGGAGCGAAAGGGCTATTGGAAAAGGCCTAGGGGACAACCCAGCTTCTTGTTGCCTTTGCATTGCTCTCATGGAAAAGATCGTCAGATAAGCCTGCTCGTTAAGATAACGACCTAGTGCCTGCAAGCCACCAAGCTGGAGGTGAAGAGAAGCTCTCCTTCATCCTCCAAGACAAGAAAGGACGAGGATGAACCATGGCAGCTGCCTCTTGGGCTAACGGGGGTCGAGGGTGGGGGGCACAGATGTACATCAGAGCTCAGGCAAAAGGGGAGGGCTGCAAGGGGGTTGGAAAATGCAGACTCAAAGCAAAAATCCTCCAATTTCAGAAAAATGCAGGTTATGCAATTAAGCCTGTTTAAAATAGGAGTAACATTACACCCCATCCCTCACAGAGAAAGGGCAGCCGGCACTGCACGACATAGCTTGGAAATACCTGCCCAGAGCCTTGGTTAAAAATCTGTCCCCTACACGCTGGCCACCACATCACACACCAGAAGAACTGCCACCTGCATAAGGAGCTTCTGTGCTGTGCCCACAGGTGTGGTGGTGCAGGGGGAGGATGCTGCAGCAAAGGCATGTTGGGACTTTCCAAAAGAGTTTACAAAGGGCAGGGGAGCTGTGGCTGCTGTGGCCTTTGAAGAGTGCAGAGGACCCTGATGGGCCAAATTAAAAGAAGCAGAGAGGTCAGGTGAGAAACCCTAGAAGAGGAGAGACTGGCAAGGTTTCTGGAGACATAGCTGGGAGGAGGGGTGGAGCAGGTTGGCTCTTGCTTCTTGCAAAGGCACGTGCCACACAAGTGGTCAGAGCCACCCTGGAGCACCAGCAATGCCAGCAGTGTACACATGTGCAGGGAGACGCAGGGGTGGGGAGACAGGAAGAGACACAGAGGCAGGCACGAGATGAGTCAGCTGTACCAGTGATGACTAGGGGGGGTCCTGGAAGATGTCAACGTTTCTGTCTCACTTGCTGGAAAATACCCAGCCTCGATGGAAAACTACTGCAGCAGAAGTTACCAACGCAAGTCCTGCTTTGAATACCGGGCCAAAACCAGCACAGCAGTGCTTGCTTTCCCAAATTTTAATGTGACTCCTTTAGTCCTATGTGAAGCCAAAGAAGCCTTAATGAAGCAGTTGACACAATGGAAGCAAGGGATGCCATCCAGACAACGTGGGCAAACTTAAGAACGGGGCAAATCCAAGGTCAGGTTGTTGCGCCTTGGGCGATTGCGCTTATAAACACTTAATCCAATTTCAATCTCAGCGATGTCTTCTGGGAGATCAGGACAGAAGACTTTAACCGATTGAGGAGATGCCTGAAGCTTCCTTCTTCGCCTGGCCCGCCAGCAGATGACAGCAAGCATGACCAGGGCAACTACAGCGGTCCAAAACAGCCATCCAGAAAAGAGCCTGGCTTCCTCTGCGTCCTTGCTATTCTCAATCTCCTGCAGCAGATGCATCAACTCCTGGTGCAGATGCACCTCACGCTCCAGCATCTCTTTGGCTGTGGCTCTGCTGATGTGGTGATGCTGCTTCTGGCCAGGCTGGATGATGTTTCTGGCCAGTGAAGCTAGAAAGAGAGCAGTTGCAGCCATGGCCTGGAGGAGGTGGGAGGAAAGGGGGCTCATCAGGTCTGGGTGGGAGAGAGTAGGGAGCTGGGGGCACCCAGCACATTCCCAAAGCCTCTCTGGGTACCCCCCATCTCTGGGAGCCCCGAGCCTCTCTCCCCCAGACCCAAGGGCAGTACTGTGCCCTGTCCTAGGGGCTTGGCTCTCTCCCTGTTTCAGAACCCCCTGGCATCTGCCCTGTCCTCCAGCCAGCCCAGCCTTCCCCCTGCATGAGTACTCACCATCACCTGAGTCCTACATGAGTCCAGCTGTGGTGGAACTGGGGCTGCCTGCTGATGCCCCTGGTGACACATCCTCCATGATGTCACAGCCACCAGCCCACATCACCCAGCCAGCAAGCCCAGGCTTCCTCCCCACCCCCCAGCTCAGCGAGGCCTGGCCACCATACCAAGAGCAAACCCCATCAGCAGAAGTGAGCTCCCAGGAATGCTCTTGACAATGAGACTCCCCTCCAAAGCCGTAACTGAAATGAAAATGGGGACTGCAGGTGGATGTCCCTGACATAGGGGTGTGATGTTGCCTGGGCCAGGTGGTCTGACTCCAAGTTACTTTGCAAAGAAGAGCTACAAGCCCTTGGGCAGAGACAACTCTCCTCCCTCTCATCCTCTTGGCTTCCTTCTGCTGGGGCAGGGCATATGGACGGCAGTTAATTTAAGAGAAATTTTTAAAAAATCAGTGCAGCCACAACTAAAGGTCTAGAGAGGGATGCCTGCAGCTGCCAGTGTGCTCAGGTACAGCAGCAGGAGGGGACATCTTCACTGCCCATGGGAGAAGGCAAAAAAAAAACCAACAAAACCAACTCATTACTTTTCTTTCCCTCAACCACCCATTTAACTCCCCATGCCTTCCGCTTGCTCCTTGCTGTGTAATTAAATTTCCTCAGATGACTGTGTTTCAGGGCAGAAGGCTGGTGCGGGGGGTGTGCAGGTCTCCCAGTCCTTGGCCAGCTGCAGGGAAGGAGTGGGGGTGTGTGCACCCCCATGCTCCCTGCGTCCAGGCTCTGTCCCTGGCTGCTTTGTACAGCTGGGTGGAGACATAACAGAGGGCACACTGCAGTCGCCACCGCAGGTTAGGAGATAAGCAGCCCTCTCTTAATGAGGACATGATATACCTGGCAAGACTGTACCCCTTGTGGGGAACAACAGGCTCTTTCACTCCAGGCCCTGGCACAGCCAGGAGCAGCTGTGGGACAGAGGGAACAACAGCTGATAAATCAGCTCAGCACCACCAGCCATAGGAAGCCCAGGGTAACGGCACAGCCCCACATCTGCTGGTGTTGGGAAGCCCTGGGATGTCCCATGTTGGATTCCACCAGCAATCACAGCAAGATGGCAATTCTGGAGGGCTACAGCTTTGCTAAAACTGGCTTTTCCAGGAAGGCAGATGGGCATGGCAGCTCTCTAGCGCCAGGGGAAAGCTGCATTTCTGCCGCCCGGTATCTGCTGAGGGAAGCCAATCCCAGAGGGAAAAGGGCAGCATTACACTGAGAGACCTCTGCTTGCTGCTTGGGAGGTAAAATCCGCACTGAAAGGAGCCAAATTGTTACTGTGTGTATCTAAAGGCACTGAATTATTAAGGAGAAGAGATCTCTTAAGGCTGCAGGTGAAGCAGAGAGCTTTATGGATGGATGATATTAAATGTAATGGACCTCTAATGGAAAACTACCTGATTGGCACAGAATGGTTTCTCAGTTGTGGAGCAAACCCGAGCAGCTGGAGTGAGTGTGGGACATTATTGCCCCAAGGAATGACTGGGTTTGGTAGTCCTTTGCAGCATTTTGGAGTATTGCAGTGAGCTTGTGATGGAGAGATACTCCCTCCCACCCCATTCTCTGAGAACACTCACAACCCAGCCTTTGCTTTTTCTGGATGAGCTCAAAACAGCCTTTCCCTGTCTCACCACTGCACGCTTACACGTGATTAAGGTCATATAAGAACTGGCTGTTGTTTCCAAGCGTCCTGAATTTGTCAAAATTAGGTTGGATTTGTGAAAACTGGCTTCCTGAGACCTCGGGCACTTCCTGCTTTGAATACCAGGCCAAACACAACACAGCACCACTTGCCCTCCCAAATTTTAATATGACTCTTTTAGTCTCACATGGAGCCACAACTTACAAAATTTGTTTATCTGAGTGTCAGAGAGGAACCATGAAACACGAACACTTTAGGAAGCAGCAGGGAAATACCTGTAAATCATCCCAAAGGAGTTAGAGAGGGTTCTTCCCAAAAGGTAAGGAGGGTGATAGCCCAGCTGAAGTGTCTCTACACCAATGCACACAGCATGGGAAACAAGCAAGAGGAGCTGGAAATCATGGTGCAATCAGAAAACTATGACCTAATTGCTATCCCAGAAACCCAGTGGGATGAGTAGCACAACTGGAACACTACGATTGAGGGCTACAAGCTTTCCAGAAGAGATGGGCAGGGAAGGAGGGAGGGTTGTTGTGCTCTAGAGTAAGGAATGAATGGATTGTGGAGATTTGCCTCTGAAAAACAGCCACAAACAGGTTGAGAACTTGTGGATGAAAACTGAGGATGGGACCACCAAAGGACAGCTTGTGGGTGGGGTCTGCTCCAGGTGCCTGACCAGTTGATAAGGCTTCTTGCTTCAGCTACAGAAGCCTCACACCCACATGCTTTCCTCCACATGGAGGATTTCAATCATCCAGACATCTGCTGGGAAAGCAGTACAGCTGGCTGAGAGCAATCCAGGAGACTCCTGGAGTGCCTAGAGGACAACCCATTGGTCCAGGTATTGGACAAACCAGCCAGAGAAGTGTTGCTGGACTTCGTGCTCATGTGCTGATGAGCTTGTCAGAGAAGTTGAGGCTGTCTGGGCTGTAGCAGCCAGGCCCTGGGCAAGTCCATGATCTTGAGGAACATGGGTCTGCAGAGTGAACTTTGGAAGAGTGAACTTCTATCTGTTTAAAGAATTAGTGGATGAGATCCCCTGGGAAACTGCCCTTAGGGACAGAGGAGCTGACCAGAGCTGGTAAATCTTTCAGGCCACTGTTCTTAGCTCTCCATCCACATGAGTCAGGAATCAAGCACCAAGTAACTCTCTAAGTGACGTGAGGAGGAGAAAAGGCCATTACAGCTGACTACTCTGCTCTGCTGCGACAAGGAAGCCTTTGCTCCAAGACCTCGTAATCAAATGTAAGACAAACAAGAAAGGTGGAATAACCAGGGTGGAGAGGAAGTCAAGGGCTAGAGGAAAGTGTGATGTGTACCAGAGCTGCAGGGACTGAGGTTTTCTATTCCTAATTAACAGACTCACTTGTCTTATTTTCTGCTCTGACCACCATATGAGCCTTTTAAATATAGAAGGCTCCTCCCTGGCTATGTACACAGCCAGCCTGGCACCACCATCCATCTCAGCTACATGGCCACAGGTCACATTTTCAGAACCACTTGATGGGTGGATTAATGGCTGCCTTTTTATTGCCAGCTTCCCAGCTTTCGGGGTGGGGTGGAGGCGGGAAGGAGAAAAATAACTAATAAAAAACCCCCATATGTGAAGTTTTGAAGTGCCATGAAGGTGGATAAAAAAAGTCGAGATTTTATTTTAAAATTAATCTGCTTAGTATGAAAAATGTGAGGCTTGTAGGTACATTTTTCACACTTTCCCCCACACACAGCCTAAGCCTGGAAAGTTACTTTATTATTTTTAAATGAAAATATGGAGCTTTACTGGAATAACTAGTAACTGTGGGTGTTCTTCAGTGCTGCCCAGTGCAGCCACCCACGCAGAAAAATCAAGGTTCCTATTACATATAAGATGAAGAGCAGGGTCTCTCATCTTTTCTTTCAGGCTTTGAGAGGTAATATTTATTATAAAAACCCTGGAAGTGATTTACAAATAATTGTGATGGTTGATACAGGTTTGATGTACTAAACAGCTCAAATGGAAGAGTTTTGGGTTGTTCTGTCTTCTTAAACTATTACTATCAAGAGGGAAACTACCCAGATTTAAAAGCTGCCCTGTATGTAACGCAAAGAAAACCCCAGCAGGATGCAGAAGAAGGTCTGGGTGCGGAGTAAGGGGAAGTCAGCAAAAGGCATACACAGAGCTTGGGCTCAGGAGGGGCTGGGAAATAAAATCATCATGACTCGCTCTCTCCATTGCCTATGGAACTGCGGCAAAGCAGCATTTCAGTCAGAAACCTCCCGTCCAAGCCGATGTTTCTCACAGTGGAAATCCAACCCCCTCCGAAGGACAGGGAGGGATTGTTTTAACCTCTCGGGCAGAGCCAAGTCTCCAGCCGCGCCGCAACAGGCAGCACGCTGCTCCGATGCTGTTCCTGCTGCGGCGCGGCTCCAGCCCCTGCTCCCGCTCCCACCCAGCCCACGGCCGCAGGGATTTGACTGCGGCAGCGCTCCTGCTGCGAACGGGTCCGAGATGGCCTGCTGCACTTTGCATACAGCTGCTCTGGCCACGGTCATTCAGCCTCACCCTGGCTGGCCAATGCCGCCTGTTATTCTTCAGAAAACCAGGGTGACATGAGTCATCTGGTCACACCAGGACAAGGCCAAACACTTTGGGGTCCCCACAGCTGGCTCAGCTGCACAGACCATCCTCAGCCCGCTGGCTGCAATGGGGCCATGCTTATCCTCTGCGGTCTGCATGGCTGCAGCTGAAAGCACCTGCCCATGAATGGTTTGGGTTGGAAGGCACCCTAAAGGTCATCTTGTTCCAGCCCCCCTGCCATGGCCAAGGACACCTTCCACTAGACCAGTTTGCTCAAAACCTTGTCCAGCCTGGTCTTGAACATTTCCAGGGGTGGGGCATCCACAACTTCTCTGGGCAACCTTTTCCAGTGCCCCACCACCATCAGAGTAAAGAATTTCTTCCTAATATCTAATATCGACCTACCCTGCTTCAGTTTGAAGCCATTCCCCCTTTCCCTATCACTAAGTGCCCTTGCAAATAGTCCCTCTTCCTCTTTCCTGTAGGCCCCCTTTAAGTATTGGAAATCTGCCTCGTGGGACAGAAGATGCATGTACCAGGGGCACACCATCATGCTCACAAGAGGTCCTCTCCGAAGCAAGGGAACATGATTTTTACTGTGACTCTTTTGACTGGGAGGCACTTGGAGGGGCCAGGCCCCCTTGGCATCCTATTTCCCACACCCCATCACGTTACACACTAGGCAGGGCTGGCCGCTGTGCTGCAAGGGTGTGCGGGAGGAGAGGTATCCCTGCGGGGACCACCCCTTTCCAGCTGCACCCAGGGGCTGCTGCAGGTTTGGGGATGGTGGCAGGGCGAGGGATTGCTGACAGGGCACAGGTGCTGTCCCCAGGGCTGAGCCAAGCTGTGCGGAGTGCCAGCAGGGAGTCACACCAACAGCCCAATGCTCTTTGCGCCCTGGCTGCCTGTCCCAGGAAGCGCTGTCTTCAAAAATCAAGTAACCCAGGGTAGGGATGACTTGCTGACACAGGGCATGCCCTTGCCCAGCAATTAATTTGGATGCAAGTGGTATTTGCATGATAATTACTCTGCCTAAGTAATGCCATGTGTGGCAAAAAGTGTGAGTGCTTTTTCCCTGCTGTGAAATAACTCCATTTAGAGACAAGCTTTTCAAGATGGATGAAGCTCAATGCAGACCCAAGGTACTGCCTTACAGTTTCCACACAGCATCATCCTGACTTTGTTGGACTGCTCTGTGTGACCAGGGGAGCCATGACGTGCCCCAAATCAGAGCGGGAGGGTGAAGCACCATGCTAAGCAATTAAAGGACACCCCTCATCCCCCTATGCCAGCTACCCTTGTGCCTGGACTTTCCTTCGGGCTAGCACAGCACCCACTGCCTTCCTGAGCTGGTACCTGGGCCAGTGGGAAGGAATTTGGACCCATTGGATTTGATTGCCAGCACTCTTAAGGAGGCCCATGCAGCCATCACGGGCCGAAAGCCTGGCTGTAGGACTAGCGACTGCATCCAAAGTGCCTGGCTGCATCTGGACCCCGTGCTGGCTCAGGGCACCTCGATCCCAGCAAGGGGGGCTGCTGTGCTCAGCAACCTCGGGTCTGCACCGTAGTCTGGTGAAGCAGGGGGCAGTGAGTGGTCTCAGTTCATCTGTGGATGCCCTTCCAGAAA
The DNA here is from genome assembly GCA_013397725.1 of Rhagologus leucostigma. Classification (NCBI taxonomy): domain Eukaryota; kingdom Metazoa; phylum Chordata; class Aves; order Passeriformes; genus Rhagologus; species Rhagologus leucostigma. Next base: position 1,570,187 of record VZTD01001485.1, on the reverse strand, counting down.
AAAGGAACGTGAGGGAGCTGTGTAAAGGGCTGATGAGAAATATTTAAATATTTCAGTTTCCAGTGTAACTTGAGTCATTTGGAATGGAAAGTTTCCATTACTCAATAAATCTAGTGCATTCATTTAAAAGGAAAAAAAAAAGAAAATGGACAACTTTTGGTGTTGGCTTGAGGAACATAACAGTGCAGCAGAGTCACTGATGAGCACCACCCACCAGCAGGTACGTGATGTTCTTGGCCTAGGCTAGGGCCAAGGAGGGACGCGGGGCAGGCATGGAGCAATGGGCACATTTGCTGCCCAGGGAGGGCCTGCTCAGTCATGCTGGCACAGCTAATGCAGAGAAAAATTTGGGCTTGGATCAGAGCAGGTGGGAAAAAAAGCCCAAACCTGTGCACCTTCGGATGAAATTAAATTGCGTGCTAAACTTTTAGGAAGATTTATGTGGAGATGCCCATGTCTGAAGCAATGCTCTGCACTACCTGACTGCCAGAGCAAACTCTGCCCGGGGGTGCAGACATGATCACCCCTGGCTTCTGCCCAGGAAGGGCAAGTACCTACTGCCTTGCCAGGTGCTGGACTGTCCCAAATCCAGGAGCCCCCTGCTCAAAACGGGATAGAGGATTAGCTCTACCTGCCCCAGCTCCTTCTGCCGCTCCCCACCAGTGGAGCTTGTTCCTAAGGCACGCTTCACAGAGGACCACACTCCCCACATCAGATTTTGGGGGGAAAGGAGGAGGTTTATATGTGCCCGGACTGCTATTCTCAAGCAGCCCTCGGCCACCAGGCTTGAGAGGGGGGACCCGAGCCGGGAAGTGCCACGGGCACTCGCGGCCCCAGGCGGTGCCGGAGCCCGGCCGCGGGCGGAGGGCGGACGGCGGGGCTGCACTGCACCCCAGCGGCTGCCGAGCTCCCGCAAACAGAATCCCCGGTGGGAAAAGGGATCCGCCGGGCTCCCTACACATCCCCCACACCATCCTCAGCCTTCCCACTGCGACAGCTCCTAGCCCTCCCCAGCGCCTCTCTGCCACAAAGACATTTTTAGTGTTACACCACTTTAGTGACTCCCGTTATCCTGCTTCCCCTCTGTCCCAGTCTTCCTCCAGCAACACTGCAGCCAGAGGAAAAGCTTGCACAAGGGCTGCGGCACAGGGTTTGGGGAGCTGGGGGCTGCTTGCAGCAGATACAGGAACACACGAGTAAAGTAAGAAAACAGAGCAGGACCCTTGGCGGCACCTTCTTCCCTAACACACAGAAGAGACATGGAGCACAAGGGAGAACACAACCAAGGCAACCTGGAGCCTCCCAGCCCCTTCTCCCCAGTACTCACAGCTCTTACACGGGAAGAAGAGGTGGGACGGCACTGTGACACTCTAGAGGGGACCAGCTGACAGGCGTTAGATGTAGGGCATGACCTGCGCCCTCGCCAGCTCGCACACACCAGACCCTACAAGCTCAGGAGCACGGGAGGAGAGCGAGAAGGGCTCTCCCTGGAAGGCTGTGAACAGAGCTTGAAGCTGCACACCCACCGTCATCCTGATGGGCACTAGAGCACCCAGCTGCCAGCAGCAGGGCCGGAGTGATGCCCTGCCGCCGATGGGGGAGAAATAAATACCCCCTTCACCTGGAGGTGCAGCTGCAGTGAAGAAACTGTCCCCAAATACAGCTGGTGTTTTTCTGGAGCTGAGACACAGACAACACATGGCAGGGCTCCCACCTGATCTGGCTGGATCAGGCAGCAGAAGGGCGGGCAGAGAAGAGTCGCCTCCCTGCAGCAGGATAGTGTGACAGCATCCACTGACATCCTGCCCCTGTGTTTCTGGGCAGATAGTGACAGTAGTCCAGATACTTGTACAGCTTCCTGCCCAAGCCAGAGGAACAGAATTACTGCAAATGCTGCTATTTCTGGTCAGTCTGAGGAATACAACCTTGCCAGTCAGTCCTGCCCTGTTTACAGGGACCATTTTTGAAACAGAGGCCAAGGCAGTGGCATAAAAAAAAAAAAGCTCTCCTCATGACAATCCTGCATTTACAGCCAGAAACTATTGTAAATAATATTTACATCCAAGGCACAAAAAATGTGCAGACAGAGCACTGCAATTTGGCAAGAGATGGCTCTATAATCACCAAGAAGGATTTAAACAAGCAAACAAACAGAAAGGAAACCATACCATTAACTGTATCAAATATCAACAGAGAGAAAAACAACACAGCCTCACTAGCAGCAGCAGCAGCAGCTTTTCTGCCTACAGAGCAGCCAGGCAGTCACAGACGACTTTCACAGCTCAGCACACGTTAAGGAGTCAGGCCAGAAGGCTGGGAGAGCTGGGTCCAGGTCTCTGTACCACCTTGGACAAGTCACAGGCCATCCTTTTGCACTGTGCACCAATACAAGTAAGGAGAAGCCTGGAATATGCAACACCAAGATCACACCTCCCTCCCTCCTCCCAAAATGGTGCGCAGTTCTACCAGTGCCAAATGGTCATGCTTGGAAGGAAAAACTACAGATCCCTCACCTTAAAAATCCTGCTAAATCCAGCTCAAGTTTTACCCAGCTCTTCCAGGTTCTCAAGATGGGCTGATGTGGGTTCAGTTCCTGTCTTGCTCAGGCCAGGGGGAGGGTCTGAAGATGCCTTTGAGCATGTTGCAGTGATAAATTGAAGGATGAAAAAGAGGGAGTCATGTCGATTTTAATGGTCATCTTTCAAAGCACTACCATGTGTCTGTCTTACAAGTGTTTCAAATGAGACCCCAGGCCCTGCACTTCATTTGACCGGGCTTTGTTATATGGCTTTTCCAGCTTGTAAGAGCAGAACACTGGAAAAAAAAAAATCAATAAAAGCTAAGTTTGAACTGCAGCCTCTAACAGAATGAGGTTTAGATTGAGCTGTTGTCCAGTGTATGTAGGTAAGAACCATTGTGTTGTTCCCACATAGCCCTGCTGTCAGCATTCCAAGATGCTTGCTGGGCTGACATGGGCTTCTGCCTGTTAAGCCCTAGACTCTGGCACATATTACAGTTTTCCTTTATTATTGGTCACAGACCAGATCAGTCTGTGAACTGAGAAAGGGATGTACCTGTTCACACCCACAAGTCTTGTGTGACATTTCAGTGAAGGTTTAGCACAGCAAGTTTGTGGGTGCCTGACCAGCCTCTCAAGGAGCTATTCCTGAAGTGCCCTAGGTAAAACAGAAATGAGTACTAGGGCTCTCCCAGACTGCCTTAGGCTGTATTTCAACAACTACTGAGTACTGCCCAAACTTCTATTTGTTTTCTGAGATGTTTCCTGTTTAGAAAAACACTCCAAGCCCCCAGTGCCCTCCTATTCACTAACCAGGTGCTACACAGAGCTCAGGAAGAAAACACTGAGTTTGGACGCTAGCACTTTTTTCATAAATTACATATATTTTGGATGTAAACAGTGACTATTTGTTGAAATGTCGTTTTCTATTTTCTTGTTTTGACTGTAGGTTGAAGGTTCAAAGAGATTATATTTTAGAACACCAGGAACAGCCTTTGCTGCGGTTTCCTAAGCAAAAGGGGAATGTTAAGTACTGGAACACAAACAGGGAAGTGGTCCTCCACTTTGAATGGAAAAACTTTGCTCTGGTTAAATCCTAGCAAATGAAAGCGACCAGTTGCTACAGCCTCTCTGTGCTGGCATCACATTAAGGGCTTTGCCCAGGCTGCACAATGAGGCTGCTGCCACTTCCAAATCCCAGCCATCCCCACATCCTGACCTCTGTCACATCTCAACCTCCATCAATCCAGTTTGCCGTGTGGCTGTTTCACATGCAGCAGGAAGAGCAGTGATCATCTTAGGTCTTTGATCATGTTCTGGGGTTTCTTTAGCAGCTCTTGAAGTATTTCAATTTGCCAGAGGGTTGGTACCCATGTGTTTAGGTGTTCCCTTGCCACAGGTGCCAAATCCATGTGTATCACGTGGTTTGACTTTGTCAGCTCTGATGTCTCACCACTGTGCCTCAGATTCCCCTCTCTCAGTGCCTGGAGGAACCTAATTGAAAGCACTTCCAAGTAAGTTCTCCTGCTGCAGCAGCTCCAAGAGGCACAATAAGGACCGGGGCCTCTCTGCCTGGGGGCTCAAGCAGGATCACTGCATTTAGGAGCCTTTAACACAAGGACAGTGCCTGAGCACAGGCTACCTTAGCTGACAAGGTCACCAGGGCGACAGGAGGACAACATTTGACTGGTCTGCTCCGCTGGGCAGTTCATTTTGCACTGTACTTACAGCGGCAGCTGCCTTCAGTTCCAGCTGGAAGCACAGGCAGAGAGAGCTTGGGCTCTGCCCCGGATTCATGCTGCCTGTGTACCTCTAGAGAGTGATGAAGGAAAATACAGTCCAGGTCGGGCAACATTGGTGCATACATTATAGGATATCTATTGTATGCATATTGCATATGATCATCACCACTTATTAAAATCTTTATCAAGACTCGAGGTACCATTGCTGGAAGCAGCCTCATTCATCATCAGGGATGCTTTTGGGAGCGTGTGGTGCCAGAGGGGGAGCAGCTCCTGGGGGCACACAGTTGCTGTCATCCTGTACAACACTTCTCAGGCTTCCACTACACCCAAGGTGGGCTTGGCCAGTCAGAGCAGGATTTCTGCCCCTGCCCCACTCCCACCATGGCTGTAGGCTGAGCAGAAAAACCTCCAAGTATCATCAAAAGGCTCTGCCTCCTGAGCAGCTTCCGTGGCTCCTCATGGGTCCAGGAGCTTGCCCAAAGTTACCATGCTGTGCAGAAGTCCCGGGAACAGCCCAGGACTACGTCTGTCCCGGAGGAAGCAGAGAGAATCACTCCACCCTGCTGCAAGGCTGAGGAGTGTCACAGCTAGGTGTGTGCTTCCCACTGTGCGAGTGCCCTTCTGCAGTCTCTGTCAGGCACCAGGAGGGGAAGACAGTCTGCTGCCGTCTTTTTTTGGTTGTTAATGTCTGGTGTGAGTTCCCCAAAGCCATATACCGAGCATCTGGCACTGCCATCCCCTGCATGCTGCCACTTCATCATCCTAAACCAGGGGATGTCATTAGCGATCTGCACGGCTGTGGCACTCACAAGGAGCACTCATCCATCTGCTCCTCCCCAAGTACCTCCTTATCACTCCAGGAGTTACACCTTGGGTGGCTGGAAAGGCTCTGTTGTCTTTCTGGCTGTTCAGATCAGGATCTCCTGTGTTACTCTGAGGTTTTGCTAAGGGTTTGCATTGTGTTAAGTTTCAGGAAGCACAATGAAACTGAAGATCTTTGTATGCCAGGCTCCTGCCCTAAAGTACTTAGTCTCTGGGGAATGGAGAGCAGACAAAAGAGAAGAAAGAGGGTACAATATCTGAGTAAAGGATCAAGCCAGTGAGATAATATATTATTCATTAAGTATATCTCCAGAACAAGTAACAGAGGGAGTGCAGGAAGAGAACTTACAATGATCTTAGGTACAGTTGTAAAAAATTTATATACCCATTTTTTTCTCCTCTTTTTTCACATCTGTTTACTTCATTTGGGATAGGACTCTGCCTAGCCACCATTCCTGAAAATGAGTGTATTTATATATTCCCACTGTTTTCACTGGTAATGATGAGATGTGCATGGAATCATGTGAGTAGATAATGTCCATGGATCGAACTGCAGAGCTCTGAGTTTGATTCTAAAGCTGGTGGTAGCTAGGGTCTTTCCTGAGACCTCTCTGTTAAATGGGCTCACAACAGACACCGAGCTGCTCTGACCTGTGGTCATTTCTCTCTGGTGGCACAGATGCCAGAAATCCATCTGTATGCTGCCTTTCGCAACCTGCCAACTTTTCTCTTACTGCTACTTCTAATACTAGCCAAACCAGCTCAGAAGAGATCATGAGAAGACCTCCTAGATGTATATTCTCACTGTGGGGCTCCTGCTGACTTTTGGAGGGTGTCTCCTGTCCCCCAGTTGCTGGAGGACTCATAGGATGCTGTGCTAAATGCACTGGAACAGGAAGGAACTGGAGAACAGCAGTTCAAGTCAAGGACCTGGGCCTCCAGCACAGAGATAATGATAATTAAGTGGCTATTGCCAAGGGCAACCCCCTCCCAGAAGTACCACACATGCAGCTTTGGCTTCTGGCATCATTTACACCTTGTGAGCTTTCCTTCCCCATGCAAGCCCCCTGTTCAGGCCCTCACTTGGGAACGAAAGCAGTGAGGGGCTGGTGGCTGCAGAGCCACTCCCTATTTCAAAGTGGGTGCTAAAACTCTTCTGCTCAAAACTGAGCAGGGAGACATCGAAACAAATCCCCTCAGGCTTGAGCATCCACAATCACCTTTTACCACCCCAAGCAGAGGCAACTCTGCACTGTCACACAAAATTAAACTTTCTCTTTATTCTCCAGTCTAATCTCTGTCTCCACAATATGATCCTGAGGTTTAATCTGATTATGATCCTTCATATCACACTATAGCAAATGGCCCCAGCTGCCAAGCTAAGCAGTTTAATGAGATACTGTGTCGGCTATCAAACAGAAGGCAGAGGAGACACTGCAAACAAAGGCATTGCTTGTTCAGTCCCGTCCCCAGGACGTGGGGCATGGGCTACAAGGAAACACTCATGCAACTAATGTGTTTCTTCTCTAAGAGGAGAAGACCTGCCTTTCTGCGAGAGTTTTGATGGAGAACTGTGTTCTGTCAGGTAGGGTGGCAGATGCTCCGTGACTGGCAGCTGTGAGATGTGACCACAATGTTGTCCGGCCATGAGAGTCTGAATACAAGATAGAGAAAATACAGTTTGTCTTTGGTCAGATGTTATTACATCTGATCTAAACATAAAAGCCCAAGATGTATCACATGGCAAATCGATATAGTTGTTTGTTAATCCAAATGCAATCACTTTTTTTCTTCCTGCGTAGATAAGATCCACCCTTCCCCCTCAGAACTGCAGCCAAAACATAATTCCCTCTCAGTGGCTAATGGCATTCATAAATTACGCTCAAGATCTGTTGTTCATTTAATCCTTTTTGCTGCTATTAGCTCTGGTCACTGATCTGTTGCCTCTCCAGTCTATGGCATTTTAATGACACAGCTAGAAAACAGCCAAACTCTTCAGTTTAGTGGTTAAAGCTGGATACGTGTTACAAGGAGGAATGGTGTCTACCACTAACTCAAGGGGAAGAAGTGTGGGAGAATTACAGGCCAGAGCCAGTTGTTGCCTGGGGAAGGCAGAGGGGAACAGGCTGGAGCGGACTCATTGATTCTGGCCTGAGCTCAGGTCTTATGGAGATGATGAAGCTGTTGGCCCATGGCCTCAGGAATATGGTTCACTTCAAAGACAACCAGCCCACGGCAAACCTTTCAACCAGCCTAACCTGGTTTGGTAAAGGAAATCACTGATGATAGTCGCTCCTCCTTTGAAGTTGCAGTTGTTTTTTAAGGGAACTTGACCTTTGTGTGTTCTTTCCTCTTCAGCACGGGGGATATACTGCATGGCTTAGGATTATCAATGTGACATGCCATTACAGGAGATACTGATGAGACTCCATCTGGAAGGCTGTAAACCACCCTGGTTATCTGTGCAGAGATGAATTACACTCAGTGTAGAGCAGGACTGGAACAGAGAAAGAGAGACCACAGAGTTTGGCACATCGAGTCACGCTCAGCTAAAGGCAAGAGGGCTTATGATTACCCTTGTGATGGTTGGACAGACAGCAAACCCTATGGAGGGTGAGCAGCAGCTTCATCTGTACTGGTACAAACCAGACTGCACTGGCTGTGAACACATCTACGCTGAAAGTTCAAAGAAGGCTCCTAATGATCTGTGTGAGCCTGAAATAATCTGCCCGCCTTGGGAGCCAGGGGCAAAGTATCTACCTACCTTTGAAACAGCTCTTGGTTAATTTGGGGGAAAGGACCAGGAAGAGCAGCAGATGGATTTGGTGGCTGATGACATTCCTCCCAGCTACATGCCCTTACCCTTTTAAAATGGGATCCCAGGAATTCAACACTGATGTTCATTTCCTTACCAATTTTTACCATGGATTTTTAAAAATTTCCTCTGAGCTGCATTCTTGTTTTGGCTCACTACTAGCTTGGAACTGGACTTTCTTAAGCTCTCCTGAATTAACCAAACTTCCTCCCTGGCTGCAGTGAATGCAGGCTTGCCCTTCAGGTCCCCCAGCTGTGTTGGTGACAGTACTGGCACCAGAAGGGGCTATGGCCTGCCCTCTGCTGCTGGGATGTGCTGCAGAAGCAGATGGGTGCCTGCAGTTGTGGCAGAAGAGGTTTGCCTGTTCGAGGTGCTGGATAACAAATGGGATCCATCTCCTCCAAGGCAACAGGAAAAATGTACTGGGCCAGATGCAACTGAGCCATGGCTTGGGATCAGGCTCTGGACCAGCCTGCACATAAAGTGGTGAAGGCTGAAGCAGGCTCAGTTCATGCTTCTCAGTGCTGTTGGCCTGTGTTGCTGCCTGATTCTAAGAGTGGCTTCTCTAAGAATGGAAACAAAAAGATATTAAGATTTTTAGTCCAGAAATCTTTAAGTGGCACAAGCCACAGTTGTGCAGCTGGTAATTACCACCACCCAGGGGAGCCTAGGAAGATGCCATTCTTTTTTCTAATTACTAAAAAGCCTTTCAATCTGATTAATTCTTTCCTTAATGCATTTCCTTGTAATTTGTATTTGTGAAGATGCTAATGGTAAATTAGAGAATCTTTCCTGTGAAAAATACATTCTGCTCTCTCCATAGGCTTGGTCTCTGGTGGCATCTGTGCATTCTTCATCACCCATCCAGGAGAAGCTTTCAAAGCCAGGTGCTGATCCTGTCCTTTCTTTCAGTTCAAAGATGTTGCTCGGAGCAGAACTGACAAGTACTTGTAACATGATGAAAGTGTTGTCCATTTCTTTGTGCTGCAATGGTTTGGGTCAGAACAGGCTAAAACACATTTGCTACCTGGTGCTGTTTAATTTCCTTTGGAATTGTGCGTGTTATTCCAGCCAGAGAAGTCAGATCCCAAAGAGGTCAAGGGCACCACACACCTACAGTAATGGCACAGGTTGGCCTGATAGGGTGAGTGGGATCTCTTACCAAGATTTGAGCACTGGCTGCTGTGTCACTATCTCATGTGACATTGCAAGGACCTCAGATGAGTGGGGGTGGGGTATAATAATAAAAAATATGTTTCTCCTCAAACCCAGAAATCCTAGCACTGGTAAGCAGAAAAATACTTAGTGTGAAGGCAGAATTATCCTGTTACCTATATCTGTCCACGTCCCAGCTTTGGTCAGAGAGGCCAGGCGGCTCCCACTGGGAACACAGTTTGCAAGGTGCTCTAACTTCATTGCTGGGCACCATTTCAAACTAAAGATGGAGTATAAGTGAGGGTGAATAGATGGTCTGTGATGGCCTCTGTGTACACCAGGGTTCCATGAACTAAAGGATAGTTGATGTGCACTGAGAAATGACCGTTCCCACCAGAGCCAAAGGGGTGGCAGCAGAAAACCTGTTCAGAGAAAATATCTTTTTTTTTTTTCTTTTGTTTTTTTTCTGGAGGAGGGAGACAGAGCCTGAGAGGTAGGCACACAGGGGAGTCATGGCCTAGCCCCATGGAGAGAGGGTAGGACCCTAATGGAACAGGGCAATGGTTATTCCTGCAAGTTCCCTCCTTCCCAGAACGCTGCCTGCACTTTGCTTGTTGGTGCTTTCCCAATCGAAGACTGCTGGGAATTACTGCAAGACCATCAGAAAAAATAAATCCATATTCCAGCTCTTAGAGTGGCTTCCAGAGTTTAGAGACTTTTTACCCAAGTCTTGCTATTTATTAGAAAGCTGTCCCATGGTCTCTTCTCTCCTTTTAGGTAACAGAATTCAGCCTTAAATTAATCGAGCTCATTTGTCTCAGCTCGATGATAACAGCAAGACACTGATTTTAAGAGCGAGATTCTGGATCCATGTTTGTGCTTCAGAGAGACATTGCCCTCTAGTGACCAGAAGGCAGGCTGTGTAAAAAGACTAAAACATGAGTTTTGTATGGTTTTATACGGCAGAGCAATACATTCAACTGAAATTTCTGACAGATGGAGCGATGCTGACTGTGGTGGGGGCTGAGAATGCAGCAAATACTCACAAAAGCAATGAAAAGGAGAGGGAGAGAAAATGGTCATCACATTCCTTCCAGACGCTCTGAACAAAGATAGAACTTTTGATTAAACCTATTTCAAGAACGTCTGTATTTGTCCAGATGCTCACTTTTTAAAAAGAAAAATTATAAATATGAAACATAAAACTTATTCTATAGCAAAACACAATGTGTATCTCTTTCTGGAGGAAAATCTTGGGATGAGGCCACAATTTTGCAGTCAGCCTTGGTGTATAAGTGAAGAGCTATCTGCAGAAAATTTACTGTGGTAAGAAATGCAATAAATATATTTGGCAAGTTTGGTTTTTTTAATAAGAGACCTCCTGCACAACTCTCCCACAACCACAAAAAACCCCCCACACCCAGGCAGACCCGCACGAGATGATACAAGATAGTATCTCAAAGATGTCTCTGAGAGGAATTAATTCTTGTATTCAACTACTTCCATGAACACGTTAGTCCTTTCCTCAAAACCTTTTCCCTTTGCTAGGGGCCAGCTGTATCACATCTTGCTGTTCTGGAGAAAAAGCCGGGGGATTGTTCCTGTGTCTTTGTGGCCAGTAGTAATGTACCTTCCACGTTTCAGTGGTGACAAGGATATTTTCTGCAGCAGCAGATGCTAGCTGATGCACTTGCTTGTGTAAACAAGAAGAAAACAGAGCACAAACTGATCAGACTTGGCTCAAAGCAGGGGTCCATCACATTCTGTGCTTATTTCCCGGCTTTGCTGAGTCATTCCTGGCTGTAAGAGGCTGCCACTCTGGCAGAGCAGCGGAACATTCCGTGTCATGGCTGTGCAGCACACGGTGCATGCCCATGATTTGGCTTCACAGCAGGCTGTGAACCACAGCAGCTGAGGACTCTGATACACAGCTGCATCCAACAGCTGCATCCAAGTTAAGGTATCACCACTGAAACATTTTTTTCACCCAGCTATAAAGGGGAATAAATTCTCCAACAGCCACAGCTAAATCCCAAAAGGATTTAAAATCCAGAGCACTAAAATACCAAATTCGGGATTAATAGCTCTGAATGTTTTTCACTGTCCTTGAACAGTCTGAACTGTTTTTGCCCTCCTCTGACCTCAGAAGCCAGCCCTTCAACCACAAGACAAAACCAAGATGAAATGGGAGACATGACTTCATTGCCACAGCTGCCTGACTGCCTGGCAGATTGGCATCTCCTTGCACTTTACCAAAACAGCTCTGCTCACAGGAAACAGGAAAGCCACACTTTAACAGGAGGTGTCCTCATGAAACTGACACTTGCGTCTCATTTAGGGAGCCTGGAGAACAAAAGTTTTGCAATAGAAGTTAAGTGTTCAAAACAGTTCCACACAGTGCAGCTACCCATGTGGAAGGATAACTTGGAGAGTATTCCTTGGATCTGAGCAAAGAGGGTGCCAGTTTACATGGTAGGAGCAGGTCTATACATGGTGGGATCTGATGCAGGAGACCAGGACCACACAGTTGGGATCCTTCCTGACCCATATCTACTCTGCTCAAGAACTGTAGAAGAAAGCCTACTCTTATACTTGGGTGAAGGAAAGGATAGGATAGAATAGATTAGGACAGAACAGAACAGACTATTCGAGTTGGAAGGGACCTACAACGTTCACGTAGTCCCTTCCGAGCTGACTGAAAGTTAAAACACATTGTCCAAATGCCTCTTAAACATGCTTGGAACATCGACTACCTTTCTTGGAAGGGTTGAGCCATTTCTATGTGTTCTATCACTGGATCCCAGGGAGAAGAGATCAGGCATCTCACTCTCCTCCTCAGGGTGCTGTAGCAGGCCATGAGGTCCCTGCTCACCTTCCATCTCTCCGAACTTGACAAGCCCAAAGTTCTCAGCCGCTCCTCACAGGACACGCCTGCCAGCCCTCCTGCCAGCTCTGTTACGCCCTGGACTCCTTGCAGGACGCTCCCGGCCCCGTGAAGCGGCGAGGGCCAGCGCTGCCCGCGGCAGGGAACAATCCGGAGGCAGAGGCTGCGCTGCAGACGCGGGGTTGTACCGCAGCCTGCCACGAGGGGGAGACGCCGCGCCGCGGATGCGCCTCGTGCAGCTCCCTGGAGCGCGGGATGCAAATCCCGTCTCCGCCACCCCTCTCGGCAAAGGACTTCTTTACTTTCCTGCACAGGTGTGACCAAAAAACCCCACCAAACCAAAACCAAACCAAACCCCAAAAAAACTCCTAGTTTCAGTGATTTAATAACATTAAAACCAGCATTCTTTATATTAATTCCAAAGCTGTGTTCTTCTGAAATACTAAAATTCATTTTCTTTTGAAACATCCACAAAATTGAAAGCACTGGGGGTCTTGGAGCTAAGAGCCTTTGAAAAATATTCTCCTTCTGCACGGCACCCAAAAATACGTGGGTGCTAACAACTAGGGAAAGACCTGCTCCTCCTCCAGAGCCTGCTGGATGGAGCCAGGGATGGGAATGAAATCAGCCCTGCCAAAGCCCCCTGATTGTATGGCACTAACACAACTGGCAAAGGCAAACATGAAAAAGACATGTTTGAAGCAACTGGAAGAAAAATATTAATAGAGAAAAATGAAGAGGCAAAACCCATTGTTCCACCTCTTGCTTCCATTGAGCTCTTCAACACTACCACCATGGTTATATTCCTACTGGATCCTACGGGAGCAGGATTTCATTGAATTGGAGATGGAGGCACCAAAGTGCCTCTGAGAAAGCTTCCAGCTTCAGAACACCTCGGAAATGTTCCTCTGCCCTTCTGCAGAGCTGGCCTGTGAGGTATGCGGGCCATTAAACCCACTGTCCTTGTGAGAAAGGCGACTGCAGCAACAATACTCGTGCTAGGTTACAGGGGCAGCAGAGCGAGACTCCTTCGCCCTGCCTTTCAGCTTAGGTGCCGCAAGACTAGAGACACAGAACAAGGCGGTTGCCTGCTCTGACTGACACAGAAAGTTGGGTTTCACTGGCTGCAGCTTCCAGGCAGGCTGTCACTGTTGAAAGCAAATTAGATCAGCTGGGCATCAAGTGATACCTCCCATCAGTTTTCACCGCCCACTGCTGCCAGCTCGACACTTCTCTTTCGCGCTGCATGTGCCAACTGTCTTACAAAGCCAGCTGCAACAGCTACTGGAAGGACACGGAGAACAACCACAGGTGGGGAGAGGAGTTGGGGGATCGACTCAGGGTTGGGACGAGACCTTTGCCTGCCTTAGTCCAGGCAGAAAACAGGGTTCTCCAAGAAGACTGCGAGCTTGCTGGCCACCAGGTCCAGGTCACTGGTGTTGGCATATTTGAGCAGATTGGTGTTCTTGAGAAAGTAGTGCTTGAGGAAGTGCTGGCTTACACACTTGTGCAGCTTCTGTACCAGCCTCAGAAAGGCTTCAGGGAAGCAGCGCCAATCCTTGGTGCGTGGGTATTTTTCACACGTCCAGAATAGCACTGTCTGCAAGAAGCAGATGGGAGAGAAGATGTGTTAGAGGTTCTGTCGAGGGCTCACACAGCTTACTAAGGCAGTTTTAGTGCTGGTAAATGGCTGACAGCCTTGGAAATCACAGAGACTCGCACTGCTACCTCCCTGTGTTAACGTTTCTGCAATGGAGGGATCCCAACTAAAGTCTCCTCTGGGGACCAGGCAGAGCAGCTCGGAGGTGCCTGGTTAGGATCTCTCCCCAGAGGAGCCACTCTCCACTGACTGAGCCAGGAGCCCAAGGAAAATGATCTTGCTAAAATAATCTCAGCCTATTTGCCATCCTCCAGCAGGAGCCTCTGTAGAAATGGCAGGCATTTTAGGCTGTAGAAAATGGCCTATTATGCAAGTGTAGAAGCCAGTAGGTGCAAGGAGGGACAGAGCATAATGAGATTAACATAATTATTTGTTAGCTTCAGCTGTATTTGTGCTGAAGACACACAAAGATCTGCATCCTAAACAGACTGAGATTCCAAGAATCTATTGCAGGTGCAAGACTTGCTTTCTGGTCAGATGCTGCCTGTTTTTTTCTGGTATGTGACACTTACTTCATGTCTTATGTTCTATTCCCCCAAGAGTATTTTACGCAATTTAATGTTTGAGAAATACATAGTCAAAATTAAAAAATGGGTATGATTATTGCTCTTATAGTATTATTTTTACACTGCCCATGTTGCATTTTCTCAGACCTTCCCATAACTGAGAAGAATTTTCTCAAGGAACCTAGACTTATTGTATGAAAAAAGCCATACTGACTACCTTGATCAACCTGAAATCACTTTTTGAAGTACAAAATCATCTGTCCTGGGTTCAATAATTCTGCTAAGTCCCTTAACCGTCCTCTGAATCCCAATTTTATTTTGCAAATTCGGCTACCCAAAGAGAGACTCAAAGACATTGTGAGAGGTGGCGGAACCATAGGCTTCAACTTTTCTATTTCTACAGAGGTAGAATTTCATCTATAGTTGTACTGCTGACAAATTTCTTCTCAAACGGTTTTTCAAATGTGAAAAATTTTTTGTTCACAGCTTCAATAATCACAAAGCTTTTTTTTGAATGTCACCAGGGAACAAAGACAGTGAGGAACTCAAGCTATAACTCTCTGAGAGCTGCTTCCTGAAGACTTGTGGAGCAGTTACCTTCTGACACAATAAAACTACTTCAGCAGGATCCATGAGCAGCAGTTGCAATGAAGTTTCTGGGGGCAAGGAAAACAGCGCTGCTTTTCCAGTCAGGTGCCCAAACAGGTGATTTATCCCCAGCATTTATGTCCCTAACTTCCAGCTGTCTATCAACAGCATAGAGTTGGCTTTAGAATGTACCTAGATCTTTTTGAACTTCCAGATCTTCAACTTCATTCCTATGCAGGTAAGCAAAAGAAGTGCAGTTACTTGCTCCTCTCTGGCTTTCACAGCTTCTGGGAGGCAGAGTTCCTCTGTCACAGAGGGTCTTTCTCATATGGAGTCTTGTTTAATCCTAATTGTTGGATACCTCTGGCAGGGGGAACCTGAGAACGTGAAGAAACCTAACACTAAGCCTCTGCTCAACTGCTGGTTTATCCACTGACTGTTTCTTTCATTTTTCTTTTTTTCCTGTTTTTCTTTTTAATGTGAGTAATTTTGAAAAATTCTTTCTGTCTGGTAAACCAATACTCTCTTGCAATAAAAGCCTGAAGTACAGTTACAGTAAAGAACTAAAGAGCTTCCAAATACTTTTTTACTTTGATCACGAGTCCATGCAACAGCACTTCCTGCACATCTGCTCCTTCAGCCAGGGGAAAAAAATGTTACTAATGGTTAAATGGTTTTCCACTTTGTCTTACGTATGACAGTTTTCCTCCCAGGTTGTTCTTACAGGCACTGAGGAGTTTTGCATTCAGCTAAGCTATAATCACCCTCATCATTTTGTTTTTGACTCCATCTTGATTTAGAGTAGTGCCATGACTGTAACAGCATTTGATGGTCACCAGCTTTTTCTTCAGGAGACATCTTAGCATTGCATCTGGTTTTGGACACCAAAAGATCAGTAACTACTGTGGGAACTCGGTGGCTTGAGGCTTCAAGGTGGGAAAAGTACAGCCTCTTCCTGGCAACTCCAGGAGGATGAAGTCCCAGAAAACAGGATTGCTCTACAGTCTGACAAATGGTGCTGCCTGTGGCCCATCAGTGTCTGCAGCCGTCAGATGTGGGGACACAGTCATAGCAGAGTCTTCTCTCTCTTCTTCACAAATCTCGTTTGAACCCTGAAGTAGGTGCAGGGAGGATGCCACCACCCCTTTACTTCTTTCTTCCTTTCCTACCCCAGGTGAAACACCACCAGAACTGTAGTTTGCACCTAATTCATTAATAATGCTCACCTAAGACAGTTTTGTTTGGTGCATATCCACAGAGAAAAAAAGCACCATCTTCCACCAGAGAGACAGATGGATATAGATGGCTGGGATAGTCAAGAAGCAGGAAGTAAGTGTGCAATTACAAACAACAGTACAACGTGAAGTCAAAACAGAGCAGGGGCCTCGACTCTAACATTACTTATGTTGCTGCAATCATGATGTTCCTACAGGCCTTAGTTTCTTATTGAAGTTTGGAACACATATTTAGTGCACTCCTTGCCACCGTAAAGCAATGAAAAGGTACGGCAGTTTTGACAGTTACCTTAGAAGTGACACAGATGCTACAGTGATTTACACCACAACATTCTGACATTACTGGATGGAAGCCACTGCATCAGATTCCACGACTGTATGTTGGTATCAGGGCGATGCCTACCTGAAGGTGGTAAGCTGTGATGACAGGCTTATTTCCAGCACACCAGACATCTTCCTTCATCTGCCTCATGACCCTGAAGCACTTCATGCGACAACCACCATCTTCATCAAGTCCCTCCATGAGGATGTGCTCAGCACGGGAGAAGCACAGCTGCCAGTGATAATTAGAGCGGGCCAGCAGGTCGAAACCCAGTGACTGTGAACAACACGGGAAGCGTGACAGCAGATCAGAGGCAAACTTCTCCCAGCAATGCAGAGAGAGGTTACAAAAGCATGTGCGGTATCTCTCAAAGCCTGTTCTAAACAGGGTTAGCAGAGGCAGCAAACATGACGCACGCTCCCATCTTAATTCTTAGTTGAATAAACACGTATTTTGTATTGTTTCCTTGTGTGCTGGTATCAGTTACTGCCGGGAGATCGTGCTCTAGAGCCATCAGGCACAGTACCAGCAGTGCCACTAAAGCAGAGGTGCAGCTCTGCAGGCACTTTCCTGTGGAGCAGCAGGTTGTGCATTAGTGGGGAGCAGGACTGGAAGGCAGAATGAGACCCGCAGGAACATGGCAACTGTTGCTGAGCTGAAGTGCCAGAATACAGCCATGAGTATTGTAGGAAAAGATAAGATTGAGCTGGAGGGAAAACTGCAAGACAGCAGCTCATTTGCTGAAGGCTTACATGAGGCGGAGCAGAACAGCAAGAACGATGCACGTCAGAGCTGCGTGATGCAGGCAGAACTGTTTGCTAGAAGCTCGTGCAACAAAAAGTTAACTCAGATTTTTTCTATAAAATTCACCACTGTAAGTGGGGGAAAACAAAATCCAAATAAAATCTGACAGAATATTTTGAAACGTCTTCTAACCGTACTGCCATCACCATGCAGTTCTTCCTTTGGGAAAACACTGTCAGACACCTGAGTTAAGGTGTTCTTTACACCATTTACCTTGATGCATTGCACTTTTTCCTGAGAAGGCCAACGCTTAAGGCAACGAGGCCACCGGGCTTTCTCGGGCCAGCAAGTTGGAATCTCCACAGCAGGGACCAGCTCCACCTCAACCTGTGATTCTGATGTCTCCACAGCCACCCGGACCACTGAGCTGAAGCTCTCCAGCACTGTCACTTTACCTGTGAAAGAACAACAAGAGAAGATAATACAGGTAAAAAGGTCCTTTTCCACAAGCCAGGCAAGAGGCTGTCTAGGACCTTGCAGTTCTATTGGTCTGCTTTAACACTTGCTCTTCAATGCCATAAGCAGAATATAAGAAAAACCTAAATCCATCTGAATCTATCCCAGGGAATGAGAACAGGAAGAAGACGAAAGAACAACTAAGTTCTCAGCTTTACACTCAATTACCATGCTTTTTTTTCCCTTTGTGGGTCCTCTTAAATCCTAGGATTAGCTTCTTAAAAATAAAGCTAGACAAGTGGTGCAACCTAACATTTCTAATGGTACAGTATAAAATCACTGCTGGTCAGAGAGGACCAGATGAACATTTGCTATCTAAAGATGTTCTTCCCTCAGAGAACCTGAGATCAGACCCTTGCCAGATCACACCACTGCCAGTCATTCAGAATGTTTTGTGGGGTATCTGTAAGTGCATCTGGAGATGCACTTGCACAGAAGACAATACCAGAAATTACGGTCTGTTGTGCAGAGCAGTCACACAGAAAAGGCTAACTGCTACGTCACTGTGAGTGCTGAGTGTTAAGAAGAGTTAGTTCCAAGGTGATTTGGAGGAAAGAAGTTTCCTCAGTGTGAAAGAAGAGTGGCTCATCTTCAGGAACAACACAATCTAAGAGTAGAGAAAGGAAAGAAAGCTGCAACTCATGGACTTTGTGAGATGTTTCCTGCTGGTCCTGTTGGTTGTGTTCTTTGAAGAAGTTTCTGTCCCAGTCACTCTGGCAGGATCACTGTCCCTTCATCTGAGCCAATTGTGTGTTTATCCTCTAACCCACTGAAGTAAAAGCCTGAGCAGATGAACATAAGCAGTTTAAAGAGCAGTGTGTTATCCCACCTCATGTTGATTGGCATGGGCTAAGGAGCAATTCATCGGGTGAATTACCTTGCAAAGCGTAGAGTCCATTCCAACCAGAACTTCATAAGCCTCAGAAAATCTACGTGCTATTTCCCTGCTGAGCCAAGCCTCACATCAAAACAGGAACTGTCCTGCTCCCAAGTTCCCAAAAGGACCTATAGCAGCTGAAAAGTGTTAAGAGCAACTGCTGTGTCAGTATGTAAATATGTTCATGGCATTTCCGAAAGCATTGCAATGCTTATACCTATTTTTCCACTAATGAAAAGTGAGACACCTCAAAAACTGATTTTGCTGGTGCTCAAAGAATTAAAAAACAGGGAAGGAATGAAATCAGTGAAGTTCTTCTGTAACTTTAGCCATACTGTGGGATGAAGGAAGTCCGTTCTTCACAGAAACAAACAAAAGGGTAATTGCTTCTCCTGACTTCATCTTAGCTCATCTCCTCCCAGGGGATCTTACAAAAAAGGCATCAGAATCATCAACCCAAACATCATTCTCTGGGGTCCTTGCAAGTACCCTTCCTGACTCAACAACTTGATGTGACTGCTGCTCAACACAGTAACTTTCACATAAGTAAAGCCTCAGAAGCAAGCCCATTCCCGCTGGTCTTTCTTGTAAGCCTCAATGGTGAAATTTCATTCCTATCCATCTTTCCCTGGCTATGATAACAAGTATTTTTTGAAAAAAACGCCATTATCTAGCAGAGCTTGACTTTAACATGGTTTTTTCCCTGTGACTACAATTCAGAGTGCGATCAGATGAGTGGAAATGGCTTCTATTGCTCTGAAATACAGAAGACTCATTAGACTGTTG
This sequence comes from Rhagologus leucostigma, assembly GCA_013397725.1. Classification (NCBI taxonomy): domain Eukaryota; kingdom Metazoa; phylum Chordata; class Aves; order Passeriformes; genus Rhagologus; species Rhagologus leucostigma. The sequence goes on along the minus strand of VZTD01001485.1, from coordinate 1,551,014 downwards.
ATGAGTAAAGTCATCCTGGAAACATGCTATGGGAAGAGGCACCACAGGAGCAGCCTGGACACTGGGGAGAAGAGCACTTGTCCATCATACTTCTCTTCGTCAGAAGTCCTTCTACTTAGTTCCCACCATCCCATGCTGGAAAGCTGCGGGCAGCTAAAGTTTCCCAAGAGCATTATCTGCCCTCTGAATATCTTCAAACACATTCTCCTCAGACTTACGCACCTTCCTGGTATCCAATTTTCCTATACTATCATCCTTGATAATCTAAATATATTGCAGGTGCTGTAGCAGAGAAAGATTTTTTCCCAAACAAACTCCTAAATGTTCTAACAATCTGGGCTGCCTCTTAGTTGAACTGTGAGGGTGATGTTGCTGGAGACCCTACCCAAATTCCTAAGAAAGGAGTAACATCTTGGGTACGAAGAACCCAAGAACTACTGAATTCTATCTTCAATCCAGGTCTATGTATGTCACTGCAATCACTTGAAGGCTTCCTGATTTTGGAGGTTTTTGCTCAGCTTCTGACCATGCAAGCCAAACACTTTGTGTGTGTGATGGTTTCCCTTACACGTGTCCCCACCAAACTCACTGGAGAGGTTACAGGAGACAATCGACTTCTCCACCAGCTCCCGGAAGACGATAAGGACTTTGGCTGGAACCAGATCACCTTCGATGTTCACATCCTCTTCATGCCACTGCTGAAGGCTTTTTGAGAACTGCTCCACCTCTAGCCACTGATGCAGTTCCTCAGGGTCCCGCACGGAGGAGAGGAGCTTGGTCCCATTCACGGTGTAATAGCGCCAGTGCCGTACCTGGCATTCCCTGTACCCAGTCAGGCCACGCAGAGGAACTGTGATGAGGAACTGGCTGGGTGCTAAGACCTAGGAGAGTTCAGAGAGATTGAGAGAGGAGACAAGGGCAGATCCATGAGCTAAAGTAAGGAAAACAGGGTTGAGGAAGTAATATGTAAAACTGGGGCTTTGAAAAGAAGGAAAACATATGATGGGACCAACTGAACACAGCCAAGGCCTGTCTAAGGGTTACCTTAGAGGCATGCAGACTAAAAGAAAATTGCCTTAGAAGGAGTCTGATGTGAAGCTTTTTGAAGACAAGAGCTCACTGGCTGATTTGCCACCACGCCTGCCGTGGTTTCCCCCTTTTCTTGTTATTTCTAGTCTGCAATTGCATGAGATGTAATAACCAGTAGCTTCCAAAGCACAGGAAGGCATCAGAGAATATGTTCTGAGATCCAGCCAAGGGAAACCCAAAGAGTGCTAGTTATTATCTCAGAATTGTTACTTGAGATAAGCCTAGGGTCCAATACTAGTAATAACTATGGCAAAAAGTGCACCTTTCTGATCTCTTTCAAAGTCCACTACAGACGTTAGCAAAATAAGGCTATGGCCCATTAATTTTACAAGTGTTTCACTCTGTTTGACTGGCCTTTAAAGGGACAGAGACACAAGGCAAGTGACATGCCTGAGCCTACACAGGCAGTGGCACTCTCAGAAATAAGCCCAGCTCTTCGCCAGCTGTAATGTATGGAACTGCATCTGCTTTTGAGCATGACAGAAACAGTGTAAGGATAGAGGCAGCAACCAATGGACAAGGAAGCCTTAAACAGGCTTGCGTGCAAGCCAGTTAATTTGCCTCACTTGAGGAACAACCATTTTCCAATAAAAACCAGTTCTGAGACAGTACTTGCAAGGAAAGAATAAGGCGACTCAAATACTACAGAACATCATACTGGCCCAGGGCATAGCCAGACATGTCCAAGTGCTACTTTAGAAGCATCTGGCAGCTGTGGCGCCAGAACGGGTGTTCAAATTCCTTCAAATTTTTACCATGTTGGCTTAGAAGCTTTTCAAGTCCACTTGCTACCAAGCCTAACTTATTCTGGCATAAGTAAGGTGAAACTGCTGCATGAGCAGGATGTGAAGTGACAGCTGCTTCTGCAAGGTGGTTACACCCATGGTGAATGAAACACACTTGTCGCTCTCCTGTAATAATCCAAAACACTCTGGTAGCCTTCCTCGTAGCTCAGCTCATTTAAAGTATTACCACAGAGGTGCCAGGGCCCCGAGGGCACAAACAGGTTTTAATGTCTCTAAGCAGCCTTTCTGGGACTTCTACCCCCACCTTCTGCCCACAGGTCTGGGACCCCCATTTCAGGTCAGTCCTGGGCTATATCACAGGAGTGCTGGTCTCCAACTCTGTGACAGCTGTGCCTGTGCCTGGCCATAGACCTTGTTGTCCTACCTGCAGAACGCCTTCCCAGCCTGGCCTCAGACCTATTCCCAGCCTGGCCTCAGACCTATCTGGCCACTCTGGACTTGCCAGAGTGGAATCTGGAATCTGGAATCAACAGACAACGTCTGACCCTGGTTACTGTTGAGGCTGATTTTGACCCCAGTGAGCGGGGGAGTGGCTTGACCTCAGACCTGACTTATCAGCAGGCTTGCCTGATGATCCAGACTCTTGGCTGACCCAGCTGCCCTCCCTGTGTCTGTCTCACTCAGGGACCACAGAGCAGGGGCTGCCTTGCTACGCTCACCTCCTGTCTGTCTCTCCCACAGGAAGCAGCTGGTCTTCTCTACTCCCGGGCAAGAGATTTGGAATACAAAAGATGGCCAGCAAGAAGCACAGAAATAGCAAAGAAAACACCAGGAAGCTGCTCTTTTGTCAAATATAAACCATAAAGGCAGAAGGATGCTGAAAGTATGACACTGCAGATCAAGCTGACCTGCATACATCAGGTTTGGTGAGGCTGAGAAATCCTGTGAGCAGCTCAGAAACAGAGTACTGGGCTCCATAAGGAAAAAATACAATGGCTGTCATGCAGCTACTGCTCCTCTCACTGCCTCAGCCACATTTGCAGGTAAACAACCATTCCTCCCCACACCAAAATGCTGTCTTGTATGCACTGGCACCCAACAGATTGTAAAGGGAAGAGCTGCAGGTGTTATGTGAGTGGCTGCAAATCCAAGTCACAAGGGTCCTCCACGTGGCGCTTACCAGAAAACAACAGAATACACAAGGCTGGGAACAGCACTGTAAAGCTGGGCAGTTGGTGTGTTCCTGGCCTAAACAAATCCTGGTCCCACACCTATGCTCTGTCACACAATAGTCTCACACGCTATGTGCAGACCACGGGCCCCAGCAAGTCACAGGCTTGAGCAAGAGCCTCCAGTTCTGGGGGGTGTAAATTATGGCCAGTTCTGCTGTATTAAAATCCTGTCTAAAGTACGCTGGGCAAATTAAATACAACCTCATTCTTGTGAACCTGGCCAGGCTGTTCCAGGGGGGCAGAAACTTTAGAAAGAAAATAATTATGCTTTGAGAAAAAAGAGCAAGTATCTTATCCAGAGGATGAAATAGTCACGGAAGGATCAGTTTGGTGGGTGAAGTTGTCTGGAGCAGAGGGTGGGTGAGGAGGAGGCAAGCACAGGGATTGTCAGGCACCAGGTGGCAGGAAGGCTTTGTACCTGGATGGACGGGTGGAATGGGCGCTTCCTCCGAAGCATAGCTGACCACTTGGCCAGTAAAGCTGGCTGATCCTGAGAGCAGCAGAAAGGAAAACAAGAAGTACACAGAACAGAGAGAAAGCATGTGCTAGGTCATTCATTCACAGAGCAAAGCTGCAAGCTTCCTTGGATGCTTGGAGTTTGTTAAAGGAAAATTCCCCCCTTGCCCCCACCTTGATTAAACACTTGGCAATGCCATTGGGCAGGGCAGTACCAGTGATTAGTCTGGACCTCTTCATTATAACTTTACTGAAACCTCCACAGCTTTTGCATCAGCCCTGCACAGTTGACAGCTCCAAAAATGGTGGGCCACAACAAAAACAAACACTTAAAACTTTTAAAAATTAAATAATCTGTTTTGTTCATCTGAATTTTAATTCAGGCTTTTTATTAAAGTGTGACTTTTTGTTACACGGGTTACAGAAAAATATTGAATACCTAAAGACTTTTCTTAACTATTCTCCACTCAGCCCTTTGTATTTAGAAGGGAGCTTGAAGCTTCTCAACAAATCTGGATCTCTCACCATGTTAAATTGATTCCTTTTAACCAGAAGCTGAAAGTTCTGAAAAATTACTGTAGATTTAACTGACAGAAAAGAAAAATGTTGCAAAATTAAACACAAAGTAATGAATACATTGACTTTCCCTTGACACAAGTCTCCTCTATGTTGAATTATGTCAGCAATGATATTAAAGTTTCCGGTTTTTGAAAGTAGACAGCCCAAACCAAAATAATTTCTCATTAACCCATTCTTTGATGCCCCATACATACAGGACAGTTAGTCAGGTCCTCCTAGTGTTACTTCCATGGATTTATAACACTGGGTTCTGTTAAGCATGAACAACAAATCTGCCACTTTCAAGGAAATGTATTTTGAGGATTTCTTTCAAGCAGAATTTGTTCATATCAGCCTACTGTAACACCAAGTTCCTGCTCATAATAGATTGCCTTGGTGGTTTTGTTCTGTTTTGCTTTCCAGAGCAACAATTTTACCCTGACCCTGGTCCTGTCAGACCTCATTAGCCAAGCAGGTTTGCTCCAGCACAAGAGGTGGCAGGCAGACTCTGGCACTAAGGAACACGTGGACCAGGATGTGGCACTGTTTTACGTCACTGTGGCCATACTTATTGACAAGACCACATGCTCTGGGATACACAAAATTCCAGAAAAGCTATGAATCTGAATGTCATTGTTCCCAGAGCAATAGCCACATTTCAGACTGGGTGATTATATTTTGTCTCCCCATCCATGCCCTTCCAGCAGGTTGATACAAAGACGTCGTCCCTTTCAGCCCTAGAGAGCTGCTAAAGTTGCCTCATGCTTTTACGTATTTGCTGTGTTTTGATCTGTAACTGGCTGTGGTTTAGTAAAATGGTTGACATTAGAGTACTTAAACTAGTTCAGATGAAAAAGATTGTTTTCATCTGAAGTTGCCATTGCTGTGATTGTTTCTTGTGTCTAGTTACTTTTGTGTTACGGAGTCACAAGAAATAAGCAGCCTTCTGTCACAGCTGGGACAGGACATTATTATTTTCATGTTTGAAGGTCTAAAATTGGGAGGCATTTCACCTCTCCCACTAATAAGCATTTTTTTTCCCAATAAAGAAAGAAATTCCAATTGATGACAAAGAAAAAACATATTTTTCTGAAGGAGCTTTCTAATGTTCATAGCAGAAGAAGGACTTTTGATTTTCCTTTCTTTTTTTTTAGTGAGTTGACAGCTTTTCCACCTGTGAAAAATATGACTCATAGCTCATGAAGGCATGAGCATTTTTTCTTATGTTACTGCTGCATAAGTTTTTCTTTCTGTCTCCCAAAGAGCTTTGGCTTCTGCGTGCAGATTGACAGCTCTGGCTATAGATGCTCTTTGTAAACACAGCAGCTGTAAAAAGAGGCTCTGCCTGATTTACTCATCTCTCTTCGATGCTCCTCTGGCTGTGAGATGTCCATGAGTAAGTGCCAATGACCCAGTCACTAGAACTCCACAGTGAAGTGTCAGCACATCGTCTGTGGTGTTTTGGGTGAGGTACCTGCCCATACAAACACTTACGTAACGGAGAAATCACTTACTGGTTGCCTACAGGCTGCCAGAGAGTACATGAGAGCTCTTGTCCATACCTTAATGTTCTCATTGTGAATGCCAGAGTTGGAGATGGCCTGGAATCGCACGGCCTTGTAGCTGATTTCGGCAGTCAGCTGCTGGATGATTTTCTGCACCTCCTCAACTGCTTTGGAAACCAGGTAATGTCGCCGTTCCACCTGTCAGTTCCAGGAAAGACACTTCATGTTACAGGTAATTGCAGTCTTTGTCTCCAGTGGGAAGCAGACAAATCAGCTTAAAGCATCCTGAAACATGTGTGCCTGTGCTGCACTGGGAATAAAAATTGTTCCCTGTGTATTGCAACCAATTTACCATGAACAGAGCTGTGAACACCAAAGGGTCAATATTCAAACTACTGAGCACTAATTGATATTTGCATGCCAACACCACTGGATGGAAGGAAGAGGGCTCATTACATGGATAAATTTGTTATCAACTACAGCTACAGTCTCAATTCTTTATCCATTTGATACAGAATACCAGCTACTCCCCTGCATACAGTAGCCATTCTCAAAGCCAGGATATGTTTCATTCCAAGAACTAACAGGACATCAAGAGTTATAGATCTGTTCATTAGTCAGGTGGTAGATGTATGTGGCATCATTTAGATGCTTGCCTTATACACAGAAAGTATCCACACTGTCTTTATGGCTGAAGTACAGATGAGAGTCTACTCCTAGATAGTGAGAAAGCATCTTTCCAAAGCTGTTCTTATTGGGAACTGGGTGTTTGTGTGGCTTAAAGGATAGTTCTTCAATTCAAGAAGTAGTAGCATAATTAATTATTGAAAATTATTTCAGTAAAATGTCTGAGTCTTGGAAGGACTGAGGTGAGGGGTAGACAACTCAGAAAAATATAAGATGAACCTCAACCTTCATTTATGACTAAAAATGAAGAGAGCATAAGGGGGTGGTCACAATCTGAACACGGAGATTCAACAGGAGGAACATGAAGGAACCATGTTAGTAAGGGACATTTAATATTTCCCAAATATCCTTACACATTTACCAAAGCGAGGAGATTCAGCTACTGTTAATGAAGTTCATTAACATATTTGTCATTACTTATACAACCAGATTACTTATGCAGAGTGAAATATTAAGACTGTTTACTGTTCTTTTTTGGATCCTATGCTTCACCTCATTTGGTTGCAGCTTTTGCTTTCTTCTTGATTTTTCTTTTTCCTCACCATATTCTACTGAATCTTATTGTTTGCAGGCAAGAAAAAAAAATCAGAAACAGAGATCATCACTTGGCTGAAGTGAATGATAAAGCATAATTGCCACAGTCAAACATAATTGCTACAGTCTTTTGTTATTATCAAAGACCAAAAGGAAGCAAAAGCAGAAGTTAAAAATTCTGTACTGTGAGGGTGGTGAGGCACTGGCACAGGCTGCCCAGAGAAGCTGTGGATGCCCCATCCCTGGAAGTGTTCAAGGCCAGGCTGGATAGGGCTTTGAGCCCTGGTCTAGTGGAAGCTGTCACAGTCCATGGCAGGGAGATTGCGCTATATGATCTTTAAAGGTCCCTTCCAACCCAAACCAGCCTGTGACTTTCTAAAATTCTTGTGTCCTGGTTACCCAGCATCTTCTTCGGCATCTAAACAACTCTCTTTTCTCTTTTAAAAAATAGCATTGACAAGCACTTCTTCAAAAGTCCTTTTGGACATCTTTATGTCAAATGTTGAACCATCAGCCAAAAACACTCAAGTGTGTTGAAATGCATCCCTAGGCCCTGTAAGGGGACAAATACATTCACTTCTTCACAACAAGGGACCATTCAATGGACTAAAGTGGACTAGTGCTTGCCTCACATGCATTAACAAACAAACAGCAATTGACTAATACTGAACTTGAAGATAAGCAGAGTCTGAATACCTTCCCCCCTCAGACAACGAAGTTAACAGTACTTTTACTAAAGTAGCTTTTGGAAGTGAGAAATACATCAGACAGCAGCACCATATTCCCTTCACTGGGCTCTCACCCACCCTTGACATCCTGTTTCTTTGCTATCTTAATACCACATAGTCCTTTAGGTTTATACAATACCCTTTAATTTCCCTAGTAATTCACCCTCCTCCTCATTCCAATTCATCCTTTTCTCTATGAACGGCTTTAGCTAGCTTACATGTCCTTTTTTAAAAAAAAAAAAAATTAACACTGAAAGATTTTAGCCCATGTTCATTTTCACCTCCTCATCTCAGCTTTCATTTATGGTACTTCTCCATCTGCATCTATAGCTATTTTCTCCACCTTATTTTTGTTCATCCAGAACACCTCCTTAGAACAGTCCAGTGAGCTTGTCTTGCTCAACAAGATACCTAATGGTTTCTCCAGCAAGCAAATGGTGAGTGGCAGAGAAAGTTGTCCATCTCTAAGAGCTTTTTGACAAAAAAATAGACCTTTTCTAACTGAAAAGTATAGAAAGTATACAATCTCAGTGGGTCATCTCAAATGGAGACCTAGAGTGCCCTCTGTACCCCTGTATGCATTGCTCATGCTGTTCTCTCTAGGGGGCACCTGTTGGAAACATTTTTTGCTACCTCCAGTATCCCGGGAGAATCCATCCAACCCAGCCTGGCCCCATTTAATTCTGCCTTCATCACCTACTGGCTAGGCTACAGCAGTTGTCATGAATTCTTTATAAGAGCACACACTCAAAAAACCCATTGAGGGAGCACCACTGAACACCTCTTTCGATGTATACTCCTCATCAGAGGAGCAGGGATAAAAGAACAATGGGCATGTGACTGACAGAGGTGCTCACTAGAATTAGCTAACCGTAATTAGCTCCCTAATCATGCTGTTGGAAAATACAACCTTCCTACAGAAGGGAGGGCAAAAAATCAGAAAACAGAACATGATTCTGAAGAGCCAAGGCATTTATCTCAGATGCCTCTAGCACCAGCACAGACACACTGGGAGAAGAGACATCATAAGGTCTTTGCTGGACAGTCACTTCTATGATTTACTGGCATTCCCCTTACTGGGTCTTAACTTGGAGAATCATGCCAAAACAAATGCACAAACCCTGAACAACAAGGTCAATTAAGGTTTTATTAAGGAGGAAGGAAGCAGGATTTGGATTCATTAGGAACCGTTAAGAATATTTGGGTTTTCTCTTATTTACCCAGCCACATTGGCTCCATGTGCATTTGAATTTTTCTTTTGATGACTGGCTTAAGGATGAAATCTCTGGTATTATAGAGATTCATTGCACCAGGTGGCTGACCTATTTCCAAAAACAGGCAGCATTTGATAAGCTGAACTGTCTGAAGGTTAGGCAGCATCACTTGGGCGAGAGACTCAGAAGCAGGCAGAAACTAGGAATCCATCAGAGCTGGAGGGCTGCTAGAAAACAGACTTTCAGTATAACCTAAAATATTGGCAACTATGAGCCTCACTTAACTACACTCTGCTTCTGTTCCTTGTACTTATGGCTGTCATATGAGCATCTTCCTGTGCGTGGCTTCCCTCTGTTCCCTCCTTTGTAGCTCTGCTTTTTAAATCTTCAGAGAAGTATTCGCTGTTATAGCTCACTGAACAGATTCTCATGGAATGATTTTCCTGTGCACAGCACTGCACTGCTGAAGAAGGTGTATTTCTCTGAGAACTTTCATACTTGTCACCAAAACATTTCCATAGAGAAAACAAACCTTTCTGACCAGCCCCTTCATAGTAATAGAATATGAAACCCTTTACAGAAAATAAAGCCTTACACTTTTCCATTTTGAAATTGTTTGTCACTATGGTATCTTTCATTTTGTTGGGGAAAGTAGACTATAAAACAAGATCTAGCTAAGTACTGCCATGAAACATGTCAGCTTTAAAAAAATGTTATGGCTCAATTAGAGCTTTTATTAAACAGTATTGTTTCACAGAGGATTTTATTCTGTTTTATTTCATTTCATAATGGGGGAAAAATTGAGTGCTGGAATATCTCATAAAATAGAAAATGTGATTCCAGTCTGCATGTGCTAATGAGATATGTTATTTTAATCATGGTATATAGAGAAGTATCCGAAGCTGAGGTGACAGACTGATGACTGAATTCTAACAATATCTGTCTGTCTTTGCAGTTCCTACACGAATCTTTCTTAGAGGCAATGCCTGGTGTCAGTCTTGTTTCGGTCAAGCCAACACCACCAGACAGGGAGAGAGGAAAGGACCTTTCCTTAGATTTAACTGCTGGCAATTACAGCTAGTCTCACACCTGGAATTCCAGATCAGGAACAAAAAATTGAGGACACCTAGAAGAAGAAGAGGACAAGCACCTTGAAAAATTAGGCTACCAGCTGATTAGATTGTGCACCAGAAACATAGAAATCTCATTAGAAATACAGTTCTCATGAAACTTCACCCAATCTTGTCTCAGAAATGAAGACAGCAGGCGAGCGACTAACTGTCAAATTTGGCACCCTTCAGAATCAACACCTAGTGTGGGAGACAGAAAATCTGGTCAGATAAAGTCTTACCTTGCTCTGGATGTAGATTTCTACATCTTCATCTGTGAATGGTTTCATGGCAAGATGGTCTCCGCTGCTCTTTAAAGTGTGAATTCACTCTTCACTTGTTCACCTGCCTCTGGAAGTACAGGAACATTCAGAGAGAGCTGCTCAGAGCCTTCTTGCCCTGTGAAGCTCAGGTCACCTAGTATCTCTGTGGATGAATAAGAGCAGAGAAAAGCAAGGAAGTATGCCTATTTTTAATAATTTTCTTCTTCTGGTCTGAGCTACAATGATCCAGCTGCTTTGGAAAACTAGCTTCAAATATTATTCTCCAAATTCAATTGTTATTATTCATCTTATTCCTTTTAAATGGTGGATCTTGCATGCAGGCATACACAAAAATATCCCAGCTGCTGCTCTGTCTCAGGGCAGATCTGAAAGTGCTTTTCAGATTGCAGTGCAGCTTCAGTACACTTGTGCACACCATTATTACTCTGCATGCATGCCACTGGTACGTTCCTGCCTCGCTAGACCTTCACTACCCCCTTTCTTAAATGCTCTCAGTTATCCCTTGCTGACTTTAATCCACTCTCTTTCCATCTGAAGACGCATGGGTATTTTTACACTCGGATCATTCACTGGGGTTGCAGTCTGCAGCCCCTGCTCCCCTCTCCTCCCCTCTCCCTATATCTCCTCTCTCTCTCCGGCTGTATTGACAGTAAATATTGTGCAGCCTGTCCCCTCCTGTAGCTTGCTTCGCTTTCTTTACAGTAAACAGACAGAAAGCTGCCTCTCGTTTTCTGCCAGCAGCTCAGCTAACAACCCCATATGGATGATTCAGAGGCAAAAACAATTGATCAGGCTTCATTGATCCAGTGAGGCTTGGTGGCTTTTAGAAGGAAGGGTACATCAGCACATGGAAGGGAGTGACAGAGTATAGAGATGAGATCCCATGCTGCTAAGCATTCCTTATTAAGGAGGGCACACTCCACTTTTGAGTAAAATCGCTATTTCCTCCAGAAAATGAACTTTGACATCCCTTGACTGATTTATTGCCTCTGCAGCAGCTGGCAAAAGGCAGCACTTAGGTGGGCACTGGGTGCTACCTCAGGACAGGCACTGTTGTTGCTAGTTATCCTTCATTATGTCCTTCATTAACAGTCAAATACTAAGTACATGAATTTAAGTAATTAACTGGAGCACCAATATCTGCAGGACATCTGCTTCCCCAGCACCTACAAAGCAAACCTTTCTCTGCCAGACATCTGCCACTGTCTTTCCGCTGAGGGATTTGAGGACTCCTTCACAAAGACATGTAGGCATTCACTTACCAAATTAGCTTCCATGAGATTGGGCACTAAAAAAGATTTTCTTAGTTCCCCAGTGTTTAGGGACTCATACCACATTTTTGCCCACTTCAAGACTTACTGGCTGTCTTTCCCCTGAGGGGCCAGCAGTTTATGCCTGCTCTGCTACTGAAGCCAGAAAAAAGGCAGGGTCTGAAAGAAGGTGGGTGGAACAACAGGTTGGAAAGGAACTTGTAGGGGCAGGCTGGATGGGATTAAATCCAAGCAGAGTGTACAAGGGAGGAGAATTAGTCTTTAAATGGTCAGATTCCATTAAAAGCATGCCCCTACAACATTAACTCCCTCATGCTCCCTCAGACAGCCAGCTGCACATACAGCAGACAACTTCCTTAACATTCTTGAGACCACCACACATTACTTTAATACCCAGAACCTCAGACATGTACTATGAAGCAAGGAGAGATTAAGGGTCTCTCTTGCCTCTAGGAGGTCTCTCCTCATCACAGCTGTCCAGAGACACGGTGCTGGCAGAGAGATGAAGAGGTTTTGGTCATTTTTCTTTTATATAATAACATACCTTATGTTCATAATCCTTATTATTATAATCCATCCATTATTTCCATCCTCTAAGTAGCACTTACAGGATGGAAATAATTATGCTACTTATAGGATGGGAAGAGTGCTATTTGGCTGACAGAAAATACTACAACTGATAAAGGCCCTTACACCACCAGCAAAATACAGATTAGAGTGGTATGGGAGGCAGCAGCCAGTCTTGACCTCACTGAGGAAAACACACATCATAAGAACTTGTGTTTGTCACATGAGGATCAGATAGCACAGAACACAGCAGAAAAGTAGAGGCAGATGGCCATGTGTGAGGAGGGAATATTACTGTGGGAAAAACCTGCATCAGAAGGAAAGAGTAAAGAGAAAGGAGAGTGCAGAAATACGAACATGTGCATAGATAAAAGAGGACGTAGACACAAAGTGGGAAGAATCCAGGCTTCTCCAGAGGTCTACTGCACTGATGTAGTGTTACTGCAGTGAAACCTCCATCAGACTGGTCCTTCTCAGGAACCTTCTATCATGACAGTGCTTGTATAAAGTAAGACTAAGATGGAGAAAACCTGAGATGGATCCAAGCTCCAAAGGCTGATAAACACAATCTCCTGAGAAAACATTTCCACTGAGCCAACAACAACTTAATTCCCCAGGTGCACCAGCAAGAGGGAGTGAAGAATGGCTATTTCTTGTTCCTCACTCTTCAAGAAGGAAGGAAGGAAAGAAGGAAGGAAAGAAGGAAGGAAAGAAGGAAGGAAAGAAGGAAGGAAAGAAGGAAGGAAGGAAAGGAAAGAAGGAAAGAAGGAAAGAAGGAAAGAAGGAAAGAAGGAAAGAGTCAAGAGGATGAGCCAGGCTCTTCTGTTTCAAGCAACAGGACAAGAGGCAATGGGCAGAAACTGATGCACAGGAAGTTCCACCTGAATATGAGAAAGAACTTCTTAAATGTGGGGATGACTGAGCATGGGAACAGGTTGCCCAGAGAGGTTGTGGAGTCTCTCTCACTGGGAATATTCCAGAACTGTCTGGATGCAATCCTGTGCAACGTGCTCTGGGATGACCCTGCTTGAGCAGGGAAGTTGGACCAGATGACTCACTGTGGTCTCTTCCAACCTGACCCATTCTTTTGTGAAAAGCTCACAACAGCTTCGTGGAGACAAGAAGCACTCTGCTGAAGCCAGGCAACCATGTGAAGACAAAACCACAAAAGGTCTCTTCAGTTCTAGCTAGCTCACAATCCATCGGATATCATGAACGTGAGCACTGATGAGAGCTTTTGAACTTTGTTGATTTGGCAAATTAAACTCCCAAGTATACTTGTTTCTAAGGAAATTCCCATCCACACTGAGAATGCCTATCTTGTTGACACCTCTGAATCCCTTTCTTTTCTATTGGTGGTTAGAACTGCCTTAAGCCCCCACTGGGGTCTGGACATATTTTTGAGAGAGTTTCTCCAGACAGTTCTTGCTGAAGCACTGCAACCTTCCTTCCCTCTTTGGTGGTGTCCCTGAGGAGGTTTTCAGCATCACTTACATAATTAGCCAACCACAGAGATCCAAATTCTGCTTGATTAGCATCCATTGATTTATCTGGTTTCTCTCAAGCATTTTCAAGCCACACTTCAATACTTTGGTCTTCTCAAGTCATAGTTCCCTGCCTGCTGATCTGCATAAGATCATCTGAAATGATTCAGCTATATTACATCACCCCATTTATATTATTTCAGTTCCCACTTCATAGTACCTTGTAACAGAGTTCACACTGGGGCTAATTTCCTTTGTACCTGCAGCTTCATTTACGTATCAGTACTCTCTGAAGAGAATTTAGAAATTTCCTAGTATCTGCAAAAACACTGAATCTGTGATACATCATTTTCATTCATGCTGTTGGCAATATGCGGGACTGAATATGATTGTGGATCTGTGAAACACTTGTAAAAGTATTCTGTGAATATACGCCTTGAATGGTATTAGATTGGCTCTTGTATCTTCTGAAGATGCCAATTACTGATGCTTTCCATGCTTGCTTGGCTTTCCTTTCTTCACTCTTCAGTTTCACAGATGTAACAAAGACATTGCAAACCTACAATCAAAAGTAATCTGAACTGTGAACTGCACAACAATAAAGAAATCACCAACATCTTGTAAATAAGAGCAGTAGTATTAACTGCACAGGATTGTCCAGTGCTGTGCCTTTTTCTGTTGTGCAACTATTTAGAAAAACTATTCATACGGAACAGTGAGCATGTATTAAAAAGCCTCTACTAAATCACACAAATGAGTCAGTCCAATGTACCACTTGTGACTCACAGATGATCTGCAGTGGCAACAAATAAGCCCTGTTGAAAATGCTGCCTTCCAGATGAAATGCAACTCTGAATTTCTAGTTGCTAATGATGACCCATCTCTTCTTGCTCTAATTACCAGAGGCATTAAGTCTGTTGCATTAGCTGAAGCATGTACTTGGGTCAAGACAGACTACTAAACCAAATGATCCCAACAGATTTAATAATCTCTGACAGTTCTCTTGCCTTCTTAAACTGTTGTCCCATTTCTCCCCATTAGTGGATTAAGTGACTGTACAAAATGAGTAATTGTAGCTTGAATTCCCTATAACATTTATGTGTGACAGTCGTTAGTACTGTTCAGCCTCCATTCAGAGGATAGTAGCGTAACATAATCAGGCTTTTTGGGGGCAAAAGTTCTGGGAATTTATTTGGGTTTTTTTCCACTTTGTCTTTTAACAAGTTCATATGAGCAAAGGGGATACTTCAATGACAAAAGCCTGGGATGGACTACAGGGAAAAGAAAGTGCTGCTAATTCACTATGACAGCATCAAAATCACATATGGGTGCCAAATTGAAATGCTTCTCCACTCATTCCCTCCCGTTACCAATCAATACTTGGCAGGCTCAAAAATGCTCCGAATGCCTATGCTGCTTGTGCTCACTGCCACACGTTCTCACATTAGCCTTGGGCCTGCGCTTCATATCAAGCAAGTTAAAGGTTTATATCCTTTCCAAACTAAGCACAGCACTGGATCAGGTCCAGTGGTTTATAAAACCTGGTGTCTTTTTTCCACTCGTGGTCATACCAGACACATCAGAAAAAGGCAGATAGCTTTTGCTAGAAATGAGTTCTCTTAACCTGGGAAGAGATTTGAAACCCAAAATTATTTACAACCTGAATCTTTTCAGGCTGCAGTGTAGTATTTCCAAAGAAATTGATCACTCCAGGATCGCTGTCTGAGGATACGGGAAATTCTGAAAAATGCTGAGATTATAATGCTGCTACCCACCACTGACCAACCTCAACTAGGACATTCATAAGAATCCAGTCCATTTTGCAGCTGCTGTTAAGCATCAAGCCACTAGGCAGCAAACACAAATCATACAGCAGTGCTTCTAGTATTGCCAAGATCACTGGGACCCAGTGTGGGGATGTGTTCAGGGTCTGGAAATTTCCAAGTTTAAAATGGTCAGCTTAGAGGATGGCAGGAGAGGCAGGAAGCTGGGAGCCCTGGCTGCATCAGCTCTGAGGCTTCCAGGAGAGTTTACTGAGATGTCGGGCAGGAAAACTGGCGTTTTGAGTTCTGAATCCATGTACTGGCCTCTGACAGTTCACTGAAATAGTGTAAGTTCAGTGCATCATAATTTAAACATAAAATATTCCACTAGACCATTTCCAGGCATTTCTAAGGATATTTTTCCTCTCCATGTTTTATCCATCACTAAACTACAACTACTGTTCTACTGTTTCAATCAGGATGTCCCACTATCTTGAAAACCTACATGCAGCCAACATCCACAAAAACAGGAGCCTTCCAGCACTTTTATTTATACGCCTAGGTAAATAGCCTGCGTACCAAAAAGGAAATACTCAATATCACTGATTTAAACACATGGTTAGAAAAACAGCATCTGGAAAAAACGTGTTTGGCAGAGCACAGTACAACTGGGAAAACTTTCAGCACTGGAAGTCTTTTCAGGTGAGGAAAAAGCTGCCTCAATTTTTGATCTCAGCATAGGTTTGCCGGATGTTTTCAGGTGTCAAGAAAAGGATTTTAAATCTAGAGGCACAGTAACTTTGGGACAGACAGACCAAACCCAAGATTTAAAAGAGCCAAACGAAGAAGCATGCTTGCAATGATGTTCCGTCAACATGAATGGCTGAATGAGACTGGATCACTGCATCTCCAGGAGCTGGTATTTTTTTTCATGACTGCTCTCCAGAGCACAATGTTAGCTTGTATTATTTTTACACTTTGCTGTTGTGTCCAAATTGACCTGATTCAGAACTTATTGCTTGAGTCTACAGCAGTTTGAAGCAAATTGAGTAAATTACCAGTGCTAAGTGAGAATAGTCACTCCAACACAAACTCACTTGGGAGCGAGAAGACTCAGACTGGCATCCCTGTTTATGTGCTTCATCCAGTCACTGACTAATAAAAAATGTTCAAGAGTTCACTGGAGCCAGAGCTTGAAACTAGGTCTCATCTATCACAGGCCAATAACAGTTACACACCCATAAGATCTATTGCTTTCTCTTGATCAAAATACAATTATTGCAGAACAAACAGGTCAGCTTCAGCAAGCAAACTGAGAAGAGTCTCCATGCCCAAAAAAGCCTGGTCCCCAGGAGCTATTTCAGAGTGCTGGAAGAAATACTTGTGTGGGAAGAGAGTGAAGTTAAAAAAAAAGCTAAATCAAACAAACCCAACGAACAAAACACCCCCAACAACAACAACAAAGCAAAACCCCCCATCCCCTCCCACCCAAAACAAAAACCCACAAAAAGGCCCCAACAGAGTGAAGACAGCTGACAACCACATTCTGTCGAAACCACACTAAAAGCAGATGTGTTTTTGTATGATCTTGGTTAGCAGTATGGCCAATCTACTATAAAAGCTGTCTGACCAAACTCCTCAGCTTGCCACCCTATACACAAAGGTCAGAGATACCAAACTTCCCAGGTGATCCTCAGGATATGTCAACTTGGACACTGTGTTGTGTCCTGGGGCTAACGTGGCATTGTGGAGACGATGGAAAGGAGACGGTGAAGAAGCAAGCAAGATAAAGGAAGATTTTGCCAATATACCTGTGCAACTGTCTCAAGAAAAGCACAGGCAAGGCCCAGACAACTGCATGCTTTGTGTGGGAAGAAAGGAGGCGGGGAAGAGTCACTGGGACTCTGCGATGCATGGGCCCAGAGGGAGACAACTGCCATGAGGGAACAACTACTATACAACGAGAGCACCAGCAGAAGTGAGAAAAAATTTGCTTTTTATTAATAGTACGATGTATGTACGACTAAGCAGACCAAGATAATCAGCAAACTAGTGAGAACAAGCCTTGTCTGAGACAGAATCTCTACAGAGGCTTCAGCCAAGTCTTTTCAGAGAATTTCTAAACAGATCAGATAATGACCCGCATAGCTACACACTCCAGATTCAGTCACTGGAAAATGAGCTAACAGCCTCCAGTCCAAGCTATGTCTGGCTAATACACACGCTATTCTTTTAGTCTATAACTTCTGCAAATTTGTCATCCTCAAGAGCAGGCAGCAGGAGAAAGAAAGAAAGAAGGAAGAATGCAATTTCATTCTTGAACAAACACTTCCTCCTCCATCTCAGACCCATAAAACTACACAGCTTCAAGCTAATTCCCATAAGCAGCTGCCCAGCCCTTTCCACTTTATTGGCTGTTTTGTGCAGTCAAAGCCAAACTGCCAAAGGGAGAGGGTCAATCGTTTGTACTGCATCTGCTCCAGGCAGTGACAGGCCACAGGATAGATATTCAGGGCTAGAACTAGTTAAATGCAGATTAAGGGCACTGCAAACAAGAGAGGGGGAGGAGAAACAATGTGGAATAAAACCACTGGGAATACAAAGAACAAGTTGCTTGGCCAGGCTACTGCATGAAGGAGCAAGCCATCTCTCTGCTCCTTGAGTTTTCACAGAGGGAGGGAAAGGGGCAGATGTGCTTCCAATGGAAAATGAGGCGAATAATTCTACCAGTTGTCTGGCAGGAGAGGGGCAGTTTGGGTCAGGAGGGAAGAACAGCATTCACAGGAGCATGGGGCTATTGAGTTTCTGCTGCCAGGGACTCCATGAACTGCTCTCTAACAAAGCAAAGGCTGGCAGAGAAAACAATCAAATGGCAGTTTAAAACAGAGCACTGATCCCTATTTCCCACAGTCACTTTTTCCAGATTCTGACAATGTTTCCTTTGCCACTGGACAGGGGACAGGAAATGCAGTCAAGCTATTTATCACCTGATTGCCAGGTAATGAAGACAGATGTTCAAATTCTGCCATTCCCTAACAAGATGTTTTGGCAGGAGCACTGAGGACAGGGAGTATGGCCTTGTGCATTTGCATCCCACTTTTAAGAAGGGGTGTTTAAGTGACAACTAGTGCTTGTGGGAACTCCCCCAGTACACGTTAGTAATACCACCACAGACATTTTGCTATGCTAAACCCCCCAAAGTGTTTCCAGTCTCTCAACATCAATCAGCACAACCGAAGCCAGTAGTAAATTGATTCTCACATTCCACTGGTGCCAGTTTTTGTTAGAAATGACTTGTGATAGATATGGTGGAATATATTGATTAGTACTGACAGTCCCAGTTTCCCAGGCGCTTTGTAGCACTGCCTTTCCAAAATGACCTGCTTTCCACCTTGTCAATTTTCTTCTGCAGAGTCCATTGTAAATATCTATTCTATTCTGAGAGCTTCATGCCCCTCCAGAAAACAAAACAAAAGGGTCAGGCAAGTAAAAAAATCAGTACAATAAAATAGGTTTGAAGTGTTGCAAAAGAACTTGTTTTTATTGAGACATTTTGTGTCAGGGGAAGAAAAGGCACAAAATAAGTTACAAAGACATTGGATGAACTATACGAGTCAGAGGCAGTATCACAGCTGTTACAAATCACCTAAAAGTTGGCTTGCTAACATAGGTCAGCCTCTACAAAATTCTTAAAAGAAAAGATGTGTTTAAAATTATCAAAATAATTCAGAAATTAAAAGAGAATGTAAAGACTACCAATATTAACTTTTGACTAAATTCACCTGGGCTTACCCACCATCACCCTCTCTTAGTAGAGAGAGATCACCGGAATATATTTAGTATTACAGAATTACTTGAAAAACTCATTAACACATTGTAAATTAAGAACCTGATATTTACTTTCAGTACCTCTAGTGAAGTACAATACATACAGGTAAGGCAGTATGCATAGGAAATACATTAAGAAAACAGAATAGATAAGTGCAATTATTCTGAATATTTCAACATTTGTAACGGCCCCTCACCTATGGCAAAGAACATCTTAAAAAGATGGATCCAACAGCTGTTCACAGAACATATGAATATATCACCATAAAAGGTCTACTGTGGAAAAGCTTCAGTTGTGACTTCTCAGATGAAGTATTCTACAAACAGACTTTTCAGCAGTACAACTCTGAGTTAACAATAGCACACTAATACAGTTAAAGAAGAGAAAGTACTTCTGAAATATATCAGTCCTCATTTTTAAATGGGAAGGCTCATAACACTCAGTATTCCATTAATCCAAATTAAGTATTTAACAATACACACATCAACTATATACAGCTTCATTTTTGAACTGAATCTGTTCCCCCTGCCCCCGCCACCAATTTCCTGTTACTCAGCTCTCAGCTGGCAAGGACTTCTGTTATTTCAAACTAAATGGGAATAAGAAAACAATGCAAAGTCTACAGGATATAGAGACTACACAAAGATTTGTTTCCATGATGATGAAAGGTGGAGCAGCAAAAAAGTAGTTTACCCCTTTGGCCAGTCCTCCGGTCAAGAGGAGGTCCACGTTCTGTCTTTTGAAATTAGCAAGGATGTAAATGCCATCAGACACAGAACTTGGCTATAAATGTCTGATTCTATCCTTCACAGTTTCAGTTACTTGACCTAAAACAACAGCAACACAGAAAAGCAATACAGTACCAACCACCACTCTCAAACTGTCAGCCCAAGCCAAGCATTTGATTTGCAAAAAAACCCTGTAGAGTGGTGTACGAGCATGGCTGTCAGGGCTTCAGCAGTGAGGGGGCTGCAGGGTGTCTTGTGAGGCAAGATGCCAGGGACTGCCTGTGCTGGTCCCAGAGCTCAGCAGCAGCCAGCACAAGAATCACAGAGTGGCTGAGGATGGAAGGGACCTCTGGAGGTCACCTGGTCTAACCTCCCTGCTCAAGCAGAACCAACTACTAAAGCAGACTGCTTAGGACCATGTCCAGATGACTCCTGAGTATCTGCACACATGGAGACTCCACAACCTCTCCAGGCAACCTGTGCCAGTGCTCCATCTCCCTGACATTAAAAAAGTGCTTATGTTCAGATGGATCCTCCTGTGTTTCAGGTAGTGCTCACTGCCTCTCGGGCCCAGTGAGCACTGACCCACTGCACTCCAACACTGCCAGAGGAGCTGCTGGCACTTTGACAAAAGCATGTCTAAGACAGGGCTGTAAATGCCAAAAAAAAGACATTACAGTGCTGCAATAGCAAGACGAAAAAGGATAAGCCCATGCCAGCACAAGAGAAACTGAGAGACAGCTGAGCAGGAGAAACACCTAAGGAAAATCACAGCCTGAGCAGAGGCTGAGAGTAGACTCAAAAGGAGCTACAGCTCTAAAGAGACTGTGGCTGGTGCTGAAACCCATAAGAGAGCAGCGGAACAAGAAACAAAGAGCAGTGAATAAACAGAAGCACAACAGACTGATCCCAGTCTCCTGTGCTGCCTGTTGCCTTGCTGAAGGGATTGAGCACGACAAGCAGTCAAGGAACTGGAGGATGGCATGGGGAGAGAGAAGGAAGACCAGTGTCTGGAGAAAAGCAGCAGTGTTTTCCTTACGTGTTTTAATAATCTTTAATTCCAGTACCAAAGCAGTAACAAAAAACTCTAATTGGCAATAAATTAAATTGATTAAAGCCCTCCAACTCAAAACTTACTGCCCCTGAAAAGTCGTGTCCTCAGCTGACATTAGTATAAAATGAAGGGCTTTCTGGCCCTCTTAAAGGCAAGCCATATATACAGAAAAGCCATGTTCTAACTGTGTAAGTATTATGCTCCTTGAAAGTTTTAAGTCTTTTAACTAAATTTAAAAGGCCTTTGAGAAAATCTTTAAAGAGAAGGATGACTTGAGGACTTTTAAGTCACGGACTGCCACACAAATAAAAAAGGAAATATTTTGTAGTTTCCCAAAAATCAATTAAATACAAAAGTGACCAAAAAAGCTCAACACAAAGAGGTAGCTTAAAAAAATCAAAGTATTATTTGATTCAGGAAGCAAAATAGTGCAATAAAAGTGCAATAAAATATGAAAAATATACTTCCCATTTCCACATTACTTACTCAAATTTTAACAAGAACAAAATAAAACTTGGTTTTGGATTTTGAGGAGTGAAAGGGATCAAATATTAGAAACCAGTATTTTAGAGGCATACTTGAAATCACAGCATGCACAACTCTCATCACAATTCACCTAGCAGCTGTTTGCTCTACAACAATTTTCATCAGTATCTACAAAACTGGTTTTTCCTACAGGCTAACATCAGAAATGCCTGTCTCCCAATTAGGTTGCCATAATTTAAAAACATTTTGTTTGAAAACAGATGTACCTGATACCTCTCCCAGGATATTTTTAAGTAAATACAACTTTAAATACTGGCATAGGTTTTCTTACTGCCATACTTTTTGCCTGGCTCCTGACAAAGTAGATATAATAAGAGCACCTCAGATGTGTTGGTGGGAAGCAGTAACACACATTATAAAGACAGATTTCCTCTAGAAACCTTTAGTAAATGAGGGTGGGCAAGTATTTAAACATACTTCATCCTACAATCTTGCCGTATACACCCCATGGTCCCCTTCATTCTGTACACGCAGTAGAGAATGATTTAAAAGAAAATCTTTCTTCTGGGGGTCATCAGCCCTTGCTGCACCAAGTTTTATCCACCTGCTTTTTTACTGACAAACATGCAGCCACGACAAGGCTGACTTGCAGTGAATATTAGTTGTAATAGGGACTTGAACTCTATACATTATTATTTACAAATGTCTCAGAGTGTGCATTTTATAAAAACCTGCTAGATCCCATGAAACTGCAGGGAAGCTGTTTACTAGCAATACTAATTCGTAAGACTGATGAATGAACTAACAAAATCCAGTCTGCAGTTTTTAACCAGGTTTTATCAGTCTTTAAGTAAACTTTGACATTTGCAACTCAGAATCAAACAGGCTCTACAGATTCCCCTGTAATGGCTCCATGGTATAAATTCTCAATGTTCTACAAAATGAACACTTTAATCCTTCATTTAATTTCTTTGGTTTCTCAGAAAAAAAAGCTACTTAAGTGAACTGAGCAACGAAAGACAAGCAAACAAAGGTAACTCTCTGTCCCTCTAGTTTCAGGGATGCTTGTAAATACCAGTTCTGGCAGGCTGCGTGGAAGAATTCTAAATGCAGGCAGCTAGAACTAGTTTTGGGCTATTGCTTTCCAGCAAAAACTGTCTTTGGCACATATAATCCAATTCTATGATGCTACTTTACACATAGTCCCATATAAAACTGACTGAGGAAATTAAAATTATAAAACAGGCACTTCAAATTAGAACAAAAAAATCTGTTCTCTATTAAGCAATACAGAAGCTTTTTTTCACAATGACAGAAACAGAAAGTAGTACCAAAATTAAGATGAGGAAGTTCAGTAAATTCAGACTGTTGGGGTAAAAGTTTCACCCAGCTCTACCAACCGTAAATAACAGTAGCACCTGGAAAATCTAAAGGCTACAACAGACTAGACAAGGCATCAAAAATACATAGCATGGAAAAGTTACGTATAAATTTGTTCACCCACCAATTCTACATTTAGATCTGCAAGAGAGGTTTCCTTATGTAGATGTCTTTCTTCCACGTAACACATCTCACAATAAGATAAAATGAATGAGACTCAAAATACAGCTATACCCTAAGTCTCCTGTTTGGTGAACAACTGAATATAGACATTTTTGACACAGGCATTGTGTCAGGCCAGACTAACTTCCACCATCAAATGACAGCACTGCTCTTGGGCTTTTCTGACATCTTTACTGCAAGGCTCACAGTTCGCATTCACAGATTCAGCCGTGTCAAAGAGCATGACCACAGAAGCTCTAACAGGGTGGGAAAAGGGATACATAGCTTCAGATAAAACAAAACACTACTTACCAAATCTGCATTCAGTGATAACGCAGAAGACTCAGGAACAAGAGTTTTAGCTCAAATGTTTCTTTTAACACGGTCCAGGAAAAATCCCTCACTTCCCCCTTTCCCTCAGTACCAGAAAAACATTCTGTTGCAAACTGCTTTTATATGCTTAGGTGAAATACACGGGAAAATGCATGGCTCAACTGCATTCCCCATGGTTCTGTAAATGATGCCCTACTAACCTCAGTATATCCACACAGTTTGGAAACCCTGGCATGGATTACACACTGTGGGCTGATGAGCATGTGGCTCCAATCCTTAAAGTGCTTTGACTGTAACTACGGTGGAAACAAGCTACAACCTGCTCCAGGTGTCTCTGGGGAGGTGTGGGCATGTTCTTCACTCAGCATCCTGACCCGAACACAGAGTCATCTCTGGCCCTCCTTTAACACAGAGCTTCTAAGTTTCTGGTATGTTGGGGGCTCTCTGAACAGCACTTTCCCAATTCCTTAATAGAGAGCACTAGCTTTGTTTTCAGGGAAGTTTAAAAAAATAAACTTGTCTAATCACTTTTGTATTGTACTCTCTTCAGCCTATCAAAAGAAGCCAGGTAGTAAAATCCTTTTAGAAGGCTGAAGTATAATATCACAAGAGGTTGTATGACAAACACATCAAATAATTCCAACATTCCTGTCCTCAAGGAAAGCTAGCAAATTAAGCCATAATGACCAGTTATACAACATTCTCCAAAAGAAGGCTTTCCAAATTTTAATTATTTTGGTGCAATGCCATTTCATAAAGAAGCTGAGTCCAAAAGAAAACAGGCAGGCCACATTTTATATTGATCCAAAGAAACATTTCATCACTAAAGAGGCAGTGCTGGACACAGCTGACATTAAAAAGGAAATTATGAAACTGATATCCCCAATATGACATCCTGGAACCAACACTAGCTCTGAAAGCAGAAGCTGCAAGGGAAGACAAGGAGCAAGAAGGATACTTCTACCCAACAGCTGCTATTTTGTGTTTTCACTCACCCTTTCCCTACAGTGTTCCAGTTGAATCCTCTGTTCTTTTTTACTTCTTCCAGCTCATTCTCCTCCATGCTGCCTCACATCACCTGTCACTCTCCTCCACTCTTAGCTGTATTCACTTATCACTTGTGAGGTCCCCAGCTAGGTGAGGTATGTTGGGATTCTGCTGGGACAGTATTAAGACCTGACTAATCAGCACCATGGGAAAGGCTCTCTTCTCTCTAGCATAATCCCACTAAGTGAGCTACCTAAAAAAAAAAAAAAATCACAGCCAAAGGAATCCAGAAAAGAAATTCCATCTTGGGAAAAGGTATCTTAGTGCTTGCACAACACAAGAAGAGCCAACAGTGCCAGCTACTCTAGCAAAAAACATGAGACAAGATTATCATATTGCACTGAAGTATAGAAGGACTTTGGGCCTCAGACTCTTAGCACTACAACATGTAGTAAACTGATATATCCAGTGCTGTATCATCCTCTGCTTTCCAGGAGCTCCTCATCAGACACTGAGATTTATTATCGGGCCGACTCAGACTTCAAAATCACAAGTTCTCTCTGACCTTCCGACTTGGGCTTTAAAGTACCACGGCTGTGAGACCCACAACAACAGGCACTGCTCAGCGAGGAACTTCTGCTCAGCAATGGTGCTCCACCTAGGCACAGGAAATGCTGAGCACATGGGCTGCAGAACACTGTGCTGCACCTCTCACCAGTGAATGCTACGCACGGCACAACTATCTCAATATTGTACAGCATTACATATTATGAGTGAGGAAAAAAGTGATCCTACAGGTTTCTGTGCCAGAAGGCCAGCTCATATTAAAAATGAACAGCCTCAGAAAAGAAACTTAATGCACCTAATTTGAATTTCAGATTTGAACTTCAGAACACAAAGCTGGAGAGCAAAGTCTGACGCTACGTGGCTGAACTCCTCCTGCAGGGATTCTCTCCTCCAAACTTTCTGAATTAACTGATACGGGAAAGTAACAATGGAACATTTAATACTCCTTTTTAAATATTCCCTTTAAAATTCCAAAGGTGAAAACATGGGACAGATTCAAGGTTAAAAAAAAGAGCAGCCATTCCTATGCAAAACAATTGCTAATTTTGTCTTCGTTCTCATTTTTGCAATTTTACATATGTATACCAATGATATAAAAGTGCATGAGTGGAGAGGTAAATTTAATTTTAAACTGAAGACTGTCACAAAACCTAACTTGGTCCTGTAAAGAGTGACCTTCTCCACCTGAACCCTTACAGCATCCTACTGTTAATGAAAATGATATTGAGGTGTCTTGTGGCATTACACAGGGTTGCCAGGAGCAGATAATGACAGCTCCTGCCTTATTCCACCCAACACCCGAGGAGCGACAGAGGCAACAAACACCTAAAAACACCTGTTGGCTCTTGGCAACATGTTAATACCGCCAGGCTTGCTGCTGTTTGCAATCAGCAACAAAAAGTCATTTTCCCAGCTGTCCATAAATTCAAGTGTGAGTAAAAAATTTTAAAATTTTTTAATAGATTCAATCTTTCCAACTATTTCTGAGTACCTCATCTGGTGAAATTTTCTTACATACAAAAGGGCCAAATAAGGCAGAAAGACCACCCAGTTAAAAGTTAAAAAGTGCCACATCTACAACAACTACTCAACAGTTGAGGGCGGGGGGAGAAAGTGAAGACCACGGGTGAGAATTCTTCTAGTAAAGCTTATAATACTGGCAAAAATCACACCAATATTGATACACTGTCCATAGGGACTGAAGTTCCCAACTCTGCTTAGCCAACACCTGGATCAAGTTCAGACCCAGTGGGAATGCTGCATGTGTGAAACTGCAGACTCTGGGCTGCCCTCTGCACCAACCATGGTAGCTGCACTTTGCTCAGCATTACAGTTCCCAGTGAACAAAGTTCACTAGTTCAAAGCTAGCTGTAAACTTTAGATGCTGTTTACTTTCACTTCCTCGCAGAGTAAATGAACTTCCCAGTTTAACCAGGAAATATTCAGCAGACAGCTTTTTGGTATTTTCAGACCCACCATTTTTAATTCTAAGATCTGCAAAAACGGCTAGTGAGCCTGAAAATGTAATTGCTGCCATTGTGTGGCACTTTGCTAGGAACTCCAAGTAGGAAGACTAACAAACATTCTATGGAAACCAATCTTAACAAAGAGAAAGCCACAGGTTAGAGGATGAAGATGAGAATGTCATCAAGAAAACGGAATCTTTGCAAAGCCTCATTTCTGTAGTTGGAACATTTCAAATGTTCATGTTTCCTATTTCACGATTCCATATCCCTCTAATGAAGCACTTACAGAAAGTTCAGTGAAAACAGGAAAGTGAAGTTGTGTTCCTTAACAAGGTCAAGTAATCAAGTTATTGAGCAAGCACGAGTTAAAAAACATCAAGTAACCAAAAAGGTCCAAAGAGATTTGCTTTCTTTTAAAATGAGAACCTTATCTAAACACAAGACTATTTTAAAATAAACTCTAGCAGCTTCCTGACAATAACGCCTGAAATATAACAGCATCCCACAGTTCCTCTCACCTCTACAGAGTTAAGTCTTTTCCAGAAATAAAGATCCAGATAGGTCCAAAAAAGTGAGCTATACATTCTAACACACCACACACATGGTATGTGATAAATACCTCACCTTTGTCACACCCAGGAAATGATAGCCATCACAGAATCATTTCACTCCACAGAGAAGTTGCTGAGCTTCAATATTTATGGCAAAAGTGAAGACAAGGTAAAAGTAGGCAAAGCTATGAACAGCAGTGCTGAGATGTGGGGAACACGTGGCCAACATATGCACAAGACAGACCAAGAAAATGCTTTTGTGCATGAAAAGAAGGAAAAAAGTGAGTAATGTTCCTTACATTTGCAGGCTTTGTGGTTGCTCTTTTGTGTAGTCCTTCCTCCCAGCCTTCCATTATCGCTAAGTTAAACCCAGCTCATGACTAACCAGCTGCACCTGTAACTGCACAGGTGTGCACACAAAGAAACCTTATGTTCATAGTTGCCTCTCCTCTACTGAATATGCAAAAGCCATTTTAACACACAATTTCAGCAATTTCTTCCCACTGGAGTAGCACACAGCATGTTTTCTGACCACGTTCACCCTATGGAAAAACACAGTGGTTGTCTTCAAGTTTATCAATTTGTACTGAAACAAAATCCACCACATTGAAAATAAAATACCAACATGTGCACTGATGATCTGTCCAAACCTGTCTAAGCCTAGGTTATTTCCTGGGCTTCTGAAATACATCATCCCACTCCCACTGTCTCACCTGGCTTCATATGCAGTCCGTGCACTGTCATTCTGAACCACAAGATTTGAAGTGGCTGCCTCGTATACAGCACATCAGTGATGTCATCAGTCTGAATAGCACTCAAATCCCTCTCCTAGCAAGGAAAAAACACAGGCACTTGCCCAATTACATTCCCTGACAAGCAAGGTCCCCAGTACTTGTCATACAGCTGGACTGACTGGACAAGAAGAGGCATAAAATAGGCCAGTGTTTCTTCTCTTCATTACTTGATCATATGAGTCTCTTCATCAGCATCGTAGAACTCCTCATCTTCACTTCCACTCCCTGTAGAACTGTCTTTGTCTCCAGACTAGAAGCAAAAAGGAAGTCATTAGTTAGACTGAAGCCACTAAATCAATCTCAACATACATGAACACGAACCATTACACTTCTGTGGAAAGCTGGTAGAGAAAAAGTAAGAAAACAGAGGTCAAATCACTCTATTAAAACTTTATAAAAGACATTACGTTATTTAAGATTTTTTTAAGTCCTTGGTTCTTCAAAGTATCTTTAAAAGAGATGGGGGTTTAGTGGATGGACTTTCTCTGCTCCACCAGTACACTAGAGAATATATGCAGGAGAGACTGGCTAGAGTGGTTCTGAAGTGATAATCTACTGAACTTCCTTAAATTTAGTCTGAGGTGCCTACTCTGTGGAGAGCTACTGGAAACACAGTAGCTCACCACAGCTCAGAACATGCAGATTACTTGATTAGGTAAAAGCTTCTCCATCCAGAATTAATACTTTTCCTTGGGTAGCACTAACATTTTACTGTGCAAGTTTAATTGAAAAGATCCCCCTGCAATACTAAATGAAAGTGTTATGGAAAAGGGAAAAACCATTAGCACACTGTATTTTCAGAAGGTAAAGTCCCTATTATAGGCATACCTACTCCGGTCAGAGTCCTTTTCACCACACAATTTATACCACATACCCAAAATAAAGTCAGCTTACAGCTAATTGATTTTTATTTGGCCAGTGTAGCATTTTTCCATGGAACTGACAAAAATGATTCCAGTTAAAAAGATTCTCCTGCTAGTATAAAACCCATCTAGTTTGATTATTTAGGATTTTTTCGCCAGTATGCTTGTATCCATCCTAAGACTTCTGCCTGCCTAGTCATATGGTAAGAAGGTTGAGAAAGAGGGTGAAAAATAGAGAAATGGAAATAGTGTTCCTGACTGACAGTACCATGCAAGCAAAATCTGTAGCTTTAGATCTCTCTTCAGAGGAGCTTTGCTACAGCAATGTGCGTTAACTGCAAAGGAATTTCAAGCAGTTTGAGCACTACGACCTGTCAGAAGATGTAAAGGGAATCATGTTGGGCTTTTTTTCTAGACTTCTAAAACTATTTGAGGAAAGTCAGGCTATCACTGGATGCTGTCCAACTTGAATATCACATTCATGTGTGTTAATAGGAACAAAACCTCAGTTCTGGGCAATCAGAACACGTGTAATCTTGAAAACGGTACAAAAGGACAATGGATTCCACAGGGGGAACTCAGGGTATGCCAAATAAATTCTAAATCTTTCTCGCAACAGCTTCGTAAGACCTCTCATGGCCTTGTCAAATAGGGTTAATGTTTAACAGCTTTCCATTTTAGCGGCACTTTCTTCATGAGCTTTAAAATAAATCCCTAATGTGTCACAGACATTCCAGATATAACTTCACTGAAGTTACAGGATTAGTTAAGGCCTGAACCAATGACTTTTTCATTTGGATTCAGTAATTTTAATCCATCTGGGCAAAATGTTCCTGAAGAACATTCAATTTTTTTTTTTCCTTTCGTGGGTCCTGTTCAGTTGGGATTTTTAAGAAGCCTGCAGAAGCACAAGCAAAGAAGATTTAAACCTGAGAAGACTGACTGACATAAGTGAACGTATTTGTGGAGATACTAGCAGACAATACTTGTCACCTCAAAGGGTAATACCGACTTCAGTTGGTTAAAGAAGAAAATAAAAATGTGACTTTCCACCTCTGAGTTGTAGCACCTGCACTGCTTGCAAGAATTGCTTTCGTTGGTAAACCACCTGCACAATTAAGACGTAATAATCATGTAATTACCAAAATAACGGCTGATGTAAACGTGTATGATGGATTTGTGCAGTCAGCAAGAATGTGGTGCCATAACACATTATCCAGTATGGTTGAAAATGTTTATAAAATACACATGTAAAGTACCTAAAGTGTAAAATTAATGGTTACAGAGCCACCTCTTTCAACCTTTCTTCAAGGGTGCTTTTGTCACTAAACTGTGCTGTCCTATCAAGAACTATTACAGCTAAATTTGGTAAACAAGGCAACATATTGAAGCTTCTGATAGGAAGCAAATGTCCCCATTCTAGAAATACGTGATTGCTGTGAAAATAAGTATGACTACCTGTGAATCTCAGCAGGCTTGCCCAACAACTATTCAAATGAAAGTAAAAGGTGTTTAAAGATCCTGTCTCATCTCAGCCTAATGGGGCAACTAACATTTTTTGTTACAAGTTTCCCTTCAAAACTTCTGACCACTTAATCTATTTCTGTAAGTCTCTCGATACTCAAAGTTTTGGGACCAGGATTTAAACTTTAAAACTTTACCCAAATTCAAACACCCACTTCCAGCTCTCTAGCTACTGCTTTCTAATTCCACTTCATTCACAGAGGAGTAACCAGGTCAAAAAACCTCCACATAACTGGAAGATACAGACACCTAAAGAGGTGTCCAGGAGTTTAACAAAATAAAGTGATATGAAAAAAACACCATACATGGAAACCTCATTGAAAAACATCCTGTTGCCACATTTATTTATGCTTATACCTGGGAGTTTCATAGTTTCAATGTTTTCAATGAATCTCATTTCCCAGAGTCAATAGTGGGAGAGATCTCAGAAGTTAGGCTGGCTTTAGCTCATTTAGAGCCTCTCTACGACAGACCTGGTAACAGGCACTGCAGAACAGCTGGGGCAGCTCAGAAGTAGTGTGCTGCCTTTGAGAGCAGCCCTTCACAAACAGCCTTCTGGTTTTGTTAACATCTAAGGCTTCTCAAGCTTCAGTGTCCAGCTTTGGATGAAGCACACTGCAGCAATCAGTCTTAGAGATCAGAGACGCACAGACATCGCTTTATGCCAAAGAGAAATGTTGTAAGCTTGTGGCCTTGAAGGGATGAATTAATCCAGCTATGTTTCAGCCTACATTTCCAGAAAACATTTCAGACATGATGGTAGGGTTGCTACACTGTCTTCTCCTTGGGGCCTATCCTCCGCAGGCCAAGAATCACTATCCTAATCTATTTAGAGTGGCAGATTCAAGCTGACAGCTGAAATAAACACAACAGAAAAGTACAAGGAAAAAAACTAGTATACCTGTGAGCCATCTAGGGCTTGCAATGACATGGCTTCATCACCCAGCCTCCAGTATGAGCACACCTGCAGGTCTGATATAGTTTCTAGCAAAGGGCTGTTTAAGGTCTCTGGCAACAATAAGCTTAAGAGCCCAGACAACAGACCAGTCGCTCCAAACACAATGTAAGGCAGAGACCACTGTACAGATTTCTGGAAAAAATAACAGAGTTAGGTTGAGATTGGTTCCTTGTAGTTCACAATGCATATTAAAGGACCTAGCCTTTACAACCCTTGCCTCTGGCAGTGCTTGTGTT
The DNA here is from genome assembly GCA_013397725.1 of Rhagologus leucostigma. Classification (NCBI taxonomy): domain Eukaryota; kingdom Metazoa; phylum Chordata; class Aves; order Passeriformes; genus Rhagologus; species Rhagologus leucostigma. Next base: position 1,519,869 of record VZTD01001485.1, on the reverse strand, counting down.
CCTATTTAGTGCAAAAGTCACCAATCCTTCTGCTGTGGGTTTTTTGTTTGGTTGGCTGGGTTTTTTACCAGTATTGTCAGTTGTATCTTGTCAACACTATTAGAACTCCACAGATTTTGTCATGAACTTTAAAAGAAATACTTGCTAAATTTGAGCTCAATTCTTGCCTCTAACATATGTACTTTTTAACAAATGCTACATCCCTTTGTAGCAGGGAATAGGTATCACAGAAACACAGACACGCTGCTTGGAGATCTCCTGAGGTCATCTAGGCCAACCACGACTCTAAGCACAGCTACAGCCACAACTGGACCAGGTCAATCACTGCTTCATATAATCAAATATTGACAAAACTCCAAGGATGGCAATTTCCCCTCCAAGCAGATTGTTCCAGGCTGCATTAAGCCTCTCAGAAACATTATTTTTCAAATTTCCTATCTAACCCCCAAGCCACAACTTGTGATAAACATACGCTAACAATGTCGGATAGCGTCAAAAACCCTCCAAAAGCGTTCCCTGCTCTCTTCCCTTTCCTCATCCATACTGCCTTCTGTGATGTAATGGCTGACGATCAAGTCAAATTGGCTGAGAAGGAATCGTCCTTAATAAATCCATGTTCACTGATCCTGATCACCTTCCTTGCCTTCACATGCTTACAAACAGACTCTGGGAGGTCATATCTCAATCCTCCCACAGATCGAGTTAGAGGTGCTCAGCCTGGAATACCCTGGTTCCACTTTATGATGTTTAAGACACAGGATTGGCCTTTTTCCTCCCACAGCTCCCAGCAATCCTTCACTACAATAGTGGTTTATCACAGATGATGGACACTTGCTTCACTATCACAATCATTCTTAGGGAATCCTATCCCATGGAATGGAAAGCTTTCAGCTCTTAAGTGCTCTTGAGCCTACTGCTCCTCCTACTGTTTGCTGGCCTTCTGCTTCCTCAACTGTGCTGACAGGCAGAGAGTCTTGGAATTAAGCTTTGTCTCTTAAGACTGAAGTACAAGTACTTCAGCTTATTCCATGTCACCCATCAACGGGATGCCCATCCCATTCATCAACAGGCATTTTCACTGAATTTCCTTTAGCTGACAGAATCCCTATTTATGTTCCTTGCTAGTTTTAGCTTCAACTGAGCTTTGGCATTCCTGGCATCACCTCTGACAGCCTTAGAAATGTCTATACTGCTCTTCTGATGCCTGCCCCTGTTTTCACAGTAAGGAAGGCTTATTTTAAAAAAGGGAAAGAGTTTAGCTGTTTGTTTCAAAAACTCACCCTGTAAAGAGCAATTCTAAACTGAGGAAAATAACAGGCTGTGATCAAATAAAAGACCAACATTTCATCTCTTATCTCAGCAGTTAATTTTTCCTATTCTTACTATTAAGAGAGAGCTCCAGACAAAAGACACTGAAAATGTTTTAAAATACTGGAAGAAATTACAAAACACAAAAATAATTGATTATTTTCTCAAATCAGTGTTTGTTATTTAACCAGAGCTACTTTCATTTGCATGGAACCTCTTCAAACATTATGATCCAAGATTTGTGTCTCATGCAGTATCAAATCTCTGGCAGACACAATATAATGGATGCCCCAACTGCTACATAAAAGCTGCCTATTAAATCCACCTGGTAGACTGGCAGCAGTCTTGGCTTTGCCTGTTCCCCAGAGGTGCTCACGCTCTCACCTGCCCAGTGCTTCATTCCGCAGATTAAAAGGCTCCCTGTGCTCACCTGCCCTTTTGCTAACGTTCTGCCTCACATGTAAGATGGCAAATGGCAGAGAGGAAAATTACCTGAGATGAAATCTGTCACATTAAAGGAATTGTCATTGGGTCTCAGCAAACAGCTGGGAAAAACTGGCAAACTTTTATGTGCATACGTGTAACACTCTAAGCAGAGGAAAGTAACGGTATCATCCCCATGTTACGTTCTTCAGAATCTTTCTTTGCCTTGCCAGTGTATCAGATCTCCACCTCATCTCCATTTACTGAAAGATGAACTGCTTTGCTGATATTTATAATCCATAGATATTTAATGAAGTGCACTGACAGTAAAACTGATTATTTCTCAAAAATATGAGTTATTGAGCCCATATGCTTAATTTTGATGCAGTAATTCTTTTAACCACATGGGCCTCTTGCTACTGCTTCTGTAGGGTTTAAAATTTGGTATCGCCATCTTGGTGATTTGAAATTATTATATTTTAAGGTCCACGAGCTAGGTCCAAAAATTGTTACAGAGTAAAATACCTTCTAAGTTATATAATACTCAGGTTTTGTCTAATCACACAGATGATACTGCAATGCCTTTGGCCTACCATGATACTGCTAAGATAGGCAATTTACATATCTTAGTTTATATACATAATTTATCCCAAACATTCCCATCTCTGTAAGCCTCTGATACACCAGAGCCAGAAAACAAAAATATACATAACAGAAGTTCAGACAAACCAATGAAGGGACAAAAGGCGCAATGATTCCACCAACACGGGAAAACATGGAGCAGGCACCCATTCCAACATTCCTATGAAAAAAACCAAAAATAATTAATCTTCTGAAAAATGTTACTGAGCAAGGAAAAAGACTCATCAGTCATGACCCCGAGCACATTAACTGGCAAAAAGTCAAATGTAACTGAAAGCATCCCAAGACAGAAATGAAACACATTTTTGTGATTAAAATGAAGCAAAAATCCCCTTTACATTCAGAATTTTTACATACATACATAGAGAGGCAGAACAAGTGTGATTTCAGTTCATGTATCTTGCCTCTGTCTGAAATTCTGGCTGAATATATTTATCCAAATCCTATTTATCAGCAGATCTACCCACTCATATGAAAAACACCACAGTATAGTTTCACTGGTGGCTGATCATCACATGCACCCATATGGTAGAAGCTTCTGTCTGCTCTGTCAGCACAAGCAGGGGGTACTTTTGCCCCTAGTGAATGAAAACTTACTGTTGCTTACACACAGCCAATGAAGCATCAAGTTACTTTTACAAAGCTTATTGACCAGTCATCTTCAATGTTCCTGGTTTAGCAAGCACGATGATAGAGCTGTCTGGTTTTATAAAGCACTCATTAAAAGAATTATCAGCAGTGCTACTGTTATCCTCATTAGTAAAAGGGGAGTTGTAAGCAGGCCAAGCAGCTAGAGGTCTATTTTACTGTTACATAAAAATATGGTTAGTCTGAAGAGAACACTGCAAATTTGAGGGAAGAAGGAGTGAGAAGAGGATAAGGCAAGAAATTTCAGATGTAAAACTACATATAATCATTATACGTAACTGAAAAATTAAAGTTAAAAATTATAGTTAATAGAAAAAAATTAAGACAAATAAAAGATGATCGTGTAAGAGAACCAGAAAAATGAAGACTTAAAATTAACTTGTGTTACCTGATGACCGTAGGATAAAGTTCTGATGTGTAGATGTAGACAATGTTAAAAGCAGCACTGATTGTCAGTTTTCCCAGCAAAGACAGAGAGTGACTATTCACCACTGCAAACACTCCAGTATCTGAGAGAGAAAATGTGACCCTTGTAAGGCTTTCGAGCACTCAAATACACCTCTAATCATTTCAACCACACAATAGTATGGTGTGAAAAGGAATCTAGTGAAGAATCTAAAAGCTGAAACTACAACTCAGTATTTTCAGAGTCTACCACTAATTAGATACTAAATTAGTTCTATCAGAAAGTTGGAGCAAAGTATAACAGACACATTTTCCAAAAGGGATCACTATTTTTTAACAAGAGTCCTATTCATTCTCATCTCTATAGTATGATAGTATGTTTCTAACATTTTTACATTGAAAGGAAGATGCTGTAAAGCACCACACCAAATTTCCCACCCAGCTTAGTTTGTCAGAACAGCCAGTGCTTATTCACTTATATCAGGCAAATCAGAGCTCATCCCAGTGAAGACAGGTGCTGCCTTCTGGCCAGTGAGCCATTTCACTTCCTAAGGCATTTCACCCTTGCCTGACTTGGGCAGTCCAGTACACAGCTGATTTCCTGGGGTCTCACAGTTTTGTCCCCTCTTTTCACATGTTATGTTTGGAACAATATGCAATAACTACTTGATGACTGGTACCAGCCAAGCCAGAATATCTCCAAGTGCTCACACTCTAGCATCTGGAATAATTCAGAAAACCTGAGTTGCACTCCTTTAAAAAAGCTTTACCTATTAGACCCACTGCCATCTAGAGCAACTTCTGTACTCTGTCATAGATGTTTAATTTCTTGAATCACTCTTCAAGTGTTTGAAAGATTCTCTCACTTTAGGAAAGGTAATATATATCCATAAATCTTGTGGGCAAGGTGAATTTATCTATCTGGTTTTAAAAAGAAAAATTGCTACGTAATCTGAAAATTAACATTAGTGAGTCTTTACACATATTGTGTTTAATCTCACATTTCTTAAAGATCCCCCAATTCACAAGTTTATCACAACACTCTGTGAGCTGTAAGTTACGTGGTTACATTACTATTACCACAATCACAATACTCCTGAACATTACAGAGCAGTGAGGGAAAGATGGAGACTTGTCCCATCACTCAATTCTTTGGATCTTCTGACACTGATCTTCCACTTGGAGAGATAGATCCAAGTTGCATGAGTACTACTTACGCTAACATATCAGCTGGTTAATGGAGATACCACAAGAAACTTCGTTTATTGGGATTACATCAGAAACACTTGAAAGGAGCAACTGATGTGAACACAAGTAAAGTGCAGAATCCAAAGGCAAAAATTCATATCCAAACCTTTCTAACACAAGTTTTATCTAAGGTCTTAAGAAGGTTACTGATTATTCTTTTTCTGAGTTGGCTTCTCTGGCTTCAAAAATTGAGACTCACATGTGGTATGAGCCTAATCTTCCAGCAACCATCAAATTCTTGGGCTCTAGGATGCTGCCTTTACCAATTCTTACCACATACTCCAGAAACAAAAAACCACTTACCTTTCTTCTTAGGCAGAAACATGACAATAAGACAAGCCAATCCTCCCAGGAACAGAAATGCACTCAACGTTCGCTTCCGACCAAACCTGATATGCAAAGACAACAAAGGTTTATGTTCTGCATTAGGTTTGTGGGTTGCAAAGTAATGAATCCTCTAAATCCACACAGACTGTTTATTTGCAGTTGGGAATTCTGAATACCATCTTCCACCAACACTTCCTCTCACATCGTTTTTAAACAAGCTTCTGCTGCACACTTAACAAAATGAGTGCCAACTTTATACAGTGGCTGACAGTTTCTAGCATTTTGAGCTGCCTCCCGCTGTGTGTGACATTTGTAAACCTCCTCAGGAGACACAGAAGAGTGACTGGGAGGAAATTCTACAAAAACTGAGAGACATTGTCCAGAGGATCGTGGTTCAGGAAAAGGCTGAATATCTGCTCTCCTCACACAGTAGTTCACACAGGTACTGTTACTGCGTGAGACCACACGACAGCTCCAGCAGAGCGGAGCTGCGATAGTTCTGTCCCAGCAGCGAGGATGGGATCACGGGGCAGCGGTGGGAAGGACGCTATCTAGTGTTAGCCTGCAGTCAGCGCAGCTTCCACCGAGCTACACCAACCCCACCTGAGCCAGAGAGATGCCTCACCATTAGATGAGCGACTGAAAACAAGTTAAACTGCTATTTGAAATAGAGCTAAATCAATGGCACTTTCACATTGAAGCGGGAAGCCCCACACAACAGATAAAAGCTAGGAGGTGTGATGCACAGAAAACCTGCCCTTGACAAAAGTTATAAGGAAATCCTGAATGGGTTAAAAAATTCCATACTTACCACTTTTGGTTAATCAAGTAAATACAGATTGGGTACGCTGGGATTTCTATCAAGCCCGACAGGGCTAAATTGGCATAAATACTCCCGCCTAAGTCACCCACATTAAGGGTAAGACCGTAGTAAACCAAGCTGCATACAAACCTGCAAAAGACGGGGAAAAAAAAAAAGGAAAATCAGAGCTGACACTTTGCCTGCCAAATCAAAGCACTGGTCTGGCACAATATACTATAAGCTATATTTAGTGTTCAGCAGATAGGTCTAAAATGTTTCTCTGTAAGCCTATGATGCCTTCTAGGCAAATAAACCATTTTGTCTCAGCAAAGACCCAATTCCTGACTTAATACTGAGTAAAATTTAAGACCACACTTAAGAAAAATGTACATAAACCAGAATAAAGTTAAAATAGAATCACAACTGTGTTATTTGACTTCAGAAATGTCTTTGTCCCTTTTGTTTTTGTCAGGTTATACTTTCATCCACACTTTTTCCAATAGGGTGTAAACCAAATTTCTCAAGCAGTTCAAACAACACTTCAACCTTCTTTTAATTTCTACACCCTGGTGCAGTTTTATTCATTCTCCAACCGTTTAACTTTTCTTTTGTAACCCTTTTGTCATGTTAGCCCCTGTAAAGGCAGTTGTCTTTACAGAGAGGAAAGAAACTGGTCACTAATTCATTCTGCAGCAAATCAGCAATTCTCATTTAAGGAACAGAACAATCAGCTATTTATTCTGTAGTAAGCATTTGAAAAAGCAACAGGAAAACAGCTCAGTTGTATGCTGGCAAAATAATTTTATTCCTAATACGTCTTTCCCAAATATATGCATTATAAAAGCAACTGTATGAGCAGTAATGCCCAAGGACCTGCATACCATGTACCACGTAAGATTTCTTTAAAGCAGCACCAAAAGACCTCAGGGCTGGAGAGGTATCTGAAAAAAACCAGGCCCTTTTGGAGTACAATTTCTGCTAGCGACTAGAGGGAGCATCACAGACTGCTGCTCCTCACTACAGCAACTCCCAGCACAGGCAGCACTTTCTCTTAAGGAAACACACATGCTCATTAGACAAGGTAGGCCACCCACCTGCTAATGGGCTCCTTACTCACAAAACAAGGGATAATCCATGTGACAAGATACTGACAGCACTGGGCCTAAGAGGAGGACAGTGTGACTAATCTCAGCAGCCTTGAGGGTCCGAACAGAAGAGGTAGTTCTCAACTATTTTGATACTCAAAAAGCACGATAGAAATGCAGAGACAAAACAGCTCAGAACTGGACCGTAAAAACGGCTTTGTGTTAGGATCCTTTTCAGGTATGCTGTCCCTAACAATCTGTAGGATGAGCCAATTCTTAGCACCATATCCTCTCAAAGACTTAAAGAGGTCGCAGTAGCACAGCTGGGCCTACAAAGTATTTCAAGTACCAGGTGAACATCATGATCAAGGTGCGTCCCAAGAGAATCCTGTATCGGAACAGGTCCAGAAAGCTGCCAGCCTCTCTGGAGCTCCTCTCTGCTGGGAGTTTTAAGGAAAAAGTGCATTTCTGCTTGCGGTTCCTCTTTGCAATGAGGTAGAGGGCATCTTCTGCCTCGTTCAGACGGCCCTGGGAATAGAGCCAGCGGGGGGACTCGGGAATGAATCTGAAACACACACACATACACAGACACCTTTAGGGATTTTCTTCTCTATGAAGCTGAACCTGTCTAAAGGAATAAGGCTGAAATACACTCCAGTATAATAAAGAGTTTTTCAAACAACCCTTCACGTATAAAATTCACTTACTGAAACAGAAGCAAAGCATGTTGAAAGGAAACATATGTCATACATAATTTAGATACCAAGAAATTACATTGAGCGTGTACACATACACACAGAAAGAATAACATTACAAGTTACAGTATGATTAGGATCCTGTCTTTGGAGAATTCAGAATCAAGGAGGGACACATTACTACAAGTAACACAGGATGTTTTTGTAAGACCCATTTCTCATTCTCCATAAGACCATCTTCCATTTCCCATTTTCCAGCTTTTTCTCAAATTCTCTCCTGTAGACAAGAAGGCAGAAACTGTGCAAGGGTCATGCTACTCATGTGCACTGTTCACTTGACAGGTCTGTAACTCCAACACTGTCTACTAAACAAATCTTCTGTTACTTTCAGACTTCCAGAACTAATTTAAACTTTAGCCTTTTGCCAGAAGCTTTTTAAGATTTTTGCCTCTGACCAAAAATTACATTTTTCCTCTAAGTTTAGAAGAATGTGATTCTGTGTTTTCACCTAAAAAAGACCTTAGAAAGGAACATATTTTCTTCCCCAGGATAAACATCTGATAGTCTTTTCTACATACAGTAATTTTTAAGAAATGTGGCAGGGAGGCAGTGCGAAATTTGGAATTGAAAAAACATTTTTCTTAGAGGAAAGATAGGCCTCTGAGCACAGCTCTGAAGTTGCAAGCGTAACTCACTTTAAAAAGTTGTACATACCAATCTGAAAGTTAATTTTTTTCCCAAGGGTCCCAAGCACCACAAGGTTTTGAAATATCTAATGTGTCATCTCTGCCTTTCACCTCAAGAACAGCCTCAAAGACCTTTCCCTGAGTTCTGATGCTTCCTCTGAAAGGGTGTGTGGATTTTTTGAGGAGCAAAAGCTTTATTCAGAGTTACTGAAGTGAAATAGATGTTGGAAAGGAAAAAACCTTTAGTTTAAACAGCAGCTAAAGTAATTTCATTCTTTTAGTTACTGAGATTTAGATGTCAGGAAGCAGGAAGTATGTAAGAAAAGAAAAGCACACTGCATCACAGAGCTTTCAGTGTTGAAATTCACAAACACAAAGCCTCTACTATCTTCAAAAAGATCACATTTGAAAAATTAAAGGGAGCTGCCCATTTTTTCTCTTGCATGTCACCTTTAAGACTGAACAGGCAAGCAATTTTGATGCCGTTCCTTCTGTGCGAACACAAGAGAAGCATCACGTTATCGCATAACCACAAAACCATTCCTGTATCTTTTCCCATGTATTTATAGTGCCTTGGAGCACTAAACACCAGTTTAGATCATCTACATACAGCAGCTAAAGAATGGAATGTGCTTCTCTACCATTCTAGAGACTGTTCCCATCTACAGTAATACTGCACACACAGTGCAGTGTAGAGTTAAGGGCTCAAATATTGCAGCTATTGTAGCACTACTATTGAAGAAACCAGACCATTGGGGGAGGGGGGGGAACAGGGCTACAAATTGAGAGAAATACCTTATTTACATCATTTCATGCCATCCTAGAAAGGCAACTTGACTTAGAAGTTTGGTTACTCCGTTTTGTTGTTTTGGGGTTTTTTTTGACATGTTTCCTTATGAAACTCAGTTTGAAAAACAACTTACAGAGAGAGAAGAAAGACAACTGTTCCTTCCAGGTTAACCACAACAGCCAGAGTCCTCCAGGAACGAATGAAGTACCCTAATAAGGCATACTGGGCAATTCCCACTGCAAAGAACAAGCCGCCAATAGAACCTAACATACAATTAAAAACAAAACAAAACATTACCACTCTTGTAAGAAACATCAGTGAATCTCAACACATGGGATCAGACAAGAACTAACTCTTCATTAACAAAAATTCATTCAGCAATTCAGGCAAAGCCACAGCTCTTTGATCAAAGAATACCCTGTCCTTCACTCATGCAGAGCAGAAGTATTACATCTAATTGCAAAGATCAACGAAAGTCCGGAAAGTGCTCTTCTACATCCTCCACACCCAACAAAACCCTGTGAACAATTAAGTCTTCTAATACCAAATATAAGTATGTGTATGTATGCAGCATAAGTATGCAGCTTTCTATGTGTAAAAATAAATACTACAAAACACTGAAAAACTGGTAGTTTTAGGAATATGTACTATTCATTTGTAGCTCCCATGATTTGTAAGATACCCTGTTTTAAAACAGTCTCAGCATAGCACTTCTTGGGCTTTGCAAGTCAGGCCCTGGAGCTGTAGCAGTACAGGTTACACATATCATATGTGAAGGACAGGTCCAACATTAGCAACCAAAACAGTGAAGAGTGTCTGTACCTTCTAAATTCTAAGGGCAATTACTGCATGGGACAATTTTTTTTTTTTTTTAAACACATAAGCAACAGTTGTCTCATCCTCCTACAATATAAAAACACTTTTGATTTCTTTTTAAGAACTGCCAGGAAGGAAAGAATTGTTATTTAGCATACAAACACTTAGTTCTGTTTAGCAGAGTCCAACATTCTGATTGATAGAGCTCAGCTGTGACAAACCTCGGACGAGTATTTAGCTGGGTCACATTCATGGCAGATGTTTCATCTGGATCTTTGTCAGCTTGAGTGATGCAGAGATCTGAATGGCCCCACGTCATCTACTCTGCTTACCCATGGTTCATATTAAACAAGCACAGTTCAAAGACTGTGATCACAGATATGGTCAAGTGGAGCTCAATTTGCAACAGCTATGGTGTTAGCTTTGTGCGCCTCAAGGGGTGTGAGAGACTGAAATCTATGAATTCTGACAGTAAAGGCACTTTACCTGCTAGTGCCCAGTAGGCTGTACCCACACACTCGTTCAGTAGAACAAAGGCTACCAGTGACATCCCACCATTCATCATCCCTACCAAGAATCGAGAAACGGCAAAGAATTCATACGAGGGTGAGAATCCGTTTGCGATGGCAAACAAGATGTCAAGAGCAAAACCTGGAAAACAAGGCAAAAAGTTTCATTTTAGAAGGGTACCTAAATAAACTGAAGCGTTTACTGGTATCTTTACTCGATGCCCACTGGCATCTGTCCTAAGCCACCACAGTCAACAACACCACCATCGGCTTGGAAAGAAATGTAGATACCTAGAGTCAATAGCAAAAAGGAGGGGACACAAAAGAAGTGGTTTTTTGATACACAGTTTGCAGTTTGAACCTTTAAATTCAGTTCATGGCAGACAATTTTTTTTTATACACTCAGAATCATTGTGTGACTCCCAGTAAAGATGGCTTTATATTTATCCCCAATACAGAAGCCACAGGTTAAACATATGACCAAATATCTCTCCTCATTTTTAGAGACCGGTGTATAGAATCCAGAGAAGAGAAACATTGCCAGGGGACAATACATGGTGGGTTTGCACTGCACAGCAGGCCCACCTTTATGTGCTTTGAATGAGGGTTGTTCCTTAAAAGAAAAACAACAAACATAAAACATTTTTTAAACTCTACATGCTCAGCCATTGACACACAACTTTATACATACACAAAACAAGCAGTTTCAAATGTTGTTTGATCCAGGGACAGTCAGAAAGCTTATGAACTTCAAAACAGTACGAGGATCGAAAATACATAAAAATTACATCATGCAGACAGGAGAGAAAAGGTGCAACAAATTCCTAACAGGTTATACATGTAAGAACACTGTTAAAAAACTACTAAAAATAATAATTGCAACTTGCAGAGATCCCATGAGCACAATGTTGCATGAGTGAAATCCTTTACGGCATTACTCACAAACCCAGAACACCTTGCAGATATTCAAATGGTAACTGAATAGTGAAATATTAATTTCTTGTCTCAACTTACACGGCACAAGTATATTGGAATGCCAAAACAAACAAAATCATAGCGTGCGATTTACAGCTGCATATCAAACTCTCAGCAGAAACTGGGCTCTTGCGACTGATCTTCAGAGACACAACACCTCCATGGCATTCATTTTGTCACGTGGCAGTGGTTACCTGTGAGATAGACTTTCTTCCTCCCGAAGCGATCGGAGAGCTGGCCAAAGGAGATGGCTCCAACAAACACACCACTGAAGTAGAAGGAACTGGCAGCACTGACTTTGTATGATGCATTGCCAATTAAAAACCACTGGATGGAGAGGGAAGGAAAAAACCAGAAACAACAAATCAACAAAAAGGCAAATTAATCAGAATCCAAACAATTCACCAACAGCTAATAGTTGAGAAGCTGCTTTGGAAAGTTCGTCTGGTTTTTTTTTTTCAAGCTCAGTTTAAAGGCACAGAAAAGGCACAATATTACTTTTTGGGCATAGAGCATGATAGGGGATACACATGATAGAGTCACCCCAAGACAGGATGATACACATTTTAAGGAAGATCAAACTCTGCACAGATCTCCTAAGCATCATATTCAGTAAATCACCAGTGCCCACTGCTGTCTCCCAAACTCACCGCAGGATACTAACAACTGCACAGTTCTCCCAAATCAAATGCAGTCTTTGATTCTGAAATCAAGAACAGATTCCTCATAATACTCTATTTTTTGCAGCTTTCTCCCATTTTCCCTTTTTCTGCCTTCTTTCATTTTACATCTGAAGATAATCCCGCACATGCTCCTCTTTATGAACTGTCTTGTCCCTGACCAATACTTTGGTAGCATTAGACAGGTTAGTCAGGTTTTCTACACACACATCTTTATTACAGTGTACTTTGCAATTTCCAGTTCAATTCCAAATACAAAGCTGATCTTGAAATGTTTGATTCTTACAGACTTAATGTCTCAAGTTGAACCTGACAAAATTCTTTGTCCCTCAGAGGCGTTGAATGAAAATACGCCATGCTCTCATTGTTCAAAAGTTATTTCCTTCTGTATTCTAAACACTCCACATCTTCTGTTCTTTTCTTTTTCTATTCCTCTTGCACCCTGAGATAATGTTTCCTTTTAGTGACAACCAACTCTTCTTCCTGTGCTGGTAAGCTGGTGATTATGTCATTATCCCTGCAATAACACTCTAATCTTCTCCTCATAATCTCCTCTTCCTCTACCAAAATCCCATTAAATATCCTTTCTAGCAAAGCTTATATTATTTCAAAGCTCAGTTATAAACTACCTCATCATGAGAACAGAGCCATGCAATTAAACCTCACAAAGATTAGGATGCTAACAAAACATCATTCATAAGCTCCAAGAAAATAACTTGCTTACTTTCTATATCTGCTTCATTTTGAACTGTTACTTTAACAAGGAGGTGGTTACTGATACTGTAGGAAATGCACCCATAAAGCACCAAAACTGACAAAATTCAACTGAAACCAAGCACATGACCATAAACTAGCTTTTGAAGCTTCTGCAGACTTTAAAAACAATTCCCCGAAAAACACATTTGTAAAATAATTGCATATGAGATTAATTTTATCCTGAAATACCATGGTCAGTTTGTCTTATAACAGCTACAAGAATCATGCCCTAACTTTGGGTATAAAAATTAAAAAGACTGCCAACATGAAAATTGTTGACACGAGATGCAGTCTTAATCATTCAGGGATTAAGGGATAATTTGGCTGCAAAGCAAAATTTGTTCTGAAAATTTATCTCAACATCTAAGCCCTTTACAGATCTCAAGGTTTTCTCTTCTACATAAAAACATGCTGCATATATGCCTACTCACAAATCACGTTTTTTACATCAGAATATTTTTCAGTGTAAATTTGTAATGGTCACGTTATCAGTGATGCCACAAGGTTAAGCACTGACACATCCTCCGCAAATGTAGGAAAAAACTTCTTTACAATCAATCATGAAATTAGATTAACAACGAATTAGTGGTGAAATATTCCCCAAATACGTATGTTCTCTCTCAGAATCTTTTGATTAGCACATAACTTCCAAATATACCAAATATTCAGCTAACGAATTCATAAAAACTGTATTTTAATAGATGGAAACAGAAGAGGTAAGAAGATTTTATTCAAATGAGCCTTTGCTAAAACACATGCTAAAGAACTAGAAAGCAGAATCTACACAAGCTGCCTTGAGTTTGGGGTTTTTGGCTTGTTTTGGTCAGGGAGTTTTTTTAGGTTTTTTTATTGCTCACGCAGGTTTTGTACTTTACCTGCATTTCTTATTTATGCAACGAAAATGTATAAAAATCTGTATAAAATCTATGTCATATGCTAGGCTCAACAAGCATGTCTGACTTGTCAAGTTTAAGAAAGTGAAGATTCTTGAGTAAGTTAAAAAAACCAAAAAAGAAAACTCCAGAGAAAATTCAAAAAACTGAGTTTTAAATAATGCTTAAGAAATCCACCATCCATTAAAATTTTAATTTAAATGGTATCATAACTACTCATATCCTCTTTATTGCCAGAATAAGAAGCAATGCCTTTTGTACACAATGGCTTGGTGCTATTCCAAAGCTGGCCATTTTTATTAATATGCTCCTAACCAATAAAGTGCTTTACAGGAGTAATTTGGATAGCAGGAATACCTCTGGACAACAGCCATGAACTATCAAGTGGTACTGCACTTGACTCCACAGTTCAGCTCTGCATTCAGGCCTTGTAACCAGTGCACTCAGGGCTGCTGTACAGAACAACTTGACATTAACAGATACTGACAGCCCCAGGAAGGGCAGGTGTTGCACACATCAATGCAGAGTCTGGAATCATTCCTGTAGGGACTGTGGCTAGACCATGAGAGAAATTGCTTAAAAAACACAGAGGCCGTGCCAATGAAGCTAAAGCTTGTTTGGGAACAGAATGTGAGGGAGTCACTTTGTCCATCTGACTCCCCATTGCCCATGTTCTCGTATCTGGAGTTGCAAAGACTGCAGGAGCCACTTCCTCTCCAGTTCCTCCAGTGCTTGCTAACTGCATGATGGATGCAGTACATGCACTGGAGCTCAGCAGGGGAATTGCAAGAGGTGGCCAGAAAGAGGTCAGGGTCCATAAAGGATTTTAAACATGTTAGTAAAATGAGTATCTTGATTCCAGCTCAAATGTGGAATCAGCCTGCAGGATGCAATATGTAACGTCCACACAGAAAGGGCGGGAAGTTTTAGAGCACAACGCTGGTCAAGATCTGCACAGCAACATAAAGCTAGCTTTTGTTACCAGTAAAGACATGAGCATGTTACCTGTTCTCTAACTGGAGGCAGCACGTGTTTCATTTGCTAATCAAAACATGCATTAGTATGCAAGAGAAAAGCAGTACAACGAGTCCCCCAGAACCACCTCAGTAAGATTTACTACTCACACACGAGGCTGCAAAACACATTTCAGACTTACCTCAGAGACTATGGATGTGAAGCTGCTGCCAAAGTGTACGTGCTTACGCACCTCGCTGCCATTGGCAGTCAGGAGCCATTCCCCAAAAGCTCTCTGCTCACTCACTGAATGGTTGCCATGGCTCTGATTAGCTGAGAGCCCTTGGAGATCCCAGTGGTAGGGAGGAGTTGCACCCACCAATGCGATGAGGATGGCTTCAGTGGCCACATAGAGCTGGCACGAAAGAGAAAAAACATCACTGCTCAACTTACATCCAAGCAATGTTCCTCCACTGGATCAAATCAGTATTAAAAATATTCCCATTTTTATATTTGCCTTCTACCACTACGAGATGTCATGTATAGCCCCTGTCTATCGAACAGCACATACTGAAGAACCACAGCTTTAACAAAGTGGTTCTTGCACTTTTTATGTGTTGGATATTTGAGAGAAAAGAAGTTCCCCTACTGACACGTTTCCCTCAGTCAGAGGGCCCCAAAGTCCCACCCATAGCAGGTACAGATCCTGGATGGAGGAAGAGTCATTAGAAGTACCAAGGACGAAAAAACCCCTATTCTTTAATGCAAGTATATCACTCTTATATCCTCTCCTTCCACCTGTGTTGTTCACTCCTCTAATCTGGTACTTGGAATAGATCGCCTCTTCATGGTTTCATATCTAATCTTTCCCAGTTTTAACAAAATTAATTCTTTGCTGGCTTTCTATCTTCTGTGGACCTCTTTTACTCTTCTGAGACAGAGACAACCACGTGAACACACATATGTGTTTTTCATATACCTACACATTTACAGACATACACAAGGTCTAAACAGTAATCAACAGCACCTTTTGTTTAGGAAAGAACAAATAAAACTGCTGGAAACCCAGACTTTTCAAGCCTGGTGTAGAGCTGGGTTACTGCTGCTTGCTCAGAAGAACATTCATAGGTCACATGACAACTTACAGTTTAAAACCCGGTGGTTTGAGACCTGTCTGAACATAGAAGTGGCACAAATTCTGCAACAGAAGACGGATCATAAAGTCTTCAGAGAGACAAAAGGAGGTGCTAGTAACAACCCCACACACTCTTCAAATAAAACTGCTTCATCTCAAGCCCTCACTGAGGAACGATAACATGGCACAGTGGTTCCTGACGAAACAAACAAACAAAAAATCCCCTTCCTCCATTAAAAACCCTCATTCAAACCCTCTCCATTCTATACACTCTACTTAGGCACCTCCTGAACAGTCTTTGCTCTGCTTCCAGCACCTCCTCCCCATGTTCTTGGGAAGAATGTACCCACAGGAAGTGTGTTCGCCTGGAAAGCTGCTACACAAATAATTCACGAAACTGGGAGGACCACAGGTACAAAAACAGCAGCCTGAGGACTTCTAAATTCTGATGGAAGCAACACCAGATAATACTGCTCTGTTCTGTGCAACAGCTGAGCAGCTGGAGTTACACACAGCTCTAAATAAGAATTATTACTAAACTAGAACAGAGCCCCCCCGAGTTATTACCTGAAAGCATTTTTCCCCATCAGCCCCTTCTTGTATTCTACATGATAAACTACTACTTTAGTGGCAGGAGGTAGATAAATATTTTATTAAATAATTCTCTTTCCATTTTCGATTAAAATTATCAAATATCAGAAGAAACTGGGAAAAAAACCAGTTAACTGTTATTTATTTAAGCTGAAGAACAACTTCTAAACCAACAACAATGCAAAGTAAAAGAATTCATCTGGGAAAGAAGGCAACGACTAAGATCACATGGGAAAAGAGGTTTTAAAAAGCTGAGTGGCCATGTTGCTAGGGATTTGTGGATACGGTACTCTCAAGAACAGCTTGAAATCACTGAGAAATGAGAATTACAGGTCATGATGTGTGGTGCATCCCTCTACTCTGACTCGCTCAGACACTTATGTGTCAGGACTAAGTGATAACATCCTTGTTTTTGTCTTGTGAAATAATAAGCATATTTTTGAAGTAGATCAGGAAATGAAATCCTCAAGGCGTTTGGTTTAAAGACGGAAAACGTAACACTTTTCATTTTTGCTCTAGGTGAAACCTATTCCAGCTACAGAAAACTGAATAGAAAAATAAGCGATTGCAGGCACATGAAGAAACACTACAGGTTTTTTTTCAATTAAAAAACCCAACAATCAGCCTTAAGCAGCCTAGTGGCTGCAGCAACCAAGGATATCACAAAGACAGAAACACTTTCAGTTGATTTGTGCAATCAGCAAACCATATGAAGATGGAGACTTTTTTGATGTTATCAAATAGTATTGTTCTATACTCGAGTTCACTAAGCCACTGCTGACACAAAATTCTCCTTCCTAGTGAAAACCTGCCTCGTATTTTGGGTAAGAGGTACAGTAAACCCTATTCACTTCATTGTGGAAACAAAACAAAGCCCACAAAACACCCCCAAAAATTCATTTACAATTCTGAAGGTCAGAAATAGTTTCTAGAAGTGATCTTAAAAACACGATGAAGGAAACTCTAGACTTAATGACAAAATAAAGGTTTCATTTAAGTAAGAGTTATGTTAATGAATCTGAAGATTCCTCACTTAAGAATTCTAAATGCATGCACTTAACAGTAACATAGTTCTGCAGACTGGTGAACAACATAAAACACTAACAAATCAAATAGAAACGTTATATAACAACTGTATAAAATATAAAATGGCTACATTATATGCACTGTGGCAAACAAAACCGTTCAATTTTTCATTTGTTCTGTAACCCAAGTCAAGTCAAATATATGTCATTTAGTCTATAGTTCCTATTCATAAAACATTTTAATTGGCTCTACATGGATGTTAACAGGTCCCTTCCAAATTCCCTGCACTGATCTGTATTAATCAAGGTGAATATCAAGCACAGGGGGACAAGGCACCCACTCACAGTCACTGATGATGAGATGCTTAGAGCTCTGTTAGTTGAGGTTTCTCCTGTTTGTTAACATTCTCTTTAGGGTAAAATTTTATAGTCTGCCTAAATCAGAAGACTGTGGTGCAAGGGAATTTATTAAAAGGCAATGCCCTAAAAACCTGTAAACTTTCACATTTCCTGCTAAGTAGAAGGGATTTTACTTAGCCAGTTAAAGCTATTTCACTAACAGATTTTGAAATTAACTTAAAATTAATATTAATGGAAGCGCCTGCCATGTCTTGACCAGCTTTCCTGATGTTCATTTTCATAATAAATTACATCCAAGAAAGATGTAGAACCTCTAGTAAGACTAGCAAGGAAGGGGGAGAATGAATGCAAAGTTTCACTTGTGTATAGTGAAAATGAACACAAAAATAATTTAGGAAACTCTTTCAGTCCTCATAATTTACCCATTATGAAGCACAAATGAAAAAACAAAAGCAAGACTTCAATTCTAGGAAGAGGAGCTTTCAACCTTTTTAGTCAGCTCATCAGCAATTCCCAACTAGCCTGGTCATTCTAGACAAGCATCAGCTGAAGTGTTCACTGTCGAACAAAATAATGAATAAGGCAGTAACTTCTGACCTTTTGAATACAGAAACATTAAAACTGCACCCTGAGGAAAGACAGAAATTAAGGAAGAACAATGAATGACCTTGCTCTGGTAGAAGCCTTTGATAAAGAGATGGTTACAGTTCAGGATTAGAGTAATTTCTTCTGAACCCATGACAAGCAGCTGAAAAGCTGGAGGGCAACCTAATTTTTGAAAATCTGATGATCTCATCTGCTCCAAGTAATTTCCAAAGGGTGATTTGGCTTTAAATTCACATTATTTTTTCTCTTCAATAACTCCTATGTAGATAAGCCCTAAAATGTCTTCTCACTGCAAAATTATTATTTGCTGTTGACAACACATTCCTCTATGAAACTATCCTTCCCTTCTTGGTGGCACGAGAAGAGAGAGAACACTGTAAGACAGAAGGAAAGCCTGCCATAGTTAAAGCAAAGACTCCCAGTGTGCAGAAGAACATGACATCTCAGTTACTTACCAAGCCCAGACCCACTCTTGACGGGAAATACTTCCCCTGAAGAATGTAACCATTGTTGGTTATTACTTGTGACTTATCAATGACACAGCAGACACATAGTTTGAAAGAACTTAGGGTTTCTGGAGAGAAACAGAGAAAACCTACACAGTTTAGAATTTTTCAGCCTGAAATTGCTGGCCTTCAGAATCGACAGCAAAAAGTCCAAAGTCTGTCCAAAACCTTACATAACTTCATTCTAGAAATTCTTTAACATCTACAATGAAGACAAACACTGCACAGCAGACCACAACTCTTAGAGCCTCGCCTCCTACAGGTTTGTGGAAAATATCCCTCTAGCTTCCCCTTCGTGTTCCAAATATCCAAACACACACCTCTCAGCTCTGTTTCATGCTCAGTGTTATTCTGGTGGGCAGTGGCAGCAGCAGGGATTTGTTGCTCCGGCTCAGCCTGGCAGGAGCATGTGCCCATTAGTCAGGTGACTGCTGCCATACACAGACAAGGGCTGCGTTACTTTCCAGGGGCAAACACTGGCATCTGAAGAGCAAATACCTTCATTGCACAAGCTTTCTGCAACAGCAGTCCAAGTGACTCCTGTGTACACACCTCTGTCTCCCAGAGCCAAGGGAACACAGCACCCTCACTCACATCAGAGGTTGACAAGCCTCCGAACACGAGTAATGAAGCTGGAAGTGTTATTTTTCTGCCTTTAAAAACACAAGGCAAAAAGAAAGCTCACAGACTGATAAGCTAGAGAACTGTGCCGGTTTGGCCAAAATCTAGTAATATAGCCCCTGAGAGAAAACCAGGTTGCAACCACCCTTCCCCCCCACAGGGTTTGGGAAAAAAAAGAAATTTTTCCTCGAAGGAAAGTGAAAGAGATAAAAACTATTTATTTTAACAAACACACAGGAAAAGGATAATGATGCTAAATAATGAACTAAAACCCCCGCTATAGAGAGAAACCTGGGAAGATTTCAGAGTCCTTCTGTAGGTGTGGTCTCTCTCCTCCTTGGAGCTGGTCCATGAGGGCGTGGGCCCACCCCCGGGCCTCGGGGAGAAAATTCTCCTGATGTGTTCTGATGTTGTTGAAACAGTTCAGAAGAGAAGAAGGAAAAAAACCAAAGTCCCAGGAAACAAAATTCAGCTCTCCGTCTCACACCAAGAGGGAAAAAAAAACCAGCTGGCTGAAGAAAAAGCAAGCAGGGTGCTCCCTTTGTGCCTTCCGCAGTCAGAAAAACACTGAGGAGTGTAATCTCTGTGTCCTTGAGAAGCTGCTTTGGAAAGTTCGTCTGGGGTTTTTTTTTTCAAGCTCAGTTTAAAGGCACAGAAAAGGCACAGTATTACTTTTTGGGCATAGAGCATGATAGGGGATACACATGATCGAGTCACCCCAAGACAAGAACCAAGGCAATACATAGGAATCAAAATTACAAAAAGCACTATTAATTCTACCTCTGCTTCAACAGGAATATTCAAGAAGTCAAACTACATTAATGTGCAATCAAGTGCCAAGGCTCCGCAGTCAAATACCAGCTATATAGTTTCACCAATATTACATCAAAAGTGCCACTCCACCCTGCTTATGAGGAAAAGGACTTACGAGAGAACAAAGAAGTGCCGTAAGTTCCTATTCCAGCACTACTATTTAATGTTTAGCATTTATGAGTATAATGCAAAGCAGGATTGGACCGTCTCAATTGCATTATAGGATAACAGGGAAAAAAAGTCAGCAACTGCAGGCAAAAAAAGCAGGAGCTGTGGGCTGACAAGTATCAGGGTTTAGTCCTGCTTCCACAAGCATGATTATTCTTTTGTCTGCATTTCATGTTTGTCCCTCTTTCTTTCCATACTTTGCAGCCTGTGCTGGCTATGAACTTATCTGAGTCACAGGCAG
Organism: Rhagologus leucostigma; assembly: GCA_013397725.1. Classification (NCBI taxonomy): domain Eukaryota; kingdom Metazoa; phylum Chordata; class Aves; order Passeriformes; genus Rhagologus; species Rhagologus leucostigma. Next base: position 1,499,161 of record VZTD01001485.1, on the reverse strand, counting down.
TATTTTAAGAGATCAAAGTCCTCACCTTTGTATGCTGTTTTGGGACACTGCCAAGGAATACTAGGTGAGCATCTTGGTCTCACAGAGGCAGTTCTGCTAAGACTATAAGAGCGTATTTTTGGCTAAAGCATTTAACTTGGTAATTTACTGATTACTTCCAAAGTTTTTGTTTAAGTATCCAGACTAAAAGACAATGCTGACATTTGTATAAACTACTTTCATTTATTTATTCATTTTAAGGACATATCTGAGGGTAAGCAATTAGATGTACTTGTGTTTTGTTTGTGGGTTTTTTTAAACTGAAAAATGTCTTCTGTTTACTACTATTTCAGAGCAACATGATGCTCCAGAACTGAAAAAATATGTTTTTCCAGATTCATTGTGGAACTTGCTAAACCACTGATTTTCAGCTTAGAATCTATAGGCCTCAGAATTCCCTGAATTATTTCTTAAAAGTGCTTAGAAAAATAACTAAGAATTACAAAACTGTTTCAGCACTCTTAAATTTACTGTAAAAGGGCATAACCTCTTCAGTAGGAAGTCTATCAGGGGTCTACAAATCAAATGCTCTGGTATTTATCTATTTTTAAGACACCAGTAACTAAACATCACACCACACAGTTTGATAAGGTACACATATAACTCTCTCCATCTTTCCCTATACAAGGATCTCAAAAGTTTCACTGAGCCTTCTAAGGCAAATTCTTAACACTCCTTCACCCTGAGCCCACCAGGATTAGGAAAGCGACCAGGTGAACACAATGTTTAACCAGGTTAAATTGCAAACTTAGCCAGAGATCTTATTGTAAACAGACGAGACCTAGAAAACAGATGTCATTGCTCCAGAGGGACTCCAGTCCCACTGGGCTAGCACTTTGAAAAAAGCAAACAGAGGTTTTGCTTAATGCAAACAATACACATGAAGCACTGTCCTGCAGAAGTACTTATAGTAACTACTCCAGTTAAAATAACAAAGACATTTGAGAACACAAAACTTTATGTCAGAAATAAGGAGCAAGTTGGAAACAACTGAGTTCAATCACACACCTACTAATTCTCTCACCCAAAAGGAAAGGAAATAAGAGCCTCTAAAATCGAGACGTGTCAGTGAGGAGAGCCTTGATACTTCTAGTAGAAAAACACAGGTAATTTATTGCCTACAAAACACGGGAAGTTAGAGACTGTGTGTACACAGGGGCAGGAAAGAAGGAAGGGGAGATAGTGTGTCATAATACAAATATTTTTAACCCACTGTGTTTGCTACCCAGTAGAATTATGCCTGTTAACTCCCAGGCTGCTCTTCCAAGGGTGCTCAGAGGACAGACTGGCTAGATGGATTGTATTTTGCTGGGCTGAAAGGCAAATAGCAGAAGATGGGATTGCTTCAGCTCCCACTGAATCTAAATACCATCCCCTTGCACCAAATATTCTATGTAATAACTTTATTATTGATAATCTGAAAACATGTCCCCATATGTTTTACCCACAGCCCACACAAAGATGACAATCACTATTGTCACAGTGCCTCCCAGGCACCTTCCATTCCCTGCTGTTAAAAGGACTTTGCAAAAATCAAGGCATTCAGCCACAGCGCCAGTAAAGAGCCCAGAGCAAGTTCCTTCTGACAACTTCACTCTACACAGCTTGTAGCCATCTCTCTTTTTAAAAATAAAAAGAAGGTTGGGTTTTGGTTTGCTTTTGGGGTTGCTTTTGGTTTTTTTAAACAGGCAGAATACTCTGCTACCTTCCCTCTGTTGGTAAGCCTTCAGAATGTCTACTTTGTGCCTCTCCCAAAACTCATGTCTCTTGCTATGCCCATCAGCAATAATTCTCTTAAGATCTTTAAAACAGCACATTGAACAGGCGTCTTCTCGGACTGAACTGCACAGAAGCTGGTGTCGGCCTTGTAAGTTAAATTGCAAAAGCTGAGTAGAGGTGTTGATACAGATACACATGCACAGAGTGTGTGGTTTAGTATCAGAGTGAATCCTGTGATCATTAGAAGAGCAAGAACATCCAGCAATTGTAAATGACACTTAAAAACACCTAAATATGAGCTCAATTGCATGTGCTTTGCAGCTCAGATACAGCTAAAGAAGGGAAGGTCTTGAAGTTGTAACTCACATTTCTTCTCTACCTCAAGCTTACTCTGACCATACTCTTGCATATAAATGTAAAGCTTAGCTATGCGAATGATGCACTGTTTTGATTAAGACAAAACATAACTTTCAGGGAAGATGAAGACGTCAGCAGCTGATTAGGTATTTATACCTTCCCTCCACTAAGGATTATTTTGGAAAAAAACCAAACAAAAGCAAGTTAGCTACTTCAAATTAATCGGTAAGGAAGCTGTTGTTAGCATCCAGACTTCTGTGCTGTATCTGAGAGTTAAGGACCCCACTGCTAATAAGGCATGTCACAGCCCAGCATTGTTACTTCAGGTTTTCTACAGAAAATAGTGCAATGTCTGCATCAGCTACATTCATGTTTTTAAGGTTATAAGTGTAATAGCATTAAAGGTAGGTGATTGTCTCTCTTAAGGAATAGTTAGTTATGGATATGAAAGAAGTAAAGGACTAGGAGACCAAGGATTGTTGGTTAGCACCACTGAAATAAAATGTCACTTGTGAAAAAAAAACTACCTTTTCTTCTTTAAAGATTTCCCCATCCAATTGAAGTAAATGGTAGGATTTGTCTTCGCTTAGAAGTTCCATCAACTTTTAGATGGAAATATTCTTAGCTAAATGAGTAGCAGCACATCTTTATGCATCAATTGTTTACATGCTCATACCTGCCTCATTTATTTGTCCTCCCAAACAGAAGTATGCTATACCAGATCAAGGATTTATATGCAGTGATGCGAGTACTCTAAAAGCCTTCATCACATTTACACAGAAAGCAACAGCATGCTTCAGCATAAGCATGGTCTGAGTAAGATAAAATGCACAAAACAATGTGGGAATACAAAGCTTTCCTCAAGAAAAACATTTGGGTCCCTACTTTTTATGTTTGTATTCATGCCACATTTGAAACCTCTCCTCCACAGAAGTAGCTGCACATGTCTGACACACATTCTGCAACTGCTTTATTGAGAGTCAGAGGGACTTGAAACTCTTACTTTTCCCACAGACATACAAAAAACCCCCCCAAACACTGATGTAATCAAACTCAAAAAAAGTTACACAGAAATTCTGAAAATCCTTTTTATATATGCCACATTGCTCACTTACCTTACAGACAGTTGTAGCTGAACTGTGTCTAAGTCATAATACAAGTAACTCTGGGTAAACACCATACCGTGTTGCCCCTGGAATAACTGCAGCCTACTATACCAGCAGTTGTAATGCAATTTGTGTAATATGCCTCTCCTTCCTTAATTTTAAATTGTTCATTACAGTTCCAATTTGTTTTGCTCTTCCTGCTCAGATAAAGTCCAAATAGTATACATCATCAAGGATTCGGTATAAGCTGTTCAATGTAAAATCAATTCTGGGTAGTTCAAAGAACAGTTTAAGAGATTCAAGCAAATGTAAATATTAAAAGAAGATTCACTGACAAAGTATTTCATTACTGTCATTGCAACTACAGAGTGATGTCTCATGCCATTAAAAGAGGTAGAGTATGTACACGGCATAGGTAAGAAACATCAAGAAACAGTTAAGCAAGGCTTCATAGGGGATCACATCTGCATCCCGTCTGACGACAGACACTGTTTCTTCTGAATTATTTCTAGAGATCTGGAATTTGGAAGCCTGCCTTACTTAAGCCACATGCCCCAGAATGCGCTTTCCCTCAAAACATTTGTGCAGATGGGATGATTAAAGACCATGTTTCTGCACTGGGATATTGTGATGATAGAAGTCATACATGATACTGTTGTCAAGGGTAAAGTGATGCTAGCAACACCACTCATTACAGCTGCACTGCATCACAAATAGTTTGTTTTAAGGCAAAGGTATAATTCAAGCAACTTGATGTAACTATCTTAACTGTTTCTACATCCTCCTTTCAGTTAGTAAGGAGTTCCTAAGATGGATGGAACAGTCACCCTTGGTAATTACCCATATTGCTGTGCAATGCACATTACTCAACTTAAGGCAAAGCCTTTTTCAGCTGTGCAAACAACTCCCTTTTAAACTTAAACATGTTTTTAAAGGCCTTTCAGTAAAGATACAGTAAGAGCACATTTCCATTCTCAGTTTGGACTTGGGCAATCCTGTAGCTCTGATTCACTGGCAAAGGCCAGACTCATTCAACCTCATATGCTGAATCACAAGAGACAAAGAAACTTTTTATTTTTATATATGTTTGCGTGCTCTCAAGCATCTGATCAAGGTGTGGGATTTTGTCTCGTGTTGCTACACACACTAAACAAACACCAAGACTATTCTTTAATAACACGTCAATATAATTTCTTCAAAAGGTTGCGACAACCTTTCCAGTAATCAACAGGTATCAAGTACTTACTTTAAGCTCAAAATAAAGTCCTAAGTATTTTAAACATTACCAGCTCCCTTTGTTTCTTCCTCACTTTCTTAAAGATATACTAGAAGTGCAAGACTAATCCAGCCTTAAATTCACATCATTAGCCAATCTTCACATTCTTCAGGTAAGTCCGGTCTTTCTGTAATTCCATATAATTTGGAAAATTTTTTCTCTACATTGGCTGTTTCTGTCCATTATAAAGTTAGCAACCACTGCTACAGAATATGCTTAAAAGATCTTCCAAATTCCTGTTAAGTTGGTAGTTTTTAAGCCAGGCATACCTTAATACAGTAACAGCCCAGCAGGTTAATGAATAACAGCAACAGGTAGCACAGGAATAATAGAAATCAAGGAAGATGAAAGAAGGAGCCCACAAGACTTACACTTAATCTAGTTTTACACTGATAACACAGAAGAACATTTTTCTAATTATAAGCAACCTGGAGGTTTTTGCCAGAATGTCAGTAAGCTCATTCCACATACCAAGTACCAGTTCACTCAAGCCCACATGAAAATTGACTCGTGTGGAAAGTCTCACCCCTACACATACAAGTGTTTGGTAGAGTTTGCCTCAAAGAAGTTCTGTGAGCTAAACGATGTCTGTAATTAGAATTCAGAGACCAGATACACTGGTGTATCAGTAGGGCTACGTGGTGGAAGTAGCTTACTGTAGAAATTTATATTTGAAAAAACCCCACTAAAATGAGGGGAAGTACTTATAAAGTATGAAACTCAAAAGAGATTAGTAACATGCAGAGATGAAAAAGCACAAAAGCCCACAAAGCAAGCAAGTGCACCTGCTGGGAATCTTACTGGGAAGGAAAAGCACAGAGTCTAAGCTCTGGATATTGGCAACGAAGATGAAGGGACTTGACGCAGCAGACAAATATTTTTCACACATTGGGTATTCTTATCTTTAAGAATGTAGAGATATTTTTTATACCAACAGGCCAACATGAAAACATAGGCCAACTGAGGGAGCACATGGAAAGGGACAAGGAAACTAGCAATAAAATGGAATAATCAGTCCATGGCACAGCCAGTGACAGAGACTACCAGGAGTTCTCATTCTGCTGCCATATGCTGTATCTAATCCACTAAAGGAGCCCACGACTACCCAGATCTACATCACACACACAAGATACATTACTTACCTTCGGGTCCATCCTCCAAAGGTTGATGATAAATCAGACAAAAGACTAACACCAGTCGTGGAACCTGCCTTCAGTCTTGCTCTCGCACATCCCAGTGACACATTATGTAACTTGGCACCAATAAAGGAACACAAAAAGCAATCAACCACCCAAGCAGGAACCAGTTGAATAAGTCCACATCTACTCATGAACCGAAAGACAACAAGCTTCACATCTGAATTCTTTACAGACTCCTGTGCCTGCATGATCTGCAGTAAAGAAAACCTGCCAGTCAGAGGATGATCCTCATTGATACAGTTCAAGAATTAAAGATAACATGAGAAGAAAAACAGCAGACCTGCAAACCTGCTATCTTTTCTTCTTTAGTTATTCTGAATTAGTTCCAGGATTGTCAAAGATCCTTCTGTGTACTTCTCCCATGAGAAATGCAAGTTAATCCATTAAAAACAAAACAAACAAACACAAACATTACAGAACAGCTGACCCATACTACTTAAAATTCTGGAAACACAGAGCACTTGTCAGGGTTTGCAGTTCATTCCAGAACACAACCAGCACTGGAAGAAAGAGTAACTATTGCTTCCTTAATTCCTAATCTTCAGTGAACATATACATTTTCTAGCCAGCCAGCCAGCAGAACAAGCTCTAAGCAATGCCTAATTTTAAGGAAATAATCAGCTAAATCAATTAAAAAAAAAAAAAAAAGAGAAAAAAACAGTACAAGGAAATAGAAACCTACAAAGCTTTAGCTGTTTATCATCATAACTTTGCAACCAAGTACAGAGTTCCCATCCAACAGGACTGGGCATCTGAAATTTCTTTGGTCATCTCATAAAGCTTCTTAATATTTCGATCAGTCTAGGGGAAGTAGGGGTTGCCAGAAGACATCTTCAGTCTCACAGCTCATGACTGGAAGTTCTTGATTACTACAAAATACGGGTCAGCAGAGGTGGGAGGACATTTAAGTTCCCCTCTTCCTTCCTGCAACTATTGAATTTCCACAGTGGAAGTAACCCAGCACTTGTCAGCCTAGCTGAATTCACGACAATGAAGCTTTTGATGCTAACGTGGAGTAAACCTAACTTCTGTCAGATTCAAACCATACTTCAGTCCTAGGCCAGACTGTGAAGGTATACTTATTATTCTTGTCTTCCTTCCCTGTCCTCACAGGAATATGCACAAAGATGAAGCAAAACTGAAAGGCAACAAACATGGCTGCAGAGCACAGCACTTGCTCATGCAGTCTCTGAAACTCTCTCTAGAGAGAGTCTGTCTCTTCTAGAGCACTAGAAGAGTGCGCTCTTCTAGCACTCTACTGTTACTTTGGATTCCACTTTCATCACAAAACTTAAGAGAGTTCCAGATTTGTATCTCATAAACCTGACTACCCAAAATGTAGTGCCTCATCCAAATAACTAATGGAGAGACACTGTCCCTCTATTCTAAGAGTTAAGTCGAGGCTAATCAAAGCACCGTAAGCAATCATCACCTGTCACCTGGCTACATGAGAGCCTCTGCACACAGAGCTCTCTGTGAGCACCTGCCACTTTATCAGTGACAATCAAGCCACACACAATCTAGAAATCCCCAGTCTAGGCCATTAACTCTAGGTTGCAGAATTCCCAGCGGAGCTTCTCACAGAAGTCAACGTCTTCCAGTCCAGGTCACGGAAGCCTCAGTTTAACTTCACCCAGCCTTTCACATGACCAGCTCCCAATGTGTTCCACGAGTGACACAAGGCGTAACCGCTCAGGCAATACGGCACAGAGCGCATCAGCTGCTTGCCCCAAATTCACTCTGCAGAACTGAGCGCTGCCTTTGGGCAGAGGTCACCTGTGTCCCAGGAGCACAGCACGCTGCTGCAGCACAGATCCAGAGGGGAAGACTTGTTACTGCCACCAGCAGCCCTCAGCAGAAGCCCTCCCACACCAGCCTTCGCACCAGGCAGCACTCACCGCATGGACATCCACCCAACACTTTGGGAACGGCTGTCCACTGCACCCAGAGCATCCCCCTCCCGGCACTGCTTCCCCCTCGGGACAAGAGCGGGCGGGAAGGGCGGCCTCTCACCTGGAGGAGCACGGCCAGCAGGACGCACAGGTACACCTGGTAAGGGCCCATCTGCCCCACCAGCGGGAATGCCTCCTCCACCTCCATCCCGCTCCCCGCCCGCCACGCAGCTCCTGGGCGGCCGCCGAGCCGCGCATCCCCGGGGCGGGGCGGGGCGCGGAGCGGCAGCCGGGCCCTCGCAGAGCTGGAGCAGGAGAGGGAGGAGGAGGAGGAGGAGGAGGAGGAGGAGGAGGGAAGGGCGGGAGGCGAGATGCGGTGCTCATGCGCAGGCTCCGGGAGAGCAGCCGGGATGCAGCCGCCTCCCTCCTTCCCGGGCGGCCGCTGGGGAAGCGGAAACGCGCGCAGCCGTAGCGCAGGCGCACGGCCCGGGATTCAATTATTTGGGATGGGGTCGTGTGAGGAGCTGTGCTCGGTGCGGTTGGGATGGGGGCTGTGTGAGAGCGCTGTCAGGGAGGCAGCGCCGAGGTGCCCCGGGCCGGGTCCCTTACAGTGAGCGGGCTCGGCACGGGGGAGGTGGGTGCCAGGTGCGAGGGCGGATGTACCTCCTCAGGTCACACCCGGTCACAGCTCTTGGGAAGGGGAAAGGGCAGAGAGGTGCTGTCTCTGGACCCTCGGTTAGACCAAGGCAGCACGCTGGCCCTGCGGGCTGGGCGGGAAGCCTGCGCTGTGTCCGTGCTGGCGAGGTGTTCTGGGTTTTATGGCGTTGTCCGTGCAGCAGCCGGGCTCTCATCGTCCGCTTTCATCCAGCAAGCACAGTGGAGTTACAGTGTGCGCTCACCGGGTTTGCACCGTACTGAACAGGGTTAGCCCTGTGTCTAGGAAGCTGCAGCCACATAGTGCACGCTGCTTAAGTTCTGTCAGTTCACAGAGGACGCCAAAATGTTGACACACCTCAGCTCTGGAATATTCTGTAGTGATACTTCATTGTCTTACCTGCCGATAGTTGGGGAAAAAAAAAAGCCGAATCTGCTGTAAGGCTATTGTGTAGGTGCCACTAGAGGTCAGTTCTGGACCTACACAAATCTTACTGTTCTTGATTTAATGCCTGGTCAGGACATGCCTCTGTCCATTACACCAGTCTCCGCAAAACTGTAGTTGTAGTGTATTTTATGAAAAGAATTTGGAGAGCCTTCATGGTGAACGTGGGGTAGAAGTTCTCACTTAGAAGTGGTTTGGGAGGGAGCATGAACTCTACCGCAGAGAAGGGAAGGGAGATAAATACATGTGAAATAGTAATCCTGCAAAATGGCAATGAGCTTTTCATGGTCCATTTTCATTACACTTTTACAATAAAGCTCCAGGAACATTAAACAACTTAGATTATTGAGACTTTTTTTACCAAGTGGTACCAAGAAGCAGCAGCAGCAGCAACATCTTTATGCTTGTGGCTTTTATTCTATGAACAATAGAAAGGAAGAGAGTTGTCGTGAGCTGTGACCTTTAGGACCATGCCAGGAGCCTGGGAAATAATACTATTTCTGTGCTGAAAAAAGCTTGGCAAATTGACAATCATCAAACCAATTTACTCTTAAAATTAAATTCACCTTTGCCCTAAGCATTTCTTTTCATATTTGAGGCTTAGTACGGATTGATTAAAGGCAAAACAGCAAAGGATTTTTGAAATGTCAGGACCTTTCTGGTGTTCACCCAACTGCACTTGTCTCATTTTATTGCTCAGCTAAGATGTGGAGGAGATGTCCTAGTGTTTGGGAGCTCTGCATTCATCTCCCCTGCATCCTTCCCGCTCTCTGAGCCAGTTCAGCCACACTCTGTGGCAACCACAGCTTTATTCCAGCTTGCTCAGCAACAGGGAGGGCTGTTGCCTTTACCATCAACACCCAGCTCCTCCTTGACTCTTGAGCAAAGGTGAACAGACCCTAGGGAAGGAGGTGGTACGTGGCTCCCTGTCGGGATGGTACTGCCTCCCGAATTGCTGTATGCACCCTGCATTCCCCAGGCACTTCTCATCCCTGTCTCACTTGGGACCTCCAGCACTCCTGCCTGGGGACTTCCTCTGTATGTTCCCTGCTTGCTTACAGCCACCCCAGCTCCAGGCCCTGCCTGCTATATGGGCAGCAATTAAGAACTGTCAGCATTCTGTATTCACCTCCATGAATTCACCTCCATGTATTCACCTTCCAGATGATGCTTCTGCTTGCTCCTGCCACGCCTCTGCTGAGATAACACCTCTGACTCCCACAGCTTCCGATCCTGACCGTACTGAAGTTACAGCGTTGGCCTTAGGCATGTCAACACCGTGCAACAATGCCCTGTGCCTGGGGAAAACAGCTGTCAGGGAGCTCTCTCCTCCTGTGCTGCTGCTTCCCAAACTGAGTCCAGCAGAGAACCATGAAGATGATTAAGGAAGTAACTGGAGCATCTGTCATGTGAGGAAAGGCTAAGACTGGGACTGTCTAGCCTAAAGCTAAGAAGGCTCGGGGAAGAACTTCACAATGTGTGTAAATAACCTGATGGAAAGGAATGAAGAGGAGGAACCCATGCTCTTCTCAGTGCTGCCTTCCAACAGGACAAGAGGCAATGGGGACAAGTTAAAAAAAACTCACTGGCAATGAAAGGTGTCTGTGCCATGAGGCCAGTAGTTTTGGAGAGGATTGGATGCAATGTTTAGAGGTTTCAGTCAACAACAGCACTGCACTCCACTTGGCCAATGATCTGTCTTTGCTGGAGCCCTCAGATCTTCCCAGAGTATTATTGTCTGTGAAGTTCATTAATGTACAATTTGCTCCCTCCTCCTCCTCATTAATAACCATGTCAAATAAGAATACTCTTAATAATCCTGTCTGTGGGGAATTTTTCTTTTAAATGAGAGCAAATCAGGCTTCTTACTCAGCCATAAATATGATGCCCCCTAGGTTTTTCCACATCGCTCCCAACCCCCGCTCTGTTACTACTGCTTCATGGGTTTGTTGCCATTAGAGGCTTACACATCAAATTCATCTGGGCACCCCAAAACTGAGACAGCTGCCTGTCTTCTTTTTCAGCCTTTCTGAAATAACAGTTCCAAATACATTCTGCCTTTTTCTGTCTGTATGTAATGATGACCCAGAGCATTCAAAGTACGAGATATATGTAAATGCAAAGGGATAATCCTAAGATATATTCCTCTCTGGGAAAAAAATCAGATATCTTAGAGCTAAAAACTCATTCTGGTTCATTGACAGGGTGTTTCCAGATTTGCTATATTCATTTGGAGTAGATTCTGACAACAGCCGGTAACTTTTCTTTGGAAACTTGAGCAATAGTAGTTTCAAAAAAAAACCTTAAAAGGACTTTTGATGTTCCCACCTTCTAGCTGGGGGTTTCTTACCCATTCAAAGGGTGTCCACACAAATCGTTGATTCAGCAGCTAGCACAGATGACATCTAAAGAAGTTCTGTTCATGATGGAGGAAATTTCAGGCCATCCATGAGTGGATATTGTGAGTTAGATATGAAACTCTGTAGCCCAGGCTGCTGTGGATGACAGAAGATAAGTGGGTTCAAGTGAAAGATCAACAAGTACCAACAAGTACAAAATTCCCCTGAGATTTATCTAAAAGAGGAAACACCTCTGACTCTGAAAAGTCCCCAGGACACAAACTGTTCAAAGCTGATATCTGAAGGAAATACTTACCCTCTCTTGTGATACTCCTGTGGAGGCATTAGCTTTCGGCCACAGCAAGAGATGGCATTTGGGCCAGAAAGGACATTGGCTGTCCTGTTGCACAGTCACTTTTGTGATCTTGCACTTCATCAGGTTCCCATCCCCTCGAGGCCTCCATCCCTCTACCTCACAGGAGGTTTCCACCACGTCAGCTGAGCTGAATGCCGAACGCTGAATGGCAAAAGACTGAGCTCTGACTGCGGCAGTGAGAATGGCAGCTGTGGGAAGAGTGGTGGAAATCTCTTCCACAATAATATTAAAGGGTTATGGTTCATAAAACGCGTTACTATTAAACAAGCCCAGGGCTAAGAGGACGTCCCTCCTTTAGGATGAAAATAAAGCAGAGCTTCTCTTGATTTCTTTTCTTCATCTGGTCCACAGCAAGATGACAGGAGCAGAGGGTTGACAGTATCTGCCAGAATGCTTGCCTTTGCTGGCCCCCTGTTATGGAAAATGAAGATTTTTTCCAACCAGACTAATCAGCTGCACGTTGCAGCTGGCCTACCCCATAATACTATGCAAAGCTAGCATATGGCTCATTACAATATACCCTGACTAAGTGTGCAGCCAAACAATCCACCAAGGCATTTTTGCTTCTCTGATGTGTTGTTTGCACTTTTTGCAAACAAAGCAACAAACAAGTCCTTTGGAGGCACTTTTCAATTTTAGATGAGGCTTGGGGATACTGAATTTCTGTCTCAACTGTGAATGATGTTAAAAGCTGATTCCCTATCCCTTCCTAGATGGACAGTTGTCTGTTTCAAAACAGATCCAGTTCAGGTTCCTGAGAAATCTGAGCTTGCTCACATACCATGTATCTGTGGCAGTGGATAGTTACTCTCAGGATGTCTCCCCTGGTTACACCCCGAAATGCACATCTGTGGCCAACACCTTCTTGGCCAACAGCCTCTGTAACTCTCAATCCTGCTCAATTTCCCATCACTTAGACATTGCCTGCAGTGTCCATTCTGGGGTAGGAGCTCTGCTTTCATCACAAACACCGTCAGGAGTTTCAGGTTGAGCAAAGGAGTTTATGAAGCACACCTCTGTGCTTAAACATACTAAAATCTTAGACATTAAAAAAAAAGAAAAAACTGTGTAGTCTTAAGAAGCAGGATTGGCCTCTGTGGCCTCCCAGCAGTGACTGGGACAGGGATAACAACGTTGAACATAAAGGTGAATAGTTTTACCTCAAAATGGCTCTCTTGAACAGTTGAGCCGCACTGCCTTTGAGAGAACCCATGTGTTCTCTGTAGGCTCTTTTCTTTCCAAGCAGTCATCATTTGGCTGGAGTACTGCTCATAATCTTGACATTTATACCATTCATTCTCTGCCATATCACCAGCATGCAAAAGACTTGTTTGGACCATGTCTCTTGCTCTGGAGACTGATGAAGATCCCACAGAAGTAAGCAGAAGCACTTACAGGTGGTTTGTCTGGCAGCGGCAACAGCAGTCTGGATTTGGAGGCAGAGAGGGCATTTGGCAACTGATAGCTTTTTCACAATTCCCTCAAAATACAAAAAATAAGGACAACCTCATGGATTTCAGCAGCTCTTTCTGTCCCAGGTGTGCCATGTAGTGCAGTACTGGTATTCTGCTCAGTATGTTTGACCTCCCATGAAATTTCTTAATCTGCTGCAGGTTATCACAGGAGCAACTTGTCCTTCAACAGCAACTCCAAACTGAAAAATAAGGCATTTGTTCGTGTCCTGCTCTTGCAAAAGAAGTGCAATAACTTAGGAACACCCCTCAAAAAAGAAGGTGTAAGGACAACCAGACACCAGGCAAGTGCTGCTGAGTATAAGGTAGAAGCTCATAGTGAAAATTATCAGAAGTCTGGAGATCTAGGAGCACTGTGGCAGCACCATGGAAATTCTCAAGAGGCCCTACTTGTTGGAGCTGATGGGCAGGCACAGACTGTGCTAGATGGACTGCCAGGCTCTGACTGGCACTGGCTCAGGGCTATCCAAAGTTTGATCTAATGAACCGTGTAGATGTACCTTAGGCTTCTACACAAAACAGAGGAAGCATCCATGGATGATGGGATTCTGTATATTTAGCTCTAGACATGAGAGGTAGGGGATACTCATTATGTGAATAACCAGAATTCCACAAAGAGGTTTTTTATGGGTAGTAGTAGGGCATTTCTCCAGCAAACAGATTTGCACCTCGGGAGAGTTCCAGAGACACAAAGGTCTTGTGGACTTTATTTCTCCAAGGAACTGTAGTTCTCAAAGTGATCTTGGAATCCTGTAGAACATCTACAAAAGATGTCTGCAAGGGAAGACCCTCACTCAATAGTACCAGGAAGGGACAGTGACACAATCCGGGTTTTGCAGCAAAGAACACTTTTGAAACTTGTGCAGCTAGGCAGTGGAAAAAGAGAATCCCAGGTGCTTCCCATTACCCAAGGAAAAAGGAGGTTTCAAGTTATCCTTGTGTTCTGACATCCCAGTTCATTTATGGGTAGAAAAAAGACACACAGGACACAGTTTCATAGAATCATAGAATTGTTAAGGTTGGAAAAGACTTCTAAGATCATTGAGTTAAACCATTAGCCCAGCACCGCCATCTTCACCACAAGGCCGTGTCCCCAAGTGCCACTTCTAGATGGTTTTGAACACTTCCAGGTCCCTGGGCAGCCTGTTCCAATGCCTGACTACCCCTTCAGTGAAGAAATTTTTCCTAATATCCAATTTAAACCTATCCTGGTGCCACGTTCCTCATGTTTCTGCTCGGCACCCTCAGCAACTAGCACTTAGGGAAAAAGAGCAGGGTGGGAAGAAGGCAAAGGCGAGCCCCTCTGTGGTCGGAGGCTCCCTCCCGGCCCCCAGCGCTGGCCCGACGCGGGTGAAACAAACGGGAGGGCGGACCCATTCCACCAACAGAAGGCAGGAACCGAGAAAGATGCCTAAATCTCTTTTCAGGACGGGACAAAACCCATCAATAAATGAACAGCTGGCGGAGGTTCCCTCCGCGCCGGGAACAAAGAGCGGCTGCGGCGCCGGCGGGGGCCCGCAGGGGGCGGCCGAGCGCTGCCGCGCCGGGCGAAGCCGCGGAGGGGCGCGGAGGGGCCGCGATCCGCTGCGCGGGGCGCTGAATCGCTGCTAATTAGTTCCGCGGCCCGTGCAAAGCGCTTATCCAGGGCGGCACTCGAGCAGCAGCCCTCTTGGCGTGTCTCCTGAAGCATAGAGCATGACAGCAACTTGCACATCTTGCTGCTTAAATGTGCTATTTAAATAAGGCACGGCTGAAATCTGGGGTTGGATGCTGTAGCCTGGATTAATCTTTGTCAGAATATGAAAGCAGTCTCGTCGGATGTTTCTGGCAAAAGATATGCAAATTTGCCATTCAGACTTGTAAAGATCTAGTTCTTAATTGCTCTGACTATTAGTCACTGTGCCCATCGCTACATCACGCTATACCAGCATGGAGCTGTAATATACAACAAAAGCCAAAGAACATTTTTCTACCAGAGGTGAGAGCAGCAGATGCTCTACAAAGAGTTGACTTCTTCAACATGGCAATGATAAGTACAGTCTTACCAGTATATTGTCACTTGGCCATGATGGTCACATTTCCCAGACTGCTGGGGAGTTTTAAATTGCCATGACAGGTACAGAGTAGCTGCACAATTTGTGTGTGTTGGCAAAACCTGGGAGAAGGGCAGAATGAGACCCTTCCCAAGTCTAAATCACGCAGTTGAATTCCCGGAGGTAAATGCATGTGGCAGTTTTATACATTTTTAAGTCTCTGGGTTACTGCACAGAAGCAAATTTGTCTTGAGTTAGCGTAGGCTGAATGGGAGAAATCCTTTTAGAAAACTGAAATGGTAGAATCCAAGTCTTATGCAGCAAATTCAAAGACTTTTTAGAAAATCTGGATGATGCTAAAATCTGAGAGTCATCCTTGTCCTCCAAATAGAGAAGGATTTCTCCACATTAAAAATACATGATCTTCTGCATCAATGCATTCTAGAGGAATTTAAAATACATTCAGCAATAGGCAACCACATTTCTAGTCTTTCTGGATTTGTATGATAAAGGAAAGGGAGATCTTATTTCCACTAATATTTCTATCCTGGAAAATTGTGGGTGATTCCCTGAACAAACTTGGCAACTCTGATGCACTCATTCCAAGACAGATTCTGTGCTCTGTAGGTCTGCTGGAAATGTGGATGTCTCTCCAAAACTTCATGTTGCTGTTCTGGGTGGATTTCAGTAAAAGCTGTTACACAGCTCGGTGGGGGTGGGTTTGGATGTCTTCCTCAGTCCAGAGTCAAAGGCCATGGATGCCTGCACTTCAGTTGCTGTAAGTGTCTTATGGCCACAGGGAAAGCCCACTCTACCTATGCTGGCCAGAGTGGGCTGTCTGACTTTGAAATGAGCTCATTTTAAGACTTGATTAGTCACATTAACCCTTGCCAGTATCATTAGCATGCACCTCATACAGAAGTAGCTGTAGTGTGTATCAGCAAAGATCAGTACTGTCTCTACCACTGACAAGTTGCAGATATCAAGGGAAGACGATAGGGAAGGTGGAAAGTATACCCCAAGATTTCCCAGGCCCCTTTCCCAGGCTTCTTGCAACGTGTGGCTGGTTCAGCCCTAGCTGATGCCTTCATGCTTAGTAGGTCTGGAGAGGTTCTCTTCCATTGTCCAGTCCCCTTTGGAAGTCCTGCTCACTCTTTTGTTCACTGTGTCTTGTAGCAAGGATTTCCACTGTGTAACTGCATGTTCTTTGAAAGAGGACCTCCTGTTGTTAACCTGACACCCACCACCTGCCAATGCCTTGTTCTTCATTTGGTGAAGTGGATGAAAGTTTGCATCTTCCATGCCACTTGTAGTTCTGTAAACTTTTACAAAATCATAGAATGGTTTGGGTTGGAAGGGACCTTAAAGATCCCCTAGTTCCAACCTCCCCATCATGGTCTTCCACTAGAACAGGGTGCTCAGAGCTTCACCCAACCTGACCTTGAAAACTTCCAGGGATGGGGCATCCAACCTTCTCTAGGCAACCTGTTCATTCCTGTGCCTCACCACCCTGACAGTAAAGAATTTCTTCTTAATATCCAATCTAAATCTCTCCTTTTCAGTCTGAAGCCATTCTCCCTTGGCCTTTCACTACATGCCCTTGTGGAAAGTCCCTCCCCAGCTCTCTTTCAGGCCTCCTTCATCAGGTACTGGAAGGTGCTCTGAGGTCTCCTGAAAGCATTTTCTTCTCTGGGCTGAACAGCCCCAACTCTCTGAGATCGTCTACTTTGTTAGATCTCCTGCTATTCTTCTGGGACAGTGTGCCAAGGAAGAACTGCCTGGGAAAGCTCCTCAGCTGGAAATGCAGGGAGAGAGTGTATAAAATGTTCTCAGATACGTGATTTTCTGTAACTAGCTCCCAAAGCATATCTTTCAGTCCAGAGCTGGCCATTTGGAGCAATCTGATTTAGGACTGTTGATATAAATGAAGTAAAAGCTGGAGAGCACTTTTGCTGCCAAAGGTGGTAGTGGTGCTGAATTCAGAGCCTTCATATCTACAGACTTCTCAGAAAAGGTTGCAGGCAATGCTCCTGCTCAATTTCCTCCCTCTGTGGGAACTCTGGACTGTGAGAACAATCCATCCAACTGAGTTTGGTTTCCCAGTCTAATTCTTTCTGGTCGTTAACAAGCAGGCAGAGAAGGTAGGATACATATTCCTCCTCCCAAAAATCTGGTTATCCACAAAATGTACTTGTCAGCTGGCCTCAGACCCTGCAATTCTTGATAGGATTGCTCTGCTGATTCACCCCCAGACTGATCTCCAGGAGACCTGTGTGGAGCCAAGGAAAGAAGTTTTCTGAGCAGGAGACAGTTCACACAAGCAACTATATGAGATTCTGGTGACAAACAATATCGGTGGGAATTGACATCAACTCCAAGCCCCAGTAGGGAGCAGCACTAGAGAACTTCCCTTCTTCAGTTTCCACGACTGACATTCAGGGCCTGAGGCCTCCTCTTGGAGACCGGGTTCGTTCTCCATCACTTAGCTCCTCATTGACTCAAACTGCCAAAGAGCACATCTGGTAGCAAAGGGAGCTGGTGCTTTTTCTGAAGTAGAAATACAGTGTCTTTATTAGCAGCTGCATTTAGACTTCAAACTAATTTCATCTAGGCCACTGAACAGTTGGAGAATGACAGCAACTCCACTGAGTTTTGAGGGTACAAGTGTACCTAAAGGCTTCAGCTGTATTAACATGTTTGGCTACTGTGCGACAGATCTGCCGTGGGGTATGAATTCAGGGATGGCATTCTAAGAGGAGCTGGCATTTTTGATCGGTTCGTTGGCCATGACACCTGAGGCAGGAGTTTGCATAAGTCTCAGACCCTATTTCCAACGCCTTTAATGATTGCAGTCACTGAAGTGCATTGTGTCGAGGGGGCAAAGGCTCCATTTGGAGGGATAAAGGAAGCACAAGTGTGAACAGCTGCGTTACTCTTCACTGGGGCTGGGATATCCATCCTAACCCCAGGGTGGGCAAGAGAAAGGGCTCCAAGCTTCTCAGCAGAGATTAACTTCCTCACCGCCTCACAGTTTATTTTTAAAATCCTCATGCGTGAGTATGGGGAACTGAATCCCACCCTAAATTACCAGATGTCCTAGGGGCTAGAGTGGAGCAAGAGTATAAAAGTCAGTTTTAGGAGTCTTAGGGAAATGGAGGCCATGAGCAAAGGTGGTTTTTGTAAGCTCTGTGAGATGCACAGGGAGTCAGCAGCAGTGCTGGAAGATGTTATGAGGTCTTTTTCCAGATACAGCTGTGGACTGCCACTATCTCAGGTCTTTTTGCGTAGTCTGGGCTGGCAACCTTCCTGCAAGGAGGGGACCAAAGGCAGAAAACTCACAATAAACATAGACACAGTAGGACAACAGAGATCTAGGAGGATAAAATCCCTACAGGGATTTGGATTTTAAATAATTTGTGAGATGCACAGGAAGCCAGATGGGTTTTAAACAAAGATTGTAGGGACAAGCTCATTTCTCAATCAAAAAGTATCCTGAGCCTGTTGATGCTTCAGATGTGTGCCATGTTTTTTATACCAAGTGGAAAAAGAAACCCGACTTCTTGGACTTGACTTGCTTTGCTTCCTCTCTAATGTGTTTCTAAGGATCAGTTTGTGGAGCTGAAAGAGATGCATGGGACATGAATGGAACATGGTGCAGTGAAGCTAACACACCATAACATTTCCAGTACTCTGAACTGAGTATCTCTGCATGGCACAGTGTGGACCTGGCAGTTCATTCAAAACCAGCTTACAACTCTTAGACTTGAGACGCAGTTGCATAACAGACTCAGCCATTCTGGGCTTGTTAAGGGGGACTTCGCTTGTTGTTACTTCACTGAACATTTTTTCTTAGTCAAAAACTTCATGTCAGTTCAGCCCTGTTCCATTCAAGTTGCAGTGCTGGGAGAGGGAAAGCTACCAATGTTTGCTTTCTGTACCAAGAACAATAATGTTGGAAGCACTAATGAAGAGTAGGAAGGGTGTTTTCATAGAAAACATGTTGCCTACGTTTCATCTGAGAATGCGAAAAAACTGTGGTTGCCAGCTCTAAACTTGACAGGTTGCTGCCAAAACAGAAGCATTGCCAATAAAAGCAAGGAAAGATTTGCTAAGAATACAGGCAGAGCTGCTTTTGCTCTTCGTGAGTGGAGAACAGTTGGGAAGTGATTAGTCCACAGTGCCACTTAAAACAACTTTATCATATGTGCCATATGGACTTCAGTACAAACTTCTCTATAGTTTAATACTTGCTAATAAAGAAATCAACAGAAAGAAGTTAAGTGAGAAAAGTTACATCTATGTCTATGTAGACTGAAAGGGAAAAAGCGAAAATGGAAACTGAGAGTCTTTTTTTGGCAGAGATGCACTGCTAAACTTACAAGCAAATAGTCAAGACGTGAGAGCCATGGATTTGCCCATGGGGAGGAGCAATCAGCCAGCATGGATGAAACACCTCCCAGGAAAGGGAATGCAACACTTGAGGTAAAATGGAACACCCCCTTCTTCAAAACTTGCTGTAACTTTAGTCATCTGACCAGAGTCCTATGTTCTCCTCTGTCATGTTCTAGCCCATCATGACCACTTAAATTGTATTACCAGTTACATGATCAGTTAAGTTATATTCCTAATACCAAAAGAAGGAACCACACTCCATAATTCAAGGATCTATATTTTCAGCTATCTGAAAGTCAGTAAAGACTTTTCAATTGAGTCAATTGAGAGCTGTGATCAGAGGCAGGTCAATCTTATGCAGAAATGCAAAACACTTGAGGAAGTAAATTCCTAGATTTTAGGTCTGGGGATTTAGTTTTTCTCTAAACCAGGAAAATCTGGGGCCAGATCTGGATAATCTAAGATATTTTCACCCTACATGTCAGAATGTACCTTTTACCACACCATCCATCCATCCATCCATCCATCCATCCATCCATCCATCCATCCATCCATCCATCATTAATGCCTCTAAGGAAGACTATTTTAAATACACTCATTAACTGCTGATTTCTTTGGAGTTCCAGTTGGGCTCATTTATGTTCCATTTCCAATTATCTGTAAATAAAACATAACAGCTACAAAGACACCAAAGGAAGGGAAAGGCAGAAATGGAAGAGAGAATAGTCAAGAGAGCTTTTTAGATTCAATTAAAAGAAGTTTTTCCTTAATTCATGCTATACCAAATCCATATGAGACTTTGGGAATTTTTTAGATTGAAAAGTTTCTTGAAGCAATTTGAATTTGCACTTTGAAGTTTATCCCATTTCACATCAACTGAACATCTTCGCGCCATGCTCAGTACTTCTAAGATATATGCATTTACCTAGTGTCAGTCTGAGATTATGCAAGCAGCACCAGACAAGCCATTTCATCTCTGTGCCTCCATTCCTCCCACCTACCCTCCAGGAGGAAACAGAGTATTCTTCTTGCCTACATGCCAGGATTTTCTGGAACCTGCATATTTCGTTATTTTGTCACTGACCCAAAAGCTACTTAAGGTCAATGCAAAGATTTCAATTGATTTCCCTGAGCTTTACCTTAGTTTAGAAATATACTCACTCTGAAGCCTTTGGACAAATAGCACTGTAAAAATGCACTGTTGGTACTACTGCATCTTACACTGTCTTCCATCCCTTCTTTAGCTGGCGATAGTCCCACAGAAGACAGACTGAGTGAAAGCCAAGTGTCGAGCTCCAGATTTCACCCATTGTCTTCTAAAACAACTGAGTTGTAATGCAAATTGTTCTGCTTTGTTAGGAATGAAGTGCAGCAACTCAACAGAAGTGTTTATTCTCAGGGATATTTCTTGATAGACAAGCTGCACTGCATCCAGGCGGGGAGATTTAGCTTTTTGTTACATCCTAGGCAGTGCAAGCTGAAAGGGAGCTTCCCTAGTGAGCAGAAGTATCCATATTTCCTAAGCAGGGAAGGCAATGACAGTTTAAAGCCAAACTCCTGTCAGACAACAGGAAACCTCCCGTTAGCCTCAGAAGTGCCCAGATTTATCTAATGAATCGGCAGCACAGGCAGGGAACTGACCCAAACTTCACATGAGCAAGAATAGCTCTGCAGATTGGCCCCATGACTCTGCTCCTTCTTTTAGCATTGTCTAAACTCCTTGCATTCATTTAGCCGTGTTGATGAATGGTTGTCGGCTTTCGCCATTCATCAGTGCTGAGGCAGGGAAACAGCGTGGAGGCGCTTCTGGCCTTTTCGGTCCCATTTGGTTTAACACTGATCTGCTGAGGTCTCTGTTTAGTGCATAAGGCCCTGACAGGAATCTTTCTGTGGTGAAGATCCAGCACTAGTTAATTCTGGAAAGGAATCCTGCCAGACGGAGAAATCCTGCAATGCTTCCTCAGTGTCTCCCAGGCTGTAAGGGTTTACCTCTTAACAAGATCGCCGAGATGAACAGATGTGCCCTGACCTGAAAATTCTCAGCGTTTTGATCAGTGTATTAACACACAACACTTGAATTGTCAAAATCATTTACACCTCCAAACACATTCCTTTTGCCAGGCAGTTGGAAGAAGTGTGTTGAATGTTTAAACAAAGGCACTGACCTGTATGTGAGACTCAGAGAGCTCTTTGGATCTCACGCCCTGTAATGTTGCTTGTCAAAGCAAGACAGAGGTAGCAGTTCCCAAGTCTGAATTGCCACTCTGGAGTCACACCATCCACAAGAGACATTTCTTTCTGGCCTAGAAGTGGTGTCACGTGCAGAGAATCCCCTGCTCACGCAAGTGCACCGTGTCAGGTGGATAAGTAGGGAAGGTCAATCACATCACTTCTCAGTGTTTCCCAAGGCTGGGCAAGAGGGGCAGCATTTATGGTCAGATAAAGGTCAGGAATGAGTAGGGTTTAGGGCACATTTCTGTGATCTGTTAATACGCAAGATCATCTTCAGATCCTGTTACAGTAGTGTGCTGCAGCATTCATCCTCGAGGGTTGCCTTTCAGGGGCAAATATTTGAAGATTTCAGTTGCTGTAGCCTGGGATATTTTGGAGAAACTGGCAATGTCTTACTTCTGTCTGTCAAGTGATCTACCCAAGCCATCGGTTCATCTTGGAGAGGATCCAAGGAATAAGAAAGAAAGGGGTAACAATAACTCGTTATTAAACCTAGGTTGTTGACTCCTTCCACCACTGAATAGTTTAGATATCAGGGATCAAAGGCATTGCTTCCAGCAGGAGGCATTTGCACACACATCTGTTTGGCACTAATAAAATAGCTGCTAGACAAAGTGGAGACTCCAGCCTTTGAAACCTATCCATCTGTTGTTTGGGGCTGAGGGCTCGCAGTTCCTTGGGCAGCATTTGGAGTGATTTTGAGGATACAGCAAAAGACATCTTTTCTGATGTAGCAGTCTGCATCGAAGTGGGAAGGAAATATTGGAGGAACTGCTAAGTCAGTTTGCACATGTATTTTAATGCTATTTGTAAAAATACATCATCTTTATCCCTGAGGAGACCTCTTTTATAGATGGAACCTTTCTGGTTCTTACCCAGTGAGCATGTGGCAATATAGAAGAGGATGACTGCTTGTAGTCCTGTGAGATCTAGAGCAAGAATGAGACTACATGGAAAGAAAGCAACTTGCAGAAATGGTGCAGGGGTACTCTGCTTCAAGTCCCAAAATTATGTGCCCGAGCCTGCAAGGAAGTGTTCCTGCTTTGATTTTTTGTCACTGTTGTGCCCGGGACGGTGAGAAACGACACGACCAAAATCCGGAGAAAATGGCTTATTTAATTAATTACAAATCGGTTTTTATAAGTTGAATCGCCAGCATGGCAAAAGATTATTGGACCTCTGACCAACCACCCATCAGGGTGATTGGTCAGTCCACACAACACCCATTTCAAAATATTTCTCTCAGGATATCATAACAATCCCTTGGAAAAACAGCAGGTGCAGAAATAGAGAAATAGTTTACAAAAACCCTTAACAGTATTTTGCATAGTTTCTGTGAGAAACATAAAGTTCTCACAGAATGCAGCAGAAAGCTGAAAATTTCCTCTGCTAAAGCTTTTCAGTGTCCACAATTTTTTTACCATCATTGGTTATGGGGCACATGGACACAGAAGTCAAAGCTATCCCTTTCACATCTCACTGGAGTAAAAGGTTAAGTAGTGAGGGAGATATACTTGTGGGTAAACACACCCATACCCCCACGATATAGGGAAGCCTGCAATATATTTGGTGAGTACAGTAACCCCAGTGCAATTGGAACTGAGAGAGTGCTTTTAGGGAAGTTACAATGTATTGGTGCTTATACAAACGTACCACGCAGAATAAACATAGGCAGAGGAAGAAACATCAACAACAACCAAACTCTCAGTGAACCTCACTAAAGATCCCTGCAAGTGATCCTGCCTGTGAACTGAGAGAACTCCAGGTTGCCCAGAGACACAAACCCAGGGAAAGCTCACAGAAAGAGTAGCAACAGCTGCTGAACTGCACCAAAAACAGCATCAAAACAATGACTGATGCAGAAGAACAAGTATATTTGCCAGAGCTTACAGTTTTCATGAAGCAGGAAAGCCAAATAATAAATCATAATCCAGGACACATCCCACAGAAACAATTCAAGAGAAAAGGTGGATAACATACAGGTCATGAGCAGGTGTGGAAGATGCTGGAGAAACAGCACCATTTCACCTCCTGGTGGGATCTCTTCTGCAGAAGGAAAGCACAGCTGTGTAATGGATGGTAAGCTACATGACACAGCCTTCCAGTGCAGGGGATTTCTGTAGTGTGGTAACAGAGGCAGGGAGATTCACACACGCGAGGCACATCTCTGAAGGCTGCCATTCAGCTACCATTGTAGTGACTTAGCTCTAAGATCAATGACCAGTTTGATTTCTGCTGGACTGCTGACCCAGCTGCCTTGCAATACTAGCAAAAATGATAAGCAGGAAAATGAGCTGGGAGACATATATCTGTGTGCTGATTATGCATTAGCCAGCGGAAGGTAAATGCAATTCATAGTAGAAAATGCATTATTCTGTACAAGAAACAGCAACCTATTATGTGCTTGAAACAGCTAAACAGATCTTGATCTCAGGAAAGATTCAAAGAAGGTAACAAACACGCTTTAGAAGAGTCAGGAGAAGACCCACAAAAGCAGGCAGAATTTCAGTATTGATGCATGCAGTGTACCAAAGCAAGGTTACCTAGGTGCCAACATCTCCCTGAAGGTTATAGATGTGATGACTTAATTGTCTCTCTGGATCTACCACAACAATATTGGGCCATTTCTCCTGATAACAACTGGAAAGCTGGCTGCTTTTTATTGCTATGGAATTGACCAAACAGGACGTGCCTGACAGCACCAACACGATACCTGTCCAGGAGCAGCATGATAAGGGCTGCTCTGCTAAAGAGGGCAGGCAGGAAAGCTGGGGGTGACCTCAACATAGGCAGAACAGCACCTTCACCAACTTGGTCTCACAGTTCTGGAGCAGGGCGGTGTCGGGATCCGGGGGGTGTTCTGGTGGAGTGCTACGACCTCCTTGAGCCGACTTCAGNGGAACAAAGTCCAATGGGAGAGTGGGGAAGGGAGAACTTTCCAATGAAGGAGCACACGAGGTACAAGGGGGCAGGGAGGCCAACTGGGGAAGCAGAGCTGGGATACATTTCCATAACAGAACAGGGCATGCTGGGGGAGGCCTTTTTAGTTTCTTTAACCTGGGGAGCTGTCTCAGGTTCTGTCCCTTTCACTGGCTCCCACAGGGCAGAGCAGTGACAGTCCACTGATTGTCCTAGACAAGGTGAAGTGAGGTCAGAGAGCTCAATCACAAGCACTACGAGATGGGGTCAGAGCTAGGACAAAGCTGGTTACAACACAGGTGTGGTGTCTAACCTTGAAAATCAGCCAGTAAGGCAGGCTAAGGCACAACTACAGCTCAGTCTAGATGTGGGTATCTGGGCCGTGAGCTTATGGTGGGCCTGTGTTAGACAGCCTAAAAAAGGCTGTGTGAGATGCTAGTGCTCTGTTTATTGTATGGGATCATGGGGGTATGCCAGAACAGCCTCATCATATGTGAGGATAATGTAGATCTTATCCAGCTCTGTACCAAAATACTTCAAGAGGGTGAAAGCCCTTCAAAACGAAAATAAAGTTAGATAGTAACCCCTTGTGCCATCTGTGAGAATAATGAAGCTGAGAGTTTTGCTGACCTTGACTGTAAAGCCCGAAAACAATGAAGAACATCTATAGATGTTTTATGACAACATGAAGAGAAAAAGACAGTGGCAAGAAGACTCCTGGTTGTATAACAAAAATGAAGTATGCAGTCTGTTACAATTCATGATCATACACAGCATTAAAATGACAATTTCTGCAAATGACTGAACTCTTAGAAACTGAGATACACTAAGGATGTGATGGAAATCAAGGACCTTATGAGAAGATGCAAGAATCAGGCCTCACACTGTGTTTCAAGTGCAAATGTGGGTATATAATTAAAATCAAAGGTACTTCATGTCATCAGCACAGACCTAAGTCTGCCTTCACTGTGGACAATGGGAAACACACAGTTTTGAGCCTGAGGCTGCCACCATGATTCACATGTACCATCACAGTGACACCACCACATGGACAGTGTTGGGCAGAAAAGACCTCTGTTCGGTCCTTACAGTGCCACACACCACAAGGATCCCTGGTAATCATGATCAGAGAAATCACAGGCTGCTGATGTACAGGGAGCAGGGTGAAAGGAATGCACCACAGTTTTTGCTCATTTCCCCAAAGGGAAAACACCATCAAAGGCAATGCAAGAGAACCAGAAGACAGCAGACCCAAAGAATCAAGAGCCATGTCCAGAAATGGGGGCACTTCTAAGTTGCCTCTGCCGTCAGCTTGCTTGATGGAGAGTTGGGAAGAAAAAGCTGTGGGAACAGCAAGAAGGATCAGCTAAACGGATGCAGCAAGAGGAACGAAAACATCCATCTGAGAACAGGAACAATGAGTAGGAGAGGGATCCAAAGTCTGGCAGACTTGAAAGACAGCAATAAATGTTCTTTCTAGATGGGGCTGTGTGTTGGTAACTGCAGGGTTTGGCAAGTCAGCAAACATTCGAACAAAACACACCAACAAAAGCAGCTAAAAAGCAAGAAACAGCAAGTCGTGTGGGCCATGGAGCTGTGAGTGCAGGCTTGGAGGAGGCTAGGCTTTGGAGAATGCACTAGGAAGGCTGTCCAGCCACATGCAGACACAATGACTGCTGTAGCTGCTCTAAAATAGCTGTTGCCAGTGAAGCGCAGGTTTAGTCTTAGAAACACTGCACTTTTCTTTGCTGTGGGTCCTACTAAGCAGTGCATGAAGCCATATCTAAAGCTACACTCCAAGCTGAACACACTGCCAGTGGCCCCAGAGAGATTTAAGGCTCTTCTCCTGCCTCATACTCCATCAGCTCCAGGACAGCGCCTGTTTCTAGAAGAACCCCAGGTCCAAACCATACCAGGACCTCTGATTTTCCAATTGTTTTGGTATTTAGGCTGCTGAGGGTGAGCAAAGTGGTGTGATAAGACACACTGGAACATCTGACATGAAGCCTGTCTCCGGTTCTTTCAAAACAAATAGCATGCAAAAAAGGAGCAGGTTTTAACCAGCCTTGGTTTGCAGCCAACATGGGCACATGGTTAGCTTTAGCAGGACTGGACAGCATATGGCACAGCGACCTGGCTTGTTGTGAATAATGGAGTATAATAAAACCTGTCAAACAGCTATTGGCAGCTAGGGTGAAGAAAAGTCTCAGTGCACAGACAGTTCGAGAAAACCTACTTATCACTGCCATGCAAAATATTTTATGGCAGTAAATATACATCATAAAGTGTCTCTCAGCCTTGGGTGTTTTATCCTCAGTCCCTGAATTTCTACAGGAGTCCAGCACAACTATGGGGATAGCAAAGGGGGAATGCTAACAGCTGGGAGGAACAAAAAAAAGGTGCCTGAGAAGGTGAAAAAGATAAAGAGCCAGGGTCCAGAAGCAAGAACAGCAGGAGGAGTTAGAAGGGGTAGTAAGAAGACAGAGGAGTGCCATGGCCACCAGCAGGTGTGTTGGCTGAGAAACACGAGGGGGCTGCCTGTTGGCCCGGACGGCAGAGGAGGCAATGGTGTGTACTCAAGGCAGGCAAAGGGAGGAGGAGGCAGGATCCTGTTGGAGAGGGCAGCACAGTCTTGCTCTTGGATGGAGGAGGACTTTGTGGGAGGGCTGCATTTTGTGTGCTAAAGCTTGAAGGCAAGGAATCAACAGGGGAATTTCTTTGTAATCCATCCACACAGCCAGAGTCAGCAGGGAAATGTGCAATGGGGAATATGCAGCTCTTTACTTAAAAAAGTTCAGCCAGTGCCTAGCCCCCGCAGCATCTCTGCAGAGCACGTGGGGCCATGCGCTGGGCTTGCAAGGGCAGCTCCAGCTGACATGCAAGGACTCAAAGTCCCAGTTCCACCCCCAACCTTGGAAGACTGAACAGAATTCTGCTAGAGCAACGCAGGTCAGAATTAACCTTGAATTTTCATGTCTTGAGTCATCAGCCTGAGCTTAATTTTAGGCCGCATCTCTGGAGAAAAGTGAGTATCGCAAGGCTTAATGGCAGCTCAGCCTGGGCTTCTTTGTGCCCTGCAGTGTTTTTCTCCCTCTGGCCTTGGATTTGTCTGGTTTCTGGAACTGTCCTGCTCTCCGAGAGCATAACAGGGAAGTAGAAGCACTGCTTAGTCATTACATCCTGCCATTTCAAGTATCATTCTTGTTTTTGGTTTTTTTTTAAAAGAAAACACTGAAAGTACTTCCCTTATAGACTTAAATGCCTTAAAATATTGCTACCGCTGCTTGGGGTGCCTGGTTTGTAGCATCAATGGCCTGCCTTAGCTGTGCTAAATGCACTTACATGGGAGGAATAGCAACAATCTGGAATTCAGAAAGTCTACAAACAGGCAGGCCTGTTTTAATTAGTTGAGTACAGAGACTAATTAATATGCAAATGAGAAGCTTACCAATATTAATCATCTGTTTTACTAGGCTGCTTTACTAAAGAGTTTCTAACAAATTTGCAGATGGAGTTTCCATGACATTAAAAATCAGCTAAACACCTACCTGAGAAATAGTCTCCGACAATAAAAGGGAAAGAGAGGGAGAGTGAGGCTTTGGTTTTTTGGAAGGAAAACATCAATGACTGAAACTAATTTTGTCTTTGGCAAGTGTCACATAGGCTGACTGAGTCAACCGTTTCCAAACCCTAATTGAAAGCATTTCAGCAAGCTAGACACCAAAAGGCACTTGGACAGTAGCAGCACACGCATGTCCATGTGTGCCTATTTCCTTGTGAGAATTGACTAAAACATTGCACGGTTGACTAAAAACTTGCATGATTGACTAAAAGCATGATTGACTAAAAAATTACTGTCTACCTTTGCCATCTCCCAGTAGCTGTCAACACTGTGGAGCATAACCCCCAAGTAAGATCACACTGGGCTGTACCTTCTGTGTATTTTCCTATCTCCATTCCTGTTACCAACGCCTTAGAACTCGGTAACCGAAATCCTGCCCCTGAGCTACACCACTCTTTACTCTGTTAGCTTTACATTTTGCACTTCACTGAGCTTCTAGGTGGGTTCGGTGGAGCTTCTTGTCAAATTCGCTCTCTGATTTTCATACTTTACTTCAATGCAATTGCATATGGGTTCCCCTCACTGCCCCAGGGAATGAAGAAATCAAATAAAGAATGTTTTCATCTCTAACAAATCTGTCAAAGCATTTCTTTACCTCCTGGTTTTCCTTTCATATACCTTTACCCCATGTTCCCTCTATTAAAAGCAGAACCTAAATTCTTAGTGTGATGTGCCCCTTTAAATGGCTGAAAATGTGAGAATGAGATTTGCAAATCTCTTCTTGAGTCACAGGTGAGACCAAAAATCTGCCAGCAAGATACTTCAAAAAAATTAAAGACAGCCTTAAAAATGAATCCAAATCCACTGGCTGATCTTCAGGGCCAGTGAATGGAGCTTGGCGGGTGGTTTGGATTAAAGAGGTTCCTGAGGCTGCAGAGCTGGAAAATGGAAATAGCTCAGCAGCACCTGCCATCACTCCTGAGTTAGGCTTCCTCCTCCCAGCTGAAAACATGGAAGATACACATTTCATTTGTTCAGTAACAAGACTTGGGCTGAGGCTGCCCTTGCACTCCATTTACCTGCACTGAAGTCACAGCCAGGGGTATGTTTCCTTCCTGAACTGGGGATACTGAGATGAGAAGAATAGCTGATCCCCATCCTGACTCCCAGCACCTCCTGAGTATTCCTGCTGCTGCTAACTGGTAACCAGTTTTCCTGTAGCTGTCTGTAACATGGAAAATTGCTTTAACTTCAGTGTTTGCATTTAGTATGGGAGCATTGCTCATTCTTCACCCTCGCATCAACTCTTTTTATCACTCCTTCCCTGATGCTTTTAGCTCCTGACCTCAGGAGCTCTTGGTGCAGTGCAGTAATGCCAGGAGAGCACAGCAGATCGAGGTCCCACTGAGGTGTTGGCAGGACCTTGTGGGGGACAGGACAGGGGCAAAGGAGGAAGGATGGACTATGAATGTATTTCTGAGGGATTTTGTTGTGTCTGGGAGTAAAGAAGGGAAGCAAAGATGGGAAAGTGAGGAGTGGGAGATGTCACGTTAGTGTGGGGGGGTCTACAGGCTTTAAATCCACCTCAGAATTAGGATTTAATACCAACAACCACCATTGTTTGTGCTTGAGCTCCAGTATTCCTCATTGCCCTAACGATCCCAAATCTGGCTTTCATGGAAAGAACTGTGCACACCATGGAAAGAAATGTGCTCTTGAAACAAAGACACTTCCATGAATAGTTCAGCTCTTTTAAAGGAGCTGGGGTATTAGCTAGGTGCGTAATCTCTCCCTCTATACTCCGTGCAGCACAAAGGAGTTTATTTTCTTCTCCTTCTTCTTTCACAGTGTTTTTGGGTAAGGCTTCTCTTGTTTGCTCATGTCCCAACATTGCTTGGAGAAGACCCTCTTCCCAAGGGCAGAGAATGGAGGGATTGTGCTCCTCTGCTCTCTCAGCCTACCCTGTCCCACCTTACACAACCCTTCCCCCTTGGTTAATGCCTTTCCCCTTCTCCAGTCAGAAACCCCATCCCGGACCCCATCCCCATGCTCCCACACACCTCCCACATGCATGAAGGTCTGAGCTTCATTCCTTCAGGATATGTTTGTGGCATATCCCATCTCATCTCGCTGGATGTGCTCCCTCCTTCTCCCTGCCTTCTGCTCTCCAGAGCTAGAAACACTAATCCTGGCACTCACAAGTCCTGAGTCTTAGCCTGGGGATGGAGCAAACAGAGACACAGGTCTGGCAACCTCCCTGTGTTGGTTCAGGGTCCTCTTCTCTTTGCATGGCGCCTCTGCAGGCACCTCAGCTTCATCACTGAGGTGATAGAAATGTCTCCTTCTACAGAACTGCTGAATGGCTTGGACTCATCTTTCCTAGAGAAATCCACCTTCGAGTGGTCATGAGGAACTGGCAGATTGCAGCCTCCAGAACAAACATTTTAGAAAGTTATGAGTGACTGAAGATGAGTGAACAGAACAAACTGTTTAGCTGACTCTAGCTGTAGCTGTCACTAGCACTACACCCACATCAGCAGGTGGAAAGGAGGTGAGTGCAAGAGTTGGAGAGGTGTGATAAATACAGCCAAGGAGTTGAAAAAGCAAGAGCTATCATTTTGCTGATACAAGCGATTTAAAGTAGCCTCAAAATTTAGGATCTGTGAAACAAGCTCTTTCCATGTTTAAGGCTAATAGTACTATTCTCATGGGGGGAAAAAGACCCCACTGATTGGAGAGAATTTTAACAGGAAATGTTTTTTCTCAGTAGTAGCAATGCAAATAAGAACAGACTGCTAGAGTTTGGTAATGGAAGGATGAAATCATGTAGAAACTGCCTGAGAAAAAAACAGAAAGCATGACTTTTTTTTCCCTTTTCCATGGAAAGGTAAGCAGAACTGAATGAGATTAAAAACCCAGGCAGGATGTTTCAGGCTATTTTATACAAGAAATTTCCATTGTGCCATCGGCCAAACTTCTGAGGTCATTTTGTTTCAGGGATTTTTTTTAGGAAAATTTACAGTTTTTAATATGGTGTCATTATTTTTACAGCATATTGAAAGTTTCAGGGGAAAATGAGCAATCTTCCTGTTCTTTGAAGGGAGCAGAAGGACAAGAGAAAAGACAGAAAGAAAAGAACAAATTTGGATAAACAGAAGCAGCGGAGTGTCTCATCTCTGATACAGAATCCTATAAAAAAGACCAATGAAATGGTCTTTCCAAGCCCTGATGCCCTATCTCTGTATAATCCCTTCAAAGTAGTGTAAACCTGAGTGATTATTACTATATTTTTGGTTGTTTATATGAACCTTGAGGGGGAAAGGAAGCTTCTGCCATTTTAATTCCTTTGTTAATGTCTTTATGAATGCAATTAGCACTTCATTCACGCTTCTTTGTTTCTGGATCCCATTACGATATGGCTTATGCCAACTTCTTTCTCCCAGGAGAGGTGAGGCATCATGCAGCACTCCACTCAGCTGTGTGGCTGAGCACTGACAAACTCAATTTGCTGGAGGAGAGTGTGAGATGACACGGTGCAGTTGCTGCTGCTGTGATATGGACAAATGGCCTCTTTTGTTCCAAGCAAGACATCACCTGTCCTGAGGAAGTGCATCTGTGCATGGGTAAGTGAAAGAAAAACAAGGTTGATTTATCTGACAAGAAATTAACCTACTGCAGCTGGTTGTAAAATGAAAGTATCTAGTTATTTAGTCTCTTTTTTACAATTGAACCATACCCATTCAAGTACCCGTACAGTAGTTTTTAATTTCTAAACATGATGCTAAAGTCACCCCTCTTATAACTCCATCAGTCTCTACAGTTCTAAACCAGGGATGGATTTGACTGCTCAGTTTTTTTCCTGACTGCTCCAAATGGTTTTGATGTGAGGCCAATGCCCCAAGCTGCAGCTCCTGAGGTTGCACAGCTGGACTCGTAGAGTCATAGAATTATAGGAAGCAGTCATGAGTTGGAAGGATCCCACAAGGATCACTGAGTCTAACTTAAAGAAGCTGGACCTTTACATTAGCAGAAGCTTGGGTTCATTTGAGGCTGATCCTGTCCTCAGTGTTCATCAGGGGAGGTTAAGAGGAAGCCCAGTGAGATGAGTGGGCTTGTAGTGGTGTAAAGTTGAAGCCAGAAGAAGCTGAAGCCTGTCAGTCTGTGAGGGCAGCTCTCCAGTGCTACACAGGCATTTCCAGATGCAGGGACTGTGAGCATCAGGGGCTTGGGCACTGCAGCACCTCTGGGCAGTGAGGAGCCTTCGTGTTTCTAAATATCCCACCAGGTACCAATTCACACCTAAATACTCTTGGAAATGCCATTCAGAACTTCTCTGAGGTGAGGAGCCAGCCCTGATTCAGGAGTGGGTTAACTGCGCACAGCCAAGGAAATCCAGAGAGATTTGAGCCTGTGGGAACCCAGCAATGCTCCCAGCTGCAAGCTGATGAAATTTTTGTCACCTCCATCATGGAGAGGATTGAAGTAGGTACAGTTTACCCACAGGATTGATTCTTTGAAATGACTACAATATTCCATGCAGGGTGAAGAGTGTCTCTCCCCAGACAGAGATGAAGGCAGTGAAGACATAAGCTGTTCCTCCTGCCAAAAATTTCTGGTGAGGCAGACAAGGAAATGCTGGTTTACAGTGTTGTTGACTCTTTCTCCCTCTTTTTATGTTGATCCCATGCACTCTTTGCCTTTCCCAGTGCAACCTGGCATACAAAGCACATCAGCAGACACTGAAGTCCAGATGCTCCCTGTGGGCTCCAGGTCCCCTTTTACACCGCCCCCACATCCCCAAGGAACCTACTGCCAGGTAAAGGGGATTGTTGTTTCCATCACAAGACAGAAGGGAGGGAAGAACTGTGGGCTGAAAGCCCAAGGAAAAGAGACAGGAATTCTTTATCGCTTATTAAATGTGCAATTCAAAACCTGGTGAATAGGGAGATGAAAAGCTCCTGCTGAGAAATGGAGAGAGAAATTGCATTTTGGCCTTGGGGAAACCTGTGCCTATAATATTAAAGATGTGCAAATAAATAAATAAAGGCAATAGCTAGATTTACGTGTCTAATATCCTTGCATGCCGTGATCAATGTCGATATTTTACTTTTTTATGAGGTTCTCCAAAAATCTATGGTGCTTTCCTTTATTAATTGTTATCCTCATTGCAAAGGTCTTTCACATGTCTCCAGCAACTAGGTCTTAGCTGTCAACTCCATTAAATTCTATTATAATGTGGCATGATTGAACGCTCCAGTGGGATTGGCCAGCCAGTGTGTATTAATATATTATGGAGCATGCAGAGGCAGGCACCAGCACCTTGCTGCATTCACAAAGATGCTGTTGTGTTTACATTTTTTTCCCCTCTCTGTGCACGTCTGCTGTTTCAGTGGAAACTGGCTTTACCATAAATTATCCCTTGCAAAAAGAACAATGTAAACTGCGAGGGAGCTTTCCCCGGGACGTGCAAGCCAGCGGTCTTCCCTCAAGTGACCAGATTCTCATTCTCTGCCTGGGATGTATTTGTACGACTTTAATTAGTTTGTGTTTGTACAGTATGAAAATCTAGGAGGCCCATGTTATTTTGCATTAGGGAATATTGAAGAGCAGAGGATTTCCCACCCTGCTGGTTATAAGCAGGGATGTTATGCTGCTGGGAGGGAGCAGAGTCACAATTCAAATAGGCATGATCATGGATTTTTTTTTTAAACAAAGGAGTTTGGCAGATCATACATAAGCATAGTTTAAGACCTGGGCCTTTTGGGGATGGTGCATGTACACTGGATAGGATGTCACCTGCAATGACACCCCTTAGGCAACTTAATACCACCCTCAGTGCTTATCTGCAGCCTGAACTGAGCGGCCCAACTTGGGCACCTTGTGCCTCTACCAGGAAGGCAAAAAAGCAAAGCAAGAGCACAGGCTCCAACTAAAAGTCAGTTTAACTCAGAACTGAGGAAGAGAAAAGTAAAGGCATATCCAGCTCTCAAACCATGGGAGTTCTTTGCTTGTCCAAGAGTGCTCTGATCTGATGCATTTCATAGTTAGTAGCATTAAGTCAGCACTTCTGGATCTCTGGAGAACTCTGATGGGTCACCAGCCTCTCAGCCCATCACAGCCATGCTCATTGGTGCTATTACCTCCCTTTGCCTGTGTTTACATTTGCCATTTCCAAAGCCCTGTGTGCTACCATGAGCAGGAACATGGCCAGGCAGCAGCAGCCCCAGCACTGCAATGGGTGAGCTTTGATGAGCATTAACACCTTGGCTGCAGCCAGACAACAGAAAATGTAATCGCCTTTTGGGGGCCATGCTGAGGTCAAATCAAACACAAATTTGTGTTGGACCAGGCAGAATATGGCTGTCTGGGAACCAGGCAGGGTGTACCTAGGTGGTGCACTGTAGGCAAACTTTGTGAAATTCTTGGATTACTGAGGGGTGTCTGCCACAATGAGTTTGTTTGAAATGCAGCAGTATCATTCTCCTCCCCTGATTCATGCGGGTTCATATTCTGCACCGTGTGTTTTCAGTTCCCATGCTCCTGACACACTAATTGCCGTGGTCAGAGCTGTTGCCATGCTCAACTCAATCTGCTTTTAAAGACAAGAAACTCACTTAATTCCATAATTCATCCTTAGAATCACACTCCACTTGCTTCCAAACATAGAATCATAGACAGATTGATTGATCTCTCCCAACAAGAGCTGAAGATGGCCTAGTGTTAGGGGCTGAGGCCAGGCAGAAAAAGATACTGCTCATACTAATAAACTGTAATTCTTTTCCCAGAGAATACCATTGCCTTTAGTCAATTCAAAAGACTAACCATCCAATTTAGAAGAATAAAAATAATCATTATGGTTACAACAGTGAGCAGGGGGGGATAAAAAATAAAGTAAAAAATCAAACCTTTCAGAGAAGCAAAAGGGGAAAGGGAAGCTTCTCCCAAAGATGTGGTTCACTTTAGTGCCTGTGCCATGCAGAAAGAAAAACAAGTCTGCTTTGTTCCTCCTCGAGCCAAGTCAAAGGGTGACAGTGTAAAACAGAAGCGCAGGCTACGTTTTCCTGGATCCGAGGAAGATGTAAATGCGTAAAATGTGATGGAAGAGCTTTGATTTTTTTTTCTTTTTTTTTTTTTTTTTTTTTTTTTTTTTTTTTTTTTTTTTTTTTTTTCTTTTTTTTTTTTATTATTTCTCTCAGGAATGGTCTGACAGCCCCAGGCTGGAGTATGTGTCTCTCCCAACTACTCTGTCACCCAGGTAACCATGGAGACCATGACGATCGATTAGATGCCATCTGATCTCAACCTCATAAAAAAAGCCCCACGTGCACCCGCGCGCGCGCATACGCGCACGCACTCACACAAAAAACAACCCAGGCAGCAGATGGCAACCAGGCCACTAGACCTGTCTCCAGAGAGAGCGAGCCGGGGAGAGGGACTGAGAGACACAGGCGGAGGGAGATCATGAGGGAACAGGGTAAAAAAAACAAAGACAGAAAAAGTGGGGAGGAGGGAGACAAAGAAGTGAAGAGATCAGAAGAAAGAAAGGAAAGAGGGAGAGGTGAGAAGAGGGTCCGCAGCTGCTGTGATTTCTGGGGCACTGTCTTGGGTGGAGCAGTGATCATTTACACTGCCTGCAAGTCTGTCTTGTTCTGAGGGTTGAGATTGAGGCTGAGAGGCATCAGGGAAGAGAAGTATAAAAATACCAGGTCAAATCCAAGGGAAAGCCCATGGAAGTGCGGTAAATGTGCCTTTGCGCACTTCTGCCCCTGCAACAGCTGACCCCTCCTCGCAATCGGTCAGGCCAAACAAGGTCCCTCTGTAAGGATGTGAGAAGGGGTCCAAACAGAGATCAGAGCTCCTCACCCCTCCCAGGCCAGAGCAGGTACAGTCTGAGAAGCCCAGCACCAGCTCCATGCCACCAAGAGGATTGCAGCTACCCTCTGGACATCCTATGGGGATGTGAGAGATGGAGCCAGAGGAGATGCCTCACCTGCAGCTTACTTCTGAGGACCTGTGCATTGTCTGGACATTCTCACTAGCCTGGAAGTGACTGGCAGGAGTAAAACTGCCTGAAATCCTTCACAACAGGAACTCCTATGTCTGTACAACACTTTAAAAAGGTGGGTCTCTCCATCTGCTGAAGGCCCCTGTGGAAATGCCAAATAACCAAATAAATCACAAAGGGATCTTGGAATTGTAGGACAAATGATTGGAATAACATCCCAACAGCACCTCAGAAAAAAAAATTGATGTTTGGACCATCACTTTGGTAGGGAGATACCAAAATGAGACAGGTTAGAGCTTCTCTGAAATCTTACAGAAAGGGTGTCCATTTTTTCTGCTGCTGTCAGTTGTAGAAGAAATGGAAATTGCTTTTCCGTATGAACTAATTTGAAAATGAATAGGCCCAGCGTAGAGAAGCAAGGTGCAGAATCTCAGCTCAGGAGAAGGCCGGACCTATGGATGTGACTTGCATGGGCCTCTTCTGGAAGCTGGGGCTGGGATTTATGTGATCAGTGCTTAGCATCTCCATCTCCAGTCATCAGTCTGGGCTACTCTTACTGGGGAGAAACCGGTCTTTCTGGTATTTCACCTCACTCTACCACAAACATCTAAAACAGGCAAGATGTGTTACATCATCATCATGTCTTCTTTTCTCCAGTGAGTGTAAAGGGAGCCAAGAGGAACTATCTCAGATGAAGTGAGGACATAAGAAGTTAACGGAGATAAATCCCACTCCAGGTGTGTCCATGGCACCAAGACTGCTAAATAGTTCATCTTTATCCCTTCCATAATTCTTTTGCAGACATGCATGCAATCACATCTCAGCAAACAGGAGCTGGTCTCTAGGGATCCCTTCCCAGGATGCTTGTCAATAATGGTGAGGATGATACCTCCACTGTGAGGACATTGTCAGGTGAGGAAAATGGCTCATGTTCAAAATGTGGTGACCCAGGTGAGCTTGAAAATTGCTCACAGGAATGGTGGACAAGTTGAAAATTTGGTAACTGCCAGCACCTAAAGTTAACCATATCTAGTTTAAATAGTGAAATGACAATCATCCTTTCCTGAACATGGTACCTGTCTGATGTTGGGGGGGTCAGGAGAAGGCAGGGAACGGATGGTTGTCTGAAGTAAGGCTTCTTTGAGAGCAGCTCTCAAGAAGGTGTTCATCTGCCTCTACTTTAAGGAGTGGGTAGAGAAGACCAGATCTGTATCCGTGCTCCATAGAGATTAGTCGTGTGTGTGTTCTCCCTTTCCTGGAGTTTTGTGAAACGTTCCAAACAGGATATTGGCTACACTGGTATCTAAGGTTGCTTCATAGATTGACCCTTACTCTAGTTGACAGAACAATCTAAACTTGAGCGAGGAAAAATAACCATGAGCATTATCAAATTCAGAGAATAGTTCTGCAAATCCTGAGGATGGCCTACAGCCCACATCCTTATTTTCAGAAATGTCAGATTCCCTGGTTTCTTCTCTGAATAAGTCCTTTTAAAAGAAAGGTTTATTTACCTCTCCTCAAAGAAGCATAGAAAGGAAGCAAATCAGAAAGCCAAGAAGATGCTGGAGATGGTGAACTACAGCTCTGAAAGCATTTTTTTCTAGATGCTTTCAAGGAAGACGAAGACACAAAGTCATCTATTCTCAGCCACCCCTGTAAAACGTGACACAGAATATTTCTGCAATGATAAAGTTGCTCTGATTTGCAATGAAGAAACTGAAAAGGCAACATAACAAGTAATCTCATGGCAGTCTGATCAGGTCTAATGTAATTCTCCTGACCACGCTGGTTATTCCTCTGAACCATAGTCGTTCACTAGGAGTGTTCTGCATCTCTCTGAGTGTAAGGCAGTGACACTGGATTAGTGTCACTAGCTGAGGGACAAAATTGCTCTAAGAAGGCTAAGAATCCAGCTATCATGTTTGGGATTGTTGAAATGAATGGGAACTGGATCACGCATGCAGAAAGAGCTGAATTCCAGGACAGTTAGAGCAGTGTCATGTCTAAAAGCAAGTATTGTTTCAGATAAAATTTGTTCTATTTACTCAATTAAAAGCAGAATGTTCTATGACCTTATTACGCAGAATGAAAATCCCCCTAAACATCAGTGTCTCAGTCTACTTTTCAGTCTTCCTGTTATCCTGCAAGAGTTTGAATGGTGTCTGGTGTTTAAATGAGTTTGGTACTCATGGCCAGCTCCCATGACATTTTTTTCTGGGATAACAGGTCCAGTACCTATGACAGAATTGATGGTTCTGGTTCTGTTAAGAGTCCACCAGGAGCTCATATCAAACTTCCGAGTTTTCCGCTACCTTTCCCATGTTGTATCAACTGATGTAGCTTAAGAGAAGTACCGCAGCTTTACTGACATTGATCATACAGTAAGAGATGCTTGAGGGCTCCTCACCAGCAGCAAGAATAGATGTATGTCCTAATGGGAAGCGTAGCATCAAGTTGGGTATAGGTTGGCAGGGTGCAGCATGTTCAAACATTTGCTAATTACCGATGCATCTATCCTGCATCAGAACTGGGTATTTGTTACCCTCATGGCCCGAGGGCAACATTATTACTGCAGTGTTTTCTCACTGGGCTATCACCCTGAGAGGTGGCAACATGTGAGATGGCATTGTTAAGCAAATGACCCTGAATCTCACTTGATTTGTGAACAAATCTGAAAACTCAATTCTACCTCAGAGATACTGCAAAAAGAACAGGAATTAGGCAGTGGGCTGAATGAATTTGGTCTGTTGGGTTGACAGGGTTTTGCTTGACAGGCAAGCTGTGTTTCTTTCTCCTGCCTGCCAAAAGATTACTGAGGTGCCCCGTTTGGAGCAAATCACCAGAGCATTACCCAGGGAATTTTCAGAAATACACAGTAATGGAAATCAATATCCCATAATGAGGTGACACAGGAGTACAAGAAAACTGGCATGTTTGGTGTCTGAGAGAAATTCTGAGTAGCTGATTTCTCTGTTTTGGCTAAATTTGTGTGGATTACGTGATCATATCCATAGGAACAGAGCATAGAACATTTTGGTTTGGGTGACCATAGTTAAGTTCCCAAAAATCAAGACACACTGAAACAAATAGAGCCTTATCTTCAGAGCTCCTGTACATCCATAAATTCTCTAGCCTTAGCTGCTGTGGGAGATAGATGACACTTTTATTTAGATGTTAAGATCTGAGAGATTAATTTTATTCACTCAGGTATAAAAATACAAGCCATTGTGCTTGGATAGGTAATTAACAGTGCTTGTGAGGATTCTCCTCTAAATGACACCCATGATGGCCCTCATCAAACAGAGCTCACTGTTCTTGCTCTTTAGATAATGTTTATTTTCCCATTGGTTAAACTGGGAAAGGTAGCAGATTTCTCTCACAAGGAAAGACGTTCCTACAGCCTGTTATCACCTGCCCTCATTTCCAAGAGTCATATCATCCAGCCTGTAAACCATAAGGCTTCTCCTCCCTTCAGTGGAGGTAATATACCTTCCACTTTTTTTTTTTTTTTTCATTTTCAGCCAAACTCAATTTTTTCCCATAAATTTGTGTCCTGATCTTGCAGCTCATTTTCTATCTGCACACTCAGCCCACCTACCTCAAGAGGCTGTGGCCCATTCCAGCCTCTCCTATGCCAAGAACCACTGGCATATTCAAATTTCTCAGAGCTTCCCTAAGGGTTATTTAACCAACAAGTCAAGAAAAGTATTATTACTTCATCCTCAGACTCTCAAACCCAAAACCATTAGCCCACCAAGGAGTACAAGGACGGATACAATTAAAGTATCTCCAAAATGGCCTTTTTGCCTAGTGAGCTGATTGTAAATGCCTGATTTCCACAGACACAAGAGCAAACTACAAGGAGAAACTGAAGAATGACAGAAATGACCCTAAATTTGGGCAGGATAATTTTATTTTGAGGAAAGAGCATGGGAAGAGCAGCTAGCTTGGCTTGGCAGCAACCAGTGGAGAGCACAGACAGCAATTACTCACAAGAGCAAGGAAAGTATTGTGGGACTGCGCTAAGGAGCAAAACAAGAAGGCATACAGGACTTAGCGGAAGGAAAATGTGATCTGGACCTGTAAAGACAGAGGTTGCCAGCGAGCCTGTGGCCATTCACACAGGCCTGAATCACGATGTGTGAAAGAGTGGTGAGCACAGTGCGATGCCAGTGAAGGACTCTGGTGGCCCGTACAGCTTGGTGGCACAGTGTCACTCATGACAGATGTAAGAATCTGTTAGCTTCCTGGGAAAACTACTCCTGCTAGTGCTTCCTGAAAGAAAATAGTCACCTGAAATGGAATGGAATGGTACTAAAATGCTTCTAAGTGTCTGAGGGATGCCACAGGTTGATATAGCTGAAGTAACGGCAAATCGGACAAGCTGTAGAACACGCATATCCTCTGTGGGTCTGACACGGGGTAAGGTGTTGGAGAAGGTCTCCTGAAGCACCTTTTGAGCACGTGAGAGTTGCTGGTAGATGGAAAAGCCTTCCATGGGATACTGAAGTCCTGTGGCTAGAGTATTTAAAACCAGGCAAAACAGTAACAGAGGTATGTTACTTCATAAGAATATGATAGGAGAAAAAGGGAGTAGACGGGACCTCATAAATCTTTTCCATCTCTAGTTTTCATAAGCCCCTTTCCTATTTTGTATTATCCTATGCCTGCATGCCATATCCATAAGGAACTCAGCTGAAGGGTGACCCTACTAATATTTGTAAGATGTCACACCTATGTTTGGTATAAAAAATAATGCCACCAGTAATAGTGTGCACTGGAGGCTCTGAGGAGACCCAAGTTCTGGTCCAGAAGAAGCAGGACTTGGTAAACCCATTACGAGTAAGAGTCTTCAGCCCAGATTGTCCTTCTGAAAGGGGGAGGGCAACAAATTCTGGAGCCTGAGTTTTGCTTCTGGGTCTGGGTGGTTTTGTGCCTTTGCTAATGAAGCTATTTAGACTTCTGCCAGGTTTCTGTACTTGCTCAGTCACTGTTTTTACTACAGAAGGCCTTAGGCTAACGAGCAAGAGAGCCACTCGCTCTCAGCTGCTCAGGATGAGGTAAATTCACCAATTTCAAGCCCTTCCAGGTTTGTTTGCCTATTGACTGGCCACAACTATTGAGATCAGCCATGAAACTTGTCTTTAGAACCTAACTTTTTGATACCACAAGTCCTAAGCTTTGTTTCCATCTTAAGTCAAAAATCATGCAGAATTCCTAAGTGCGAATAACTAACATTAGGGGATGGTGTGACAGCCACTTAGATGAACACATTCAGATAAGTTCACCACCTTCAAGGACTGTCAAAGCTCAACATGACCTGATCTTACTGCTGGAACCTGTCTTCTTTTTTCATTTTTTCCTTTTATTTTAGTAACTTCTCCATCCTCTTTTCCTACTCCTTTCTTCTTTCCTTCCTTTTCCTACCTTTTCTTACCATTTCCCTCTTTTCCTCCTTGCAGTACAGTCTCCTCTCCTTAGTACAAAGCCCTGTACAGAGCAGGATTCGGACAAGATGACCTGGAGCGGGCAGTCATGGCTACCAGGCCTATTTCAGACAGTGCTTAGCCCAACAGCTCTCTTCCTCATGCAGCTTTTTGTCAAGGCTTGCTCTGGATTTGATTCCCCCCAGCCTCAGGACTGCATCCTGCCAGTTTGATATAGTGCAATGCCAATTATTTCAGCTGTGACATGTGAGGATAAAGTTGTGGGGGAGGAGGCTGAATAAGACCCTAAGAAATCACAGTGGCCAGATCTTCAGGAGCTCTGAAGAAACTAATTCCCTTCAAAATCAATACTGTAATGCCATTGAGAAATCAAAGCAATGTACTTGAGTGAGAGCAGAGCTGAATATACCCGTGAACAAGTGTCCTGATCACACACACCATGGTGCCTGATCCCCTCTCCTTTGCAATATTGCAAGTCACAAAGAAATTAATTGCAGTCCACAGGGCAGTGCAATCATAAAGCATGAGTAAATGAGTGGAGAATCAGGGCCGATAAAAATACACTGTCAGTGATCGAAACACTCTTTGCCAGCCCGTTTTTCCCTCGTCCATTTTTTGCCCTCTCCTCTTCATGCTTAACTTCACTCCTCAGGCTTCCTAGCACTATGATTATTATTATCACTATTATTATTATCATTGTTGCTTTGTGGGCTGAGAGTTGCAGATCTCAAAAATAAAGCAGATGTCAGCAGCTCTGAAGGATCCTATTCTATTACACAGCAGAACAAATGAGTATGTCAAGGAAGGGCTTTCCAATCTAACAAGAAAACAGCACAAACAGACACTAAATAAATAAATAAATAAACCCTGCAGGGACAGGCAGACTAGTTCTGATTAGATATTATGCTAACATGATGCCTACTTTCTACGCTAACAGTGTTTTAATACATTTAAATTATACTGGG
Source organism: Rhagologus leucostigma (assembly GCA_013397725.1). NCBI lineage: Eukaryota > Metazoa > Chordata > Aves > Passeriformes > Rhagologus > Rhagologus leucostigma. Next base: position 1,456,732 of record VZTD01001485.1, on the reverse strand, counting down.
GAAATAAGTCATGAAATAGGAGAAGAAGCCTTCATGTCAGAAATGATTAAGATTGTCCAAGGGGGCCAGACTGCCTCTCTCACGGAAACGTGGCTCATGGTGTGGGATTATGAATGTAGCCCAAACAGTATTTACATAGTGTGCCTGACTCCATCTCATTACCTTTGCCAATGATTGCTTTTCCTGGCTGCTGGAAGAGCAGTCCAGCTGGTGAGGGGGAGCCCAGCACCAACGTCTGCACCAAAGCAAAGTCTCAGCCTCTGCTGAGGCTCTGGGATGCCTCTGTGTTTTACAGGGATATGCCACAGGGAAATGCCCGAGCAGCCATAAGAGGGACCGGACCCAGATGCCACACTGGGGCCCCTGCTTGATGCCCACCTCCTGCTTTCCTGCAAATGGACCATGAGCCAGGCTGAGCTTTTTGGGAAGGCATGTTTCCAGAGCCAGGCTACATTCCTTAAGGTATTCTCCCACTAAACTTTCTGAGAAGGGACAAAACCAAGCCTTGCCTGGCTCAGCCTGTAGCCTTTAATCTTTCTCTTCTCCCCAGCTACCTCCCTGTGCTCCCCCATTTCACAAATATGGAAATCTCTTTTCTCTTGAGGGACTCACATGAAGAGCCTGAATATACTTGTCAAGCCCCATGCAGCAACATTAATTTTGCTTGTGAAACTGCAGCCTTGGAGGGCCCTCCATCTCCCAAGTCTTTGCAGCCCAATAAATGGCCATTTATTAGCTGCAGTCCATAATTTGCTTCCTCCAGTGACCCATCCTGTAATTTTCCTTGAGATGACAAGCTCTGAATGAAAAGCGCACTCATTTTCCAGCTATAGCATATAAAATATGGATATGGTCATGAAATCTTGAATCCATAAAAAAAGCAGAGACTTTTCCTTTTAGGACTTAAGGCTTGAAGGACCAAGGGCTAGGCTGGAGCCTCCATACCCTGCAAGCTGCAGTCTGCTCAGGCACAGAGCAGTGATACTGATCTCAATTACCAGTAACTTGATTCACTCAAGTGCTCTGACAGATGAGCTTTGATGAGCCCCACAGTAGTAGTTTAAGAACTTCCTGGTGACCCTCCTCCCATTACTCCCTCTGCAGAATTGGCAGATGGGAATGTGCATCCTCCTGTGGCTCTGCCATGGCAGAGTTTGGTGCATTAGCTTAAAAGCACTGAGACACCAGATGATGAACTGGAGCTGCTGAGACTTTCTGTCACAGGGGCAATAACTTGTGGCTGATGGAGGAGGCAGACAGCTGGATATGAAAGTAGCCTAAACTGCCACAAAAAGACTGGCCAGTTCATCTGTCAACCCTAAGTGAGTGGTGAATCAAACTGCATTAGCTTCTGCTCTTTACTGCAGAGCAGCAGTTGTCAGGAAGTTCATACCCACTATACACAGGGGGACAACTCACAACTCAGTCCTCATTCTAAGAGACTATGGAGAAAGTGAGCAGTGGAGAGGCCTTGCCTGAGAAAACCAGAAAAGGACTTCAAGGCAGCCTAACATTCAACTTTATTTCTTCAAACCTGGACTCTGAATACAAGCAAGCTATGGTCAATAGCAAGCAAGAGTCTTTACAGTCTAAAACCAGCTAAGCGGTTTCATTTTTTCTGGAGCTAAGGACTCAGAGATGCTATGCTTTGTAAATGACCCTATGGAGACTATGGCTACCACCAATCTGTGGAATAATTCCCTTGGGAATATTTTGCAAACAGTGGGATCAGTGAATGACAGCATCAGCAGACCTGGGAGTATGAGCTGATTTGGTTCAGTAGAGCACTGTCAGTTACTGCTCTATCTTAAGCCTCTTCATGGAGGTAGGAAGGGGACTGTTCTTCTGCATAAAAACTCCTGACATTTGAGTCTTGGTGAAGAAAGGTTTGAATTGGCTCATAGAATCAGAGAATCATAGAATGGTTTGGGTTGGAAGGGACCTTAAAGATTACCTAGTTACAATGCCCCCACCATGGACAGGGACACCTTCCACTAGACCAGGTTACTTAAAGCCCCATCTGACCTGACCCTGAACACTTCCAAGGATGGGGCATCCACAACTTCTCTGGACAACCTGTTCCAGTGCCTCACCACCCTCACAGTAAAGAACTGGTTCCTAATATCTAATCTAAACTTACCCTCTTTCATTTTGAAGCCATCCCCCCTTGTCCTGTCACTACACACCCTCGTGAAAAGTCCCTCTCCAGTCATTCAGTGAGTGTTTCTTGGGGCAACAGGCACAGCCCTAACAGGGATAAGAAAGACTGCTGAAGTGGAGCTACACAGAGCTGAACATTTAACTACAATATGCAGAAAAGGAAACATCTTCCATCCTACAGCCTTCAACATCAGGCACTCTTCACCTCCTCAAAATGCATACACTTGCTAAGCCATATGGGCTTTCAAGTGCTTTACAGCATCCTAGTACAACTCTAGTCTTATTAAAAATCTTGTCAGTAACTGTGAATGATGAAATTGTACCCCATCAAAATGATGCAAGATAGTTCATCTCTCATAGAATTTTGACCTCGGTACTCTTCATACACATTCATACTTCTCTGCGTCTAACACTCCCCAGGCACAGTTTCAAATTCATCTCAACACCATGAGGGCTAGAAGCACTTTTCTAACGGGATGCTGTAATTTTACATAATCATGACTCCAGAAAAAATCCAGACTCCCTAACTAGATATGTCTCATACTAACCCTGGAAAGATGAACACGGAGGCCACAGAAGAAGGAAATAATTAGAATGTGAATTATAACATTAAATTTCATAGACATGCAATTGCTTTGCTTTTTTATTTCATCTTTAATTGTATCCCTAAAGTGGAGTTTTCTTGAGAAGACAAGCATAAAATCTGGAGCCTGAGAGGAATCTAAAGAAGCTGCCTTACAAATGTGCCCATATGAATTCATATGTATACCTATATATAAGGAGTTACTGCCCTAGGATGTTTCAGTAGAGTTCCTGTAAGCATCAAGCACTGTCCTAGATACAAATAGAAATGGTCTGAGTTCATGAGGAAATCCTGAAAAGATAACAGAGGTTATTTCATCCTTCAGGGAGGCTGTGTTCTTTGCTTGCACTGAGTCCTAACCAGCCAGTCTTCTTGTTAAGACTTCTTCCCTTCAAACAAGGGATCATCCAACTAGGTAGTTTGAGAACAGTTTATGATGAACAACAGCAAATAACAGCATTGGGAAACAGAAAGGAAAATCGGGAGTCCAGGCAGAAAAGATAACAGTGTCCAATGGACAAATTTCATATTGAGAAAGATATGAGGAAACATGTCCAAGAAGAGGATGCAAAACCAACTCTAGAGCTCACACCAGAAGACAGAGTTCAAAATTATGGGAACAGAAAGAGAGGAACATCCAGCAGTTAGTGACCTAGCTGGTTTAAGTTCAGAGAGACTCTCAAAAATCAGGACACCAGTGCTACATAGCCCCAGTGAAATGGAGAAGGTGGTCAACAGAAACGACTGAAGATGCAGAAGACTCAACACCACCTTCCACATGCTCAGGACTGGAGAACCAGAGGTCTGGAAGTTAAGAGAGAAGCAGCTGTTGGAGGATGTTAAGCCTGCACAGGGATGGAGCCTAGGACATGGTGTACGCCTCTGTGGGAAAGGAATGGCTTTTCAGACACCTGATTGTATTCCCTGGAAATATTTTGATAGGAAAAACAATTTGTTAGGCCTGAATGATTTCTTGGAATAAATCAATTTGCCTCCTTTGCCAGGAATGGCCATACAACTCAAAGAAGTCAGCAGAAAGCCAGTTACAGCTGGCCTAAGCTATACAAGTAGAAATAAAATGGTCTTGAACACTCCACATGCTGGTGAAAACCTTCCTGCTCATTCCAGGAGATGCTGATACTGGCCATGGGTGGGGAAAAGACACTGAACAGGGCAGAGTACCTGGTACCTCCCATGAGGCCATTCTTAACCTGCATGTATCACATGGCAGCTTTTTTTCCCTGGTCAGCTGGCCTAAGCAGTCCAGTAATGATCACTGGGTTTTGTTTTACAAGTTCTGCTTCCAAGTGAAGAAAGGAAACCTGTGGAGTGGGATGCTTGGCATCAACAGAGGGAGAAATATCTGCTTATGGAATGCAGGTGGCTGCAAAATCTTAATTTTTTTCTTTTTCTATTTTTTTTTCTTTTTCATAAGAAAGAGCATTCCCCATGGCTACACACACAGACATCAGATTTAAAAATAGCCAAGTTCTACCTCGACTGTGGATGAGTGAAAGACAGAAGACAGATGCATTGGCTGCCAGCTAGACTTGACATCCACTTTTTCTTTCCTCACCCTGGCAGCCAGCAGTTGCACACATGTGCACAGGTAAGGTCCTTGGTGGCAAAGCACACGGTGTCTGCCTCCCCCTCAATTCACTGACTGCTGCCTCCCAGCCGTGTGTGTCTGGGAGCCACATAAGCCCACACTCCCCATTGAGTGCATCAGGCAGGTATAGAAATCACCAAGTTCTTCCTATTTGTCCTGCTTAATTCGCAAATTCCTCACTAGTCATTTATGTGTGGGGATTGCTATCGAGTTCGTTGCAAAGGTTAACACATCTCTGTTTCTGGCTTGTTTTGTTAACTCCTTCAGTGCCTGATCCAAATGGACACTTTCCATGGCTCCAACCTGTATAACAAATGTGTGTGCTTGTGCATGACTGGTCTCATTTTCAGGCCTTGGCTCAGGTCAATTTAAGGTGATCAATTTCAAGGAACCAGGTCTTGGTCTTGCTTCCTTCCCCTAGCCAGGCTGCAGGAGATTCCTCCTGTTTTTCCTAATTGGCTTTAATCCACCCACTGTTTATGCTTCCAACCAAATGCATTCATTGAAAACATAAGGCACTACTGCCCACATACTCAACACTACTCTTCATGTGCTCATCAGCAATAGAAGCCACAGTAATTCAGCAAACTTGGCTATTTTATTTGCAAACATGTTTACAAGCATCTCTTTAGGCATTAACCTAAATCACATGGCTCACAGAGAAGTCCTTTCCACGGGAAATTATGGATGCTGAAAAGTCACATGCATTCAAACCACAACTTGACAAATTCAGAAAAGGAAAATTCATCCAGTGCATTAAACTTTAATTAATTGGATGTCAGGAGAATATTTGAGGGCAGTATCACTGTAGATTTATATTATTCTTACAGGCTTCCCTCTTTTGTTACTGCTGAAAACAAGATACCTTTGGTCTAACCCACTGTGGACATTTTTAGGTTTTTATATGTGTTTTCTGTAATTTTAGTGTGATATGATTTCCTAATGTACCTGTTCCAGGAGCATCCAGGCTGCATTAGGGTCTTACAGACACACTGTAGAGCACAGTAAGTATTTCTTGTTCTACATTCAGAGCTTGGCATGCTAAGCATCACATTTCTGGTCTAGGATGATGGATGGGAAGAATGGAAAATATCCCATGATCAGAACCACCTTAGAAATAAAACAGACTTGGTCTCTTCCGCATAATGACAAGGTATTGAATCCTGTTCAGTTCAACAAAAAGAAGGCTGCAGAACTGATATGGCCACTACTAATGAATACTGACCTAGGGAGGACCAACAGATGTCTGGGTTTACTCAGGCTTGTCTTCTCTTTCTGTCTGAAATGTTTGCCCAGGTGGCATTTTCCCATTTGTCCAAAATTTTCAGACATTTGACCAGAACAGCAGCAATAGCTGTAGCTATGCTCTGCATGACCAGAAAGTCCAAGCTAATAACTGGTGCACGCAGGCATATCAGCTGTACAGCACACATGCATACCTCTGTTTACAAAATCCCTACCTAAACTTGATAACATAATAAAAGAGAACTCTTAATCCAGGGGCCAAGATACAAGAAAATCCCACAACTGAATGCTGAACTCTTAATCCAGGGGCCAAGATACAAGAAAATCCCACAACTGAATGCTGAAGGTAGGCATGCTCATTTTTTACATCAGTGTTTTCAACAGTGGAGAGAAACAGCTGGTGGAGTAACTTGCCGGGGATCATAAGGAATCCTCCACCATCAATGTTTAGACCAAGAATGGGTATTATTCCTGAAAAATGCACACTCGTTCATAAAAGAAATGAAGAGTGAAGTCCTTTGGCCTTCAACCTGCAAGGAGATGCTCACACTGGCCCCTTCTGCCTTTAAAAACTCCTCATCATCCTCCATTTCTCAAGATACCCTCCTCTCATGAGAGCTGTGAATACTCACTGACATCTCAAGGACGATCTTTGGAGAGGTCAAGACAATATGGCAGTGAAGGGGCCTGACCACCCTCATGAGCACACCTGGCTCTTTACAGTGGCAGCTGGATCTTAATGCCATGGCTCCTCTAATCCAACAAGCAAAGGAAAAGACTAGAAGTGGAGACCAAGGGACATAAAGCAAAGGCTGCAACCAGAGAAAAACAATGAGGATTTTGTCTAAAAGCCATATATTTCAACTGGAGACTACTGGTTTAAACATAGCAGCCACTCCCAGAGAAGTCACACTCATATTTGCCAGGGAGCAGCTGAGGGTCCTGCCTGTCCCACAAACACTGGCGGACCTCAGCCAGGGGGAACTCACATCCAGACCTGGTGGCCCTAGTACCTCTGTTCATGGGACACTATTTTTTTCACCTTACCCAGTCACAGGCTGTTCCTGCCAGCAGCCTCAAAGCTCCTGACCTATTATTAAAACAGCCTCAGAGAAAGTAAACATGACCAATGGAAAACCAAAAAATATCACCCAAATGTCTAAGGAAACCATGAGCAGAGGCACTGAGCTACATCCAGCACAGATTTTTCAAAAGGACAAGGATTTTCATGGCTCAGCGTTCTAATTTGTTTGACCGTTTATTTCCAAGGAACACATCCAAGAGTGACAAGCTCCATTTATTTCAATGGGCAGCATATGCCAGCAACGTGAATGGCGTATGCTATAAAAGAGAATGGATGTTCTCAAGCATCCTACAATGCTGTCCTTTCGGCAGACAGAGGACATGTAGGTAATGGAAGTGCAGCTCTGCTCTGACAAGCAACACCATAAAAGCAGCATCGTGGGTTCTCATGTTTGATGTCTCCCTGTTGCAGACCTGCGAGATTTGCTCAAGCTGAAAGTGAAAAATTATTACCTAATACCTGGCCCAGGGCTGGAGAGAGCAGTTGGATTCTTTCATTAATCTACTTTTCCAGGCCAGAAGGACATCTCCTTGGGACATATGGCCACTTTGGGGTGTTAGTGCTTCACCCTTTTAGACTTTTAGGGTCTACACCCCAACCCAGACTATTCTCAAAAATGACATCACCTTCAAATCACTGTGTGATGTGAATATGAGATGTCGACAAGAGAGTGCCCTCTTTCCATAAAATACCATCACGTGGCAGCACTGTTTTCAGTATTGTCTCTTCATACTACATCCTGAAGACAATCCTCATCTGAACCTTGCCTTTTCAAAGTCTGATCCACTGACGCCTGAAAAACCCTGAGGTGTGAGTCTCTTGTCACAAATTCAGCACCACCTATGACTTCATATTGTTTGGTGGCCTGTGACACTTTACTGTAAGTCTCACACGAGTGGGCAACTTTTATTTGCTATCAATAATGAATTAACTGGTATTAGTTATGTGTTAGGACTTATCTAGTGAGCAGTCTGGTTCATAAGGTTTTACTGGCTTGTCAGCAAGCGCTGGAAGTCAAAACAGAATGATTTTCATCCTGCTTTTCAGTGAGATGGCCCCAACAAAGGTGGGGTGTGGCTTTGTTCATACTGTGTCTTTCTCTGGACACCTTTCATTCTCATTAAACTGAAGAGGTCGCTGGGAAGGAGCAGTGTGAGCTGCAATGCTGTCCACAGGAAACCACCTCCCCTTCTCCTGTACCTCCAGCTAGGCAACATCTCAAGCCAGATAAAGAAGAGATGTTCATGACTCCCTTACAGCCCTCCAGCATCGCAAAAGGAAATCTGAAATTCTCCTCCAGAAGATTCGTGTCCACTCGTGCTGCAAGGCTCGCTATCCTTTTTCTAGTCTGCAGTAAGGCCACAGCCATACAATATCCCTGGATGCCCATTGCACAGACTGGAGACCCTTGTCGTGCCACTGTTTTTCATATTCATATACGAATATACATCATATATTTCTCTTCAGCGAATGCAGCTTGTAGGTTGCAGTTTCACCTTTTATGGAGAAGCCAAACCAATGCTGTTCATGCCATTGAGGGCATCTTTGAATCTGTGTGGGAATCTCAGCTTGCCTTGATGCCAGTGAGGTGCTTGCTTAGTGAAGAGGCCAACCACAGACTTGTGGCTGGCTGTGTGTGTATCCGGGGATATAAATCATAAGGCGGCTTTGCGTGTACGCAGCTTCCTTTGAGACCATAGTGATTGCCAATGTACAGGTCTCCACTTGTTGCGAGCTATTTCCTAAGGAAACGGCAAAAAGAGCTTGAGGGAGAGTCATCCCTCCTTTGTCAAAGTGGAACTTTTAGTTTCCATCAAAAGCGCTTTTGTCCCTCAATTTCTGATTGTTTCTGGTGACCTCCATGCCTAGACCAGTTGGCCCCATGTATGCTGAGCTCTCAAAACCAGCCTCTTGCTCCAGAGTGAGAGGTGAGTGTGAGTGGTGAGAGGCAGGAGAGCTCTCTGCTGGGAGAATTTGGACCTGCTTCTGGGTTTTGGGGCTTTGGGGCTCAGAGAAGAGCCAGGCTGTCAGCTCCAGCATTTCTGACTGGCTTTTTAAGGCTAAAGATAGAGAGACTACACTCTGTGTCTTGCAGTTGATGTGAGAAGATTTGCAGTATCCCAGCAGGGAGGTTTGGGTAAACACCCCAGCCCTGGCATGTCCAGGGCAAAGTGGGATCCTCTAGATTTAACACATCTGGTAGCAGAGCAGTGAGGTAATCGAATCCCAGGGGCAGTAACCAGTGCTTTAGGAGGTGTCAGAAATGTCCATCACAACTGAACAGCATTGAGAAGCAACTGTTTGGTCTTTCCCTGAAAATTAAAACTAAAAAGCAAGCCATATGATGACAGCATCTGTAGCAGAGAGCAGGGTGGCTTGCATGAATTAGCAGCTTCCTGGCTGTTATCTGTGGCAGCCTTAGCCAGCTACTTATTCCATCACCTGCAGCTTCTGTGGGCTGAGGCCTCAGACTTACACCTTGGGGAGCACTGCAAGCCAAAGCCCCCAGCACTGAGCCACAGTCAAATAAGAGCTGAAGGTCTCCTCCACAGCTTTCTCATTGAAGTGTGGGATGGTGGTCATTTGACGGAATGGGATCTTGGGTCTGGGCATGTGGAGCACAGTGACCTTGAACTGCTCAGATCCTGATCTCCAAAGAGCACCTGTGAAGGTTACCAGTAAGGTGAGCTAAATGGGGATGCGCCACAGCCTCAGTGGCTTGCATCTGAATCTTCCTGGCATGCCCCATTGCACGCAAGGATAGCTCAGCCAAGCACCTCCAGAAGCCCTGCTGGGATCATGCTGGATATCCATGGAACCAGTGCCACTATGTGGGGTCAGAGCAAGTGACAGCCTCCTGCTGCCTTGGAGACTTGTTATGGGCAGGGGAAGGAGACAAATCCCCAAATTTCTCTGGGAGATGTGTTCATGAGGATCCGCTTTTGGGCATTTCTTTCCCTAGTGGGCCAGGTGTCATGAAGGGGGATTATATTCTCTGCTAGAGTATCTACCATTTAAAAAAAAAAAGACAAAACCCAAAATTATTCAGGCATGCTACTCATTCTAGTTAAAGTCTTGTAAATCGTGTCAAGTGCAGAATCTCTTCCCATTCAGAGATCTTCCAGCCTGTTGCATGTGGGTGACCCTCAGGGATCCCTGAAAGTGTCTTCCAGCCACCTCTCCCCCACACTTCCTACTAATGGGACCCAGAACCACCCACTGAGCTGCTGGTGAGCACAAGAACCAGTTCTGCTCTGTCTTACCCACACCTCCCTCTGTCCCTTTTTGGGGGCTCCAAAGGGAGCCTACCATTACAGGATCCTGGCACAGAAAAGTCCCCATGGGAGAAGACAATTACACCCAGAAAAGTGGCTATGGCACCCACTTGAAGGGATCTGCAGGGAGGGTAATGGGGATCAGGGCAGAGAAGGCACTGCCATCTGGCAGGGGCTGGAGCAAGGTGACAGCAAGAGAAGTCACTTTGGTCACAGGCATCCCCTGACTCAGGCACGAAGGAGCCTGGCTCCATCCAGTCTCTTGAGAGCAGAAAAGCCACAGACTCATGGCTGACTCCCTCGCCTCATTGTCTGTGCACTGGAGCAGGGAGGGCAGGAGGCAAAGGGAGTGGGGGAGCCTTTCTGTCCCCCTGGCTCTGAAAGGTCCATGCCTGCCGTGCACTGGGATTGGGGGTGGGTGGGAGACACGGGAGGGGACCGCCAAAATAAATGAACTAAAAAACCAGTCTGATGATTCTCCACAAGCTTGGTATACATGATGCAAATTGATGTTTAAAGCTTATTTATTAGCTTACATGTGAAATGCCAGCGGTGTTTTTCTAGATCAGTGGGTATCCAATATTTGGGCGCGGGGAGATGACGGCAGTGGGAGCGAGCATGGCTAGAGACTGTATATCCAGAGGCTAGGGTTTATATCATGGGCTGCTCTCAACTGTTATAATTTGTGGCACAGATTCAGTGAGAATCTGATCTGCTGAAAATATTTGGGCTGTGAAAACTCCCACACTGTGACAGATGTCAAGTCCAATTAAGTGACTCGTGTCCAGGTTTCTGTCCAATAGGCTTTCCCATTAAATACCAATTTAAGAGGGAAAAAATGCCGCCCCCTTTTCTCCGAGCCTTTATCTCTTCCGACCATCTCCAGGCGAAACCCTTTGGTACCAGAAGTGGATCCACACGCATCTCCACTCCGTCTGTCTGTCTCGCCCCTGCCACCTTCTGCACCCCTCCTTGGCTTCTTTGCCACTCCGGGAGGGGTGGGAGGAGGAACTGCACTTTCTTTTTGTGCATGTGAGCGTACCTTGTCCTGCACCGCCGTTATCTCTCGCAGCCGCTCCGAACCCGCGCCGAGATTTTCGTTTATTTCGTTTTGTTTTTCTTTTTCAGCCTTCGCATATTTTCCTTTATTTTTCACTCGAAAGATGCAGGAGGAGTTAGGAAGCTCAGGGACGGATGGGGGTTTCGTTTATCCTTTTTTTTCTCCCCTTGCCAGTTCTTGAAGGACCAGAAGAAGAACTAAATCAAACATTCATTTTCCGACGGCGTCTCCCTCGCTCCTGCCCCTCTCCGCCGGACCGGTGAATTAACAAAACCTCACGTTACAACCCA